>QLTV01002011.1:1341062-1373017 GCA_003457575.1 Thermophis baileyi
TCTAGTAGGGCTCCAAAACGCCCCGCCTACCTGCGTGATTACGTATGCTGGACAGCTCCATCCAGGAGGGGAGGGGTGTTATGTTCTAACTGTTTCAACTGTGTTGCATGGTTCCAACCAGGTCCAGCGTTTGAGCGGGAAAAAGCTCAAACGCTATTGGCTGGTCTGTCTGACAGTGTTATCTCGTAATGTGAAAAGAGAGAGATGTTTTGAACAGACAGATTGTCTGTGCGCTTCATGCGCTTGGAGTTCGCCTGCTAGTGCAGATGAGGGGTGTTATGTTCTAACTGTTTCAACTGTGTTGCATGGTTCCAACCAGGTCCAGCGTTTGAGCGGGAAAAAGCTCAAACGCTATTGGCTGGTCTGTCTGACAGCTCCCTATAAAAGGGCAAGCTGTCAGACTGCTCTTTGCTGGTTGCTTACACAAGAGCTGAAATAAAGAGCTGCTTTGGAAGTCTGTCTCCTGTCATCTCTACCCACTATCTAACACATACCACTTGAAGCTAGATATAGGTCTTCTGATATGGTCTCTCTCAAATCTTTGGGAAAATCTTGAAGTGCTCTCTGAATACAAGATCTATTAGGTGTCTGGGATGGCTCACTTTAAGGTTGCTTCCACCTCTGCAGAAATCTAAAGCTCAGATCTGCAGTTCGACCAGGAAATAGTAATGGCAGATATCAGTGCCTTCATCCTCTATTCATGTCTTATCTGGTCTAAAGTGAACATCAGATTCATCACATGCACACTGTTCAGGTTTGCTGGGGCCATAACTGCCTGTGATACATTTATAAGTCATGAACTCATGTGCCACACTGGCCTCCTCAGCATGAAAGTTGAAGTCACCCAACACCAACTCAGAGATGACACCCATAAGCTTTTGGACAGCAACTGCCAGGCAGCTATGGAGAACCCCTATTTCTATAGCCCACCTTCACCCAGTTACAACCAATCACCAAAGCTCCCAATCACCATCCCATACAAATTCACAGCAACCCTTCCTCCCTGGTATTGGTGTTGCAGCTGCTAAAAGATTTGGAATCCAGAGGACATATTTTAACTGGGTTACATCCTTGGCATTGTTAAACCAGTTCTCAATAATACATGCCAAGTCTGTGTGCTCCTATGTTACTATGTCATGGAGAGATATGCTGTCATGGCCCCGTCGGAGCCTGAGTCTGAGGAAGAGGATAAGACAGAGGTAGGGCCGACGGAGGAGCAGGACAAGACAGTCCTGGGTCCCTTGGGCCTGGGAAGGGTCGCCAGTGAGGGAGAGGAGGTGCAGGAGGATCAGGCAAAGGGGGAGGACAGGGCAGGCAATGGAGCAGAGGAGTGACGGAGCTCCAGTGATGAGCAATTATATCTCCCCCCACCCGATCCCCAAGCATGAAGAATGGGGAGGAGGCGGGATCAGCGCAGGGCAACCTGACGACTCGGGAGGAGGGCGCCCTGCCCCTCTTCACAAGGTTCACCTGGGGAATGAGATTTAAAGAGACGCTGTTGGGAGGTGCGTTTGTTGGGAACAAGCGTTGAATCTGTGGAGCCTCACGTGCAGTTAGTTGCTGACGTCTGGATTTTGCTGTGCTTTGTCTTGTGTGCCTTGCCCAGTTTGCCTGCCTCGCTGGACTTCTTGCCTTGGTTGCTGCCTTGCTAACTTTGCTTGCTGGACTACTCGCAGCCAGAGGCTGTTGGAGCTGCGTGTGAGAACTTTGCTCCAGGACTTGCAGTAAACATGGGGACGTTTGGGGGAAAGTTGGAGCAATAAAGGGGAGTTAGAACTGTTCTCTGGCTGCTTCCGTGCCTTCCCCCGGGTCATCACATATGGTCTTATTTTTTGTACACACATGATGAAACTAAGGTGCCCAACAGTTCAGTCACCTGGTCCAGATTGGGGCATCTGAACTTAGAAGAGACCTGCATCAATATGCACATCCTGCTTCCTTTGCAATAGCCATCCAGGAACCCGGACATACCTATCTCTGCTTATCATGGTCTCCATTTGCACTTCCAGAATAATTTTCTGGAACTCCTCCAGAGTAGCCCTCATTCCTCTTTTGTCTTAATTTAATTTAATTTAATTTATAAAATTTATATGCCGCCCAACTCCCGAAGGACTCTGGGCGGCTTACATCATGTAAAAACAATAAAAATAAAACATATAAAAACAATTTACATGCTTACATGCTTCTGCCATTCAGCGATGTCACTAATATCAGCAACCCTGTGCAGAGCACTTCTGCAGATTTAGTTTGGCATCTACACACAATAAACTTCATTGAGCCGCATGAAGAGCAGCGGTGGTGCAGTGGTTAGAGTGCAGTACTGCAGGCTACTTCTGCTGACTGCCGGCTGCCTGCAATTTGGCAGTTCAAATCTCACCAGGCTCAAGGTTGACTCAGCCTTCCATCCTTCCGAGGTGAGTAAAATGAGGACCCAGATTGTTGGGGGCAATATGCTGATTCTGTAAACCGCTTAGAGAGGGCTGTAAAGCACTGTGAAGTGGCATATAAGTCTAAGTGCTATTGCTATTGCTATTGACCACAGGCACAAAACCCTCTTATGATGCTCAATATCCTCAATATCCTATCGGTCTCTAATCCTACCTCCTCTTCACCCCATCACACAATCGGTCTCCTTCAAACCTTCTCAGAAACCTTCATTGCTCTCCATGCCATAGCCTAACGACCTTCAGTACTCCACTGCTCTCTTCTGAGGTGTGCAATCTAAAAAAGTATTTTACAGTTGATGCTTGATTGTTTGTTATGTTTAGATCAATTATATCAGCTCTACTGCAGCTTCCACACCACTTTCCATATTGCTCCAGGAAGAGAAAGCTACCATAGCAGCTGCTCCCTTTTCTTCCATGTTACTGGCCTCTGTCACATTTACATATTAAATGTGGCTTTCCAAAGTTAGTGCATTTGCTGCCATGGAATTATAGAATTATAGTTGAGCTGTTTCAACGAGTCTAGAAATTATGGAATAAAATGCCACTGCAAGGATTGGTATAAGTATGTAATCTTTGTAGCTATGGAGTTTAGTATTTTATTCATTAGAGCCGAGGTGGCGCAGTGGTTAGAGTGCAGTACTGCAGGCTACTTCAGCTGACTGCTATCTGCAGTTCAAATCTCACCAGCTCAAGGTTGACTCAGCCTTCCATCCTTCCGAGGTGGGTAAAATGAGGAGGCAGATTGTTGGGGGCAATATGCTGACTCTGTGAACCGCTTAGAGAGGGCTGTAAAGCACTGTAAAGCGGTATATAAGTCTAAGTGCTATTGCTATTGCTATTAGGTGCAAAATGCAGCAGCCAAGTTCAATTAGCAGCTGGATTCCAAATCTTTTAGCAGTTCTAACTAGTATGGGATTCTGGAAGTATTGTATCCTTATGTTGAGAGACTAGCGCTAGTTGCCACTGTTTTTCATAGATAATGTATATTGTCTATCTTGTGCTTTAAATCCAAGACTAACTATAATTTATTGACTGTACTAAGTGTTAATAAAGGACTAAGCTTTCATTTGCTTTTTTATGGCAATGTCACATACATTTCAGAGAAGACTGTGGTGGGATTAATATTAATAAACAATACAGGTGTTATGGCTGAAATGAGATGTGAGTTTATTTAGAGGACACTTTCCCCTGACCTTTTAAACACGACAGAGAGCAGATTCAGTTACACATTTCACATAATCTTTTCAGATCCAAAGAAACAATTCCTGCTTCTCAACAACACCTGACTCTTTCCTTGCTGAAAAAACACTGCTTATCAATAACAAAATAATAATAATAATAATCATAATCATCATCATCATCATCATCATCATTGAGAAAACTGGCAGGGGAAGTCACAGGTTGCTCTGGTAAATCACTCCTGCCAGGCCTCCTAGTCCTCCCCCAACTCATGTGCTACCTACATTTAGCTCCCAAGCCTTTCTCCAGCCTCACTTGATTCACATATGGCTTGTGCTGATCCTCCCAGGGCCACCCTCACCCCCCCCAGCTCCCCAGTACTCCTGTTTCCCTCTTAATGACCATTGCGTTTTAGGATTACAATGGCAACAAGGACTGCTGGGGTTGCTGTTGCTCAGTGGTATGGTCATGAGAAGTTGTGCTTTATGACTGCATTGCTTAGGGATGGTAATCCCCATCTCAATTGCCATTGTATCCTGGCTGAGGAATTCTGGGAGTTGCAGTCCCCAAGTCTTAAAATTGCCAAGGTTAGAGACCCCTGCCCTAGTGTTTTACTCTGTCCTTCTGAATTTTCCATAACAACGGAAGACCTTTAAGAAAGAATCAAGAACAAAATACATACATCCTACAAAAGGCCTGCTGTGGAAGGTTTAACATGTGTTGATTTGCAGAGGGAACCTGTGAATAAGAGGGGGAACTGGTGAATAGTAACTAGACATGTCATAATTAGGTGGGTAAGAAGGAAAATGAAGAAGCTTCCTTGGAATATTCTAGAAACGGCAAGCTAATAAAGCCACTGTTGTACTGTGTAAATAAGGAAAGCCTCCAGCCACACTGGGGGGCAACTTGGCATGAGTTTCATCTTATTATATTATCATTATTTATAGAGTTTTCAGGCTGTTTCAATCAACGAATTCAGTCATATATTTACTATCCACCTTCATGCTGCTTTGGGCTAGCTCTCCCAAAGTGTAGCACTGTGAACAGAAAAAAAACTGACTGACTGATTGAAGAGGGAATCAAAATGTAGAATTCTTTAAGTTTATAAAATGAAAAAAAAAACAACCCTTCTCAGACCTGTCCACTTTATTTACAATCTGTGTTGTATTCTCCTCTCTATAAATCTTGCAGTGCTGACTTTATCATTCCAGCTTGCTTAGAAGCAAACATAATTAAATAAAAGTGTGCGAGTCAATTTTTTTTAAACTGTTATGATGAATTCATATTATTTTTGGCCAATAATCTAACAATGCTAATATTGTTCCTCATGCCTTTGGGCTCTCCCACTATCCCATCTTTCCTTTTGAACATTATTTATTCAGCACTTGCTTTTGGAAGGTACTTTCCACGGAGAAATCTGTTTGGGACTGCAACTGGTTAAATTAACACCTGAGTCCTATAGCTGGCAGCAGGTCCTTGTAGGGTACAACTCACACCAGCTGTAAAGGGCAGGTAAACCTGTTTGCTTGGGGAAACAAAGGCATGCAAATAAGGAACACTTCACAGTCTGGCAAAGATGAACTATCATTCACTTGTAAATGAATGTTCGTGTTTGATGTTGGGATAAATTCCAGTTTTCATTAAAGACTTAATTACAATTAATACAATTACCGCCCTTACTTTTAATAATTTCCTGCTTTCATAACATCAGACATTTTGGTTCATCTTTTGAATGAAGTATGAGTGGTGGAGGCAGGGTGATGTATTCCCATCCAATGTGCTTTGATGCTGATCACTATTACTCCAACCCTCTCTTGATTCTCAACCATATGTGACTAATAAAAATAAAATAAACTTTCAGTATGTTGAGGGGAGGATTAGGAAGGAGTTATTAAAAAACGTCTCCCAAATCATAATTAATTTGCAACCCCCACTGTTTATAGCTAGGGATAATAAATTATTGTAAAATAAGTTATTGGATCCCCTTCTAAGACATTATTCAGAAGCTATCCCAGTTAGTTCTTTTTGCAATTTTCTAAGCTACCGTATGTTTGTTACAAAGATAACAGAAAACCAATACATCTTAACTCATCCTTAACACAGGTGATGCCCGATACCTTCCTCTTGGATAGGGCTGGGACAGTAGTTTTGCAACCTCGAAAAATATATGAACGATAGAAAGAGAAGAAATGATACTTTGGAGAGCACGAATAGCCACCCACACAACCCCCTCCTGGGTTGTTTATTCACCTGATCTTTTGAAAAAGTGATGATAATTGCAGGACCCATATTTAGCTGTGTGATTTACCTTTGCAAAAGTTATTCTTTAAACCTACAAGAAAAGGGACCTGCTTTTTCAAGCAGACCACTTTGTCCCATTTCCTATGTTTATGGTTTAGTGGGCCAGCACTGAATACAGAGCGTGGGAAACCGCCGTCTGGATATGCCCTAGAGCAGCAATAAAGAAACTACCCTCCATCTGCTTGTCTGCACTTCCCTCTTGATATTTCTTCTTCACCACTGACTGATTTCTTCTATTAGAAAGCCTAATTGTATTTTCTTTCTCAATTGTTTTAAATGTTAACATAGCACTATTCAAATATTCTTGCTTCTTATGTCCAGGCTCTTTTGCTTCTCCTAGAGCCCACTTAAATGCAGGACTGACATAGGTACTGTTGTACAATATCATTATGCCCATATTTAGTGTAAAATCCAGACTGATCGAATGGATTGTGCCCCAAATGTATAGATTCTATATTCCCTGCTTACTCTTCCTTTTTCTTTTAACTACCAAGCATTTGTGCATAAAACTGTAATAAAAAAGCAATTACATTTGGCTAATGTAGACTGGGAAGCCAAAATAAAATCCTGCAAGAAAACGGCAAGTCACTTTTGTATTGTAGCCAAGAAAACAACCTAGATTCATGTAATTATCAATAGTACATGTCATTTGTATCAATGACAATTTTCCTGGTACATGTCAGCCAATGTATCTGTCTATCCTCTTTTTTTGAACAATGACAAATCCTGCTAGGAAAAATATTTCTAGAAAACTAAGAAGGAAGAAAAGACAGTATAAGACACGTGACCAAGGAATTTATGTTCTTACCCATAGACTGTAGCTTGTTTTTGATGTAACAGAAAGGAAAATCTTTTATGAAGAAGAAGAATGGAGAGAAATAGAAACTGAGTACCTGAAATAAGTCACACTGAAACACTACATGATTCTGTGATTACATCTTTTTAAAATAAAAGCAGATTTGCCCCAACTTATTGTAGTATTTTCTTTATTAACAACTCACTATTGCATTATTCTAAAAACAGAGCATTTTTAATTTATTGATGAGCTCCTCTTCTGGGAAAAAGTAACTGAGGTTACTTGGAATTGTTTTTACTAAATCAGGTACTACAGTGACATTCTGCACTCCACTTTTGCTTGTATTCAAGATCAGAATAACAGAGTTGGAAGTGGCCTTAGAGGTCTACTAGTCCAACCCCACCCCCCAAGCAAGAGACCCTATACCAGTGATGGCTAACCTTTTCCGGACTGAGTGCCCAAAGTGCGCCCGAACCCCCCAAATGCAATGTGCGTGCCCCCCTGCACATGCGCCCTGCCCCCCCACGCATGCATGCCCCCCCGCACATGCCACATCCCCTGCACATGCGCGTCCCACCCCCGCATGTGCTCCGCCCCCCCACATGCACACCCCCTGCCCCCCACATGCCCCGCCACCTGCGCATGCGCGGCAGAGACCCGAAGACCAACTGGCCAGCAGGAGGCGCACACGCACGCGCGGCGGAGCTCAACTGGGGTGACTGCTCACATGCCATCAAAGAGGGCGCTGTGTGCCACCTCTGGTACATGTGCCATAGGTTTGCCATCATGGCCCTATACCATTTCAGACAAATGGTTGTCCAATCTCATCTTATTATAATTTCAGAAAAGAGACTTGGAGAGGATGGGGAAGCAGAGATGAGTAATATGGGGCTATGGTTTTTTAAATTTCTTCCTAAAGATAGAATCGATCTCATCTTCCCACTGAAAAAAAGTTGTACCCATTCTTTTCCTGCAAGCGAAAAGGCTATTTCTGTGAGGAAACTTTCAATATTTGCATATTTATAATAATATTGGAAACAGAAAGCTTTTTTTTTTTAACAACACAGCTGAAAAATAACATACAGTACGTAATGATGGCAGAAATCACATTTTAAATAAATGAAGAGGTTTTTTTTTTTTTAAATTGTAACTCTCCAATTTATAAGTAATTATAGCCATGAAAGAACCTTCCTGGTATGCTTAATGACCATCTTTTGTCCTAGCATGAAAAGTCGAGGTGTTTTCATTCAAGTCTTTGTTCTCATCAGCTTATTCCTGGCTGGTTGGAAAAGACAGAGGCAGCTGTTTTTATGACATGCCACATAGCCCTTCTTCAAGCCACCCAACATATTCTCGTGAAAACCAGCTGAGTGTATTCCGAGTCTCTTGAACCAGTTCAGACAAAGATATATGTGGGTCAAATCAATAGAAAACTGCCTGTATAAAATATACTCCTGAAAATTATTTTTTTTTTTAAATCCCCAAACTTGGCAAAGAATACCTACCACTGTCTTACTACTTGGGATGTTAATACTCTAAATAAGGACGATGATGTGCAAATATACCTTTTTTAGTTTCATCAGTAATTTTATATTTATTGGTCACAATTGGAAATAAAACATGTTTCCTTATAAAAAGAAGCCAACATATAAGCAATACAATAATCTAGTTTGGATATTCTCTAGACCAGTGATGGCGAACCTTTTTTTGCTCGGGTGCCAAAAGGGCGTGCGCACACGCGATAGCGCTTGCGCGCGTGCCCACACCCATAATGCAACGCCCTCCACCCCGTGCATGCGCACACAACCCCCCCGCGCTACCCCCCCACATGCGCGCAGGCCTCACTGAAGCCTCCGGACTTCCGGTAGGCCCACTGGGCAGTTTTTTGCCCTCCCCAAGCTTCAGGAAAGCCTCCTGAAGCCTGGGGAGGGCAAAAAACGGCCCAACGGGCCTACCGGAAGTTCGTTTCTGAACTCCTGGTAGGCCCGTTGGGTCTGTTTTTTGCCATCCACAGGCTCCAGAGGCTTTCCTGAAGCCTGGGGAGGGTGAAAATGGCCTCCCCCCGCCCTCCGAAAGGCCGAAAATCAGCTGGCCAGTGCGCATGTGCGCACTGGAGCTGACATAGGGCAACGCCTCGCGTGCCCTCAGATATGGCTCCACGTGCCACCTGTGGCACGCGTGCCATAGGTTCGCCATCACAGCTCTAGACACTGTCTGAATGTTTGGCCCTGTCTACTAAGAATAAGCATTCAACCTCAAAGGGACATTTATTTATGCACAACAAAGGATTAAATATTTCAATTTTTTTCCAGTCCTCGAAGGGTCAAACCTAGTTTGTTATTTAGTTGGGGAACTTCAAAGAAATCCCAAACTCTGTAGGCTAAATTGGGAAATGAGAAAAAGATCCTGGAAGACAAACAAGAAAGATGTGAATGTGATCATAAAGTCATCTAGAGTCAAATTCTTTAAGTGTGAACACATTCCATTCTTAAGAACTCTTTTGTTCATCTCCAAATGAAAGGAATTTCTAATAAAGAGTATTAATTTGTTGACGTTTAAAAATTTGTTGATGCCAAAAAGAGAGAGAAAGGCCAAAATAAAAGAAAATGCTGGATAGGTGGCCCATATCTAGCACTGTCCCTCTGAAGTATATATAATCCTGTTTACAAACTCAACTTTTATCTCTGGAGCGCTTTAATATTTTAGTCCAATTTCAACATGAAAAAGCAGGGATATTCTTTAATAACCAAAACAATCTGTTGTGAACATGTTTAGGCTTGCTAGCAGTTTAGTTTTATTTAGAAATACAACTTTGATGTACTGGCTCTGTTTGCGTAATCTGTTTAATGGATCAAGTAAAAGATATTAAGGCACTATGTGTATAACCCAATAAAGTAACCCTTCGAACTAACCTAGCAGGAGATAGTTTAGCCTGGAACAGATCTAAAGCTGATTTCCCCAAGTCAACTGTTCATGCAGAGAACACTTAATTGTCCTTTCCTGTTTCTACAAAAAAAGGGCAACATTCTAGAAAAGTCATAGAAAAAGAGGGCTTGAAGGCTCCCTTTCACTTTTCATCCCCTGTGGCCAAACCAGGGAAGGGAAGTCCCCTTGCCAGTTCTGTCCATGACAGGGGTGGGTTCCTCACGGTTCGGACTGGATCGCCCGAACCGTTAGCGACCCGCTGGTGACATCACAGATCCGGTTCAGTCCGTGCCAGTCTGTGGGCGCCGCCATCTTTTTGGGGGAATTTTTTGTGCATGTTTTACTGTTTGGAAGGTTTTTCCTGTTTTGTTGCCGCCCCCAGGTTTATACTGACCTTTATTCCTTCCCCCGAAGCACAGCTGATCAGCTCCTCAGCTGTGTTTCGGGCTGATTGCAGGTACTGAGCATGTGCGGAAGCAAAATTGCGCGAGGGAACGCGCGTACGTGAGCGGAGCGTGAGCGGAGCGTGCAAAACATTGCGATGCGAACCGGTGGGGAAGGTAAGTGGAACCCACCCCTGGTCCATGATGATGCCAACCTAAATTGTACTATTTTTTCGAACATATTTTTCTGTTCATAAAGAAAAGACATGACAGCTTTCTTTCTTTTAGGATTTAGAAAACAGTTACTTTATCACTGATGGGCATTGGCAACCATGTGCTGCTACCACAAGGATGTGGGGTAACAACAAGAGGAAGCAACAAGAGAAGCCCAGATTGTTTCTGAAAAAAACTTGTGAGAAGTTCAGGAATGTTCATGCTTAGGAAAGCACATGGTTTGTAACAAATTGATAGCAGTGGCCATCCCCTGGAACCCGTTTCCTTTAATGCATTCTAGTTAATTTCAAATCTATATTGTCATAAACCAGTTTGCTCATTTCCTCTGAATAGGAGAGATTTGGCTTAGCTGCTATCTGAGCAGCTCTGTGGAGTGCACTATATTCCTTAGTAGTTGATCACCAAAAAGGGAAGTTGATTTGCCTCACTTGTTAGCCATTAATTATAACTGATTGTCATAAGTAGGCCACATCAAGCCCAATAACTTTCCAAAATGGCTATTAAAATATTTTGTATCTTGAAAAGGCTGAAATAATTTGATGTCTTCCAGTGATTTCACAGAAAACATTCACTCTTAACGGAATACAAGAGATGGAAAAAGAGAACATGTAGCATTTTAAGATAAAGCATACAGGTAAATGACTGACTACCTGGTTTGCAATCAGTGGTTTTCTATTTAAGGTCCTGGCATTGTTCCAAGGACTTCTTTTCAAGGATGAAGCAGAGACTGATGAAGTTTTGAAGAACTTGGGCCACATGTTTTCAACAACACATTTAATTAGCAAGCCTGAAGACAGTGAGGCCCTTGAAATCATATTAAAACAATAGCTGCATATTAAGCCAGCTTGTGAATGCTGTTGTGAAGTGAACAGCTTGAAAATACCATTAAATTGCCATGCAATTAAAAGTAAGTTTTAATTTTCATTCAAGGTTTTCTTTTACTTGCTGTGAATTGTAATCTTTGAAAGGATCTCCCAGTCTCATCAAAGAAAATAAATCATTTGTAAATGACAAAACACATAGAATGCATCTTGAACAAAACTGCAGAAAAGTTTTGACCTACCTTCTGAAGTACTGTGCTTAACCATTACTTTCTTTATGTAAAGGGAGGAGTACCCTCAACAGCTATAATTATTTTGGCTGATGTGATTAGGATTGTGTCATGTTCATTTTATAAAAAACAAGCAGATGAAATCTGCAAAACAATGTGCATGATGAGAGAGCTCAACATCAAGAAAACCCTGATGCAAACTTCTTGAGAGCTTAACGTGGAAAGTCGGAAGTACTTTCTGTTTGATGCACTGAAAGAAATGGAAAAAGTTGGTCTCATATCTGCACAGGCTTAGCATCAGCCTCCAATTTTGGAAGCTGTGTCCAAGGACATACGCAGCGGCCTAGGAATAAACTATCCATAGACCCAGGCCATCTGAGCTCACAGAACCCCACTCTAGTTCTTAATACCTTGAAATCACAGCACTGAAATTGGGAGACAAAAGTCCAACTTAGGTTGGGGGTTTTCTTTTTGTTTAGGGCAGTTTTTGGAGCAGGAATGGGAACAATTTATTTTTGGAAGGCCCCAAAGGTGCTTTTTCAAGAGGCAACTTTCTGGTTTTTCTTTGAAGTTGTTTCACTTCTCATCCAAGAAGCTTCTTCAGAGCTGAAGAGAAGTGAAACGTCTTCAAAGAAAAACCAGAAAGTCCAGTTGCCTCTTGAAAAAGCACCTTTGGGACAACCATGACCTGGATGACTGAGAATCTCCATAGATATTTTTGGAAGGATTTCTATTTTTAATTGCTCCACCAAAAATCAATTCCAAACAAGCACAAAAATATATATATATATGGCCAAGCTTAACATTCTGGTTATGTCCCAGTTAGGTAATGTGTTACCAGATTATCATTTGCAGCACTTCTGGAAGCTGATTTGCAACCCTTGACCCCACAAACCATATTCAGCTGTGCTCCAGTCCATGATTCAAATGTTCTGAGAAGATTGGATAGCAGTAGTGAATACCTAGGAAAAGGTATTTAAATTGTCATAAATACTCTGGGCTGTGTAATTAACATAAGCAGATTGTCGGTTATCATAGTGGTAGGAGAGATGCAATCTCAGATATCATAAAGCTTGTTGTAAAGGCAGTTATGTCAAGAAATAACAGGAATTATGCTAGAAGCCTTTTTACGCTTGTAGCTAGACAGGATCCTATTCACATCTTCCTTGGGACTTCTTGGCAGCAAAAATCAGCAAAATTCCTTGGGACTTCTTGGCAGCAAAAAACCTCTTGGCAGCAAAAATCACATTGTAGTGTATTACCGTAAATTCTATTCTGAAATGAATCAAACATATTTTTTGCAAGGGGGAGAGAAATGTCAAATAACTGTACATGAAGACAGCTCTAGTTAATACTTTTCTCTTTGGTAACTCTAATGATTTTCTATTTACAATTTTCTCAACAGTTTCATGAAGTATATTGCGCTAGTAGAAAATCCTAGAAAAGTTTGTATTGTGAAATAAACATCCTGAAAAAAAAATGCTGAATGTCTTGCAAAAAGGTGCTTTACACAATTAAACATATATAGTCATGGATTTTAATTTTTCTGATATTTCCACAGACAGATGCTATGTGGCACGGCACTATGAATATTGTTCAAACCAATGTGACCTTCTATTTCGCTAAACTGTCATTCAGAACATCTAGAATAGATATTCCTTTTGCAATAAAGGCAATGCAAGTCATGATGTTTAAAGCAAGAAATTCAAAAACATGCCGGGAACAAAAATAGTACATTAAATCTTTGACTATTTGCCACTGCCCTTCAATTGTTCTGCTGTCTCCTGACTACATCTCATCTGATCCTATAGCAGTGATGGCGAACCTTTTAGGCACTGAGTGCTGAAAAGGGACGCGTGCGCTCATCTGGGCCGCAAACAGGAAGAGGAGCTGCCCAGGGGGCATGCGTGCGCCGGAAAATGAACTTCCGGTTTCCGGAGCATACATGCGTGCTGGCCAGCTGGCCAGCGTGCATGCTCACGCCGGAAAGTGGAAGACCAGCTCTTCCGGTTGCGGGCACTGCCGCACGCACAAAGGCCAGCTGATCGTCGCGTGCTCATGGGCGCCAGAAATCCGGAAGAAGAATGGGCGATGCTGCACGTGCTAGGTGACATCGCTCCGCGTGCCACTTCGGACACGCGTGCCATAGGTTCGCCATCACGGTTCTATAGAATTGGTCACAATTGATGATTGATTTAAATCCTTCCACAGCAAAGGGCAGTATTCTTAACTCTACGTCCTCAATTTTCTCCATAGCAATGATCCCAATTATGTCAGATATCTTTGACACATATTTTGTCCAAAATTTCCCAATGTATTTTTTGTTCCTAAACATGGGCTGGAACCTGGTCTTCTTCATCTTAATCTAATATTTTAACCCACAAACCATCCTGTCTTATACATTAAGACTAAATTCAAACATATTTTTTTTGATATTATTAAAGGTGGAAAACAGTCAAATCAACAGTACCCTAGAAGGATGAAGACTAAACAGTTTTTCCAGAAACAAGCTGGATTCATGAGAATCATAGCCTAAAACAGCGGTGGGTTGCTCCCGGTTCAGCCCGGTTCTGCGAACTGGTAGTGGTGGCGGCGGGAGGCTCCGCCCACCCGCCCGGGATGCTTCTGTGCATGCGCAGAAGCATTGCGCGTGCGTGCTCACGAGAGAATCGGTAGCGACGGGGTTTAGAATCCACTACTGGCCTAAAACATTTGAGCGGAACAAAGGAAAAGCTACATTGTAATAAATTCCACTCTCTCCTCAAATTAGAAACCCTGTTTCAGCCCTTAAAATAGGAATTGATATTGGTTTATGCAATAATGGTTATTTTGCGTAGATTTTTCTGTTATTTACCATGAACTTACACAAGCACAATGAACAAGTCTTCCTGCACATTTTTGGTGAAGCTGTTAAAGTAGGGCAGTGTTTGTCAAACTTGGCAACTCTAAGACATGTGGACTTCAACTTCCAGAATTTTCCAGCCAGCCTTGCTGGCTAGGGAATTCTGGGAATTGAATTCCACACGTCTTAAAGTTCTCAAGGTTGAGAAACTCTGAAATAGGAGATTGCCCCCCCTCCCATTTCTAGTTTGTTTTAATTGACTCCATTAGGTACATTAACAGATGCATTCCTTGCTGTAGTCATAACATATGTTCATGATATTCCCTGCCCCTTCTCAGCATCTGAGATTTGGAGGAGAAAAGAAATGATCACACAAATGATTTTAAAAGACTCGAGAGGGCCTGAGGAGTTGAAATGAACAGGGTTGGAAGTGTACAGAATTATTAAAAGTTTGTTTCCTTTTTGTTTATTTTCTCCTTTGCTTAGTTATATCTTGTTTAATGAAGGGTCTTTTTAAACCTTTTTTTCCCAAGCTAGTATTAAATTAGGCGTTTGAACGACATTTTGTGGGAATCTTAGAGAAATATGGTTGTTTTTTGTTTATTTATTCATAAGATATTGTCTCTCCCTCCCTCTTTCCCTCCGTCAAAATATTGGGGGTAGGATGGGTGGGAGGGAAGCGGAAGGAGAAATGGAAATCTGCCAGAAGAGAATTATATTTATTAACTTCCAAAGAAATAATATGCTACACTGATCCCTTTATTTTCTCCTGTTATTAATCCTGGGATGTGATAATCTTTGGTTGTCATCTAGTTATATTTAACAAGCTGCCTGTCATTGTTTTGGAGGTCAATAACCCAGTGTGATATGGATAACGTTGATTTGTTAATTAATGTAATCATCTCTCCTAATAAAAGCCAGATCAGACTGGCAGAAAAAGCTTGTTATCAATCCGTGGATACTGGTAGACAGTAATTATAGGTAATGATGTTTTTGTCTTGTGGCACTCAGTAGATCATCTTGAGCTGCTCCTCTCAGGCAGAGCAAACGGACTGCCATGGCGATTCTCCTATCTGACCTCTCCTTCCCTTCTTTCCAAGGAGAGAAATTACAGCTTGTTAGGTGGAAGCAGCTCATTTGAAGCTTTTATTTTCTTTGAGTGTCCGCCTCTCGTTGGAAGCACCAGGTGTGTTCGAGCCGCTTGAAAAAGCTACCGTTGCTTCCACTTGTACATGCAAACTTTTACAGCCTTCTACAAAGCTTCGGATTCGTTTTCTCACTGAACTTTCCTCAACCACTGAAATTTCCCCAAGCCTTCATTACATTTTAGCAGTAACCAAAGAATTAAAGTGTGTTAATGAGGTTGGGGTAAGTGGGGAAGTCAGTAGCTTTCCTGGATCACAAAGCAGATCCGTTTCCATCTTTCCCGTTTCTTATTCTTTAATTATTATATTTCTGTGTCAGCTTTTCCAAAAGACACAAAGGAACATATTTGTTTATCTACTTTTTTATCCCTGCAACTTTTCTGTGAGGCAGGATAAGACTGTAAAGACTGATTGGTTAATGATCACCTAGTAAATGAAATGGCTGAGGAAGAACTTCACCCCACAATCCCACAAGCACTTGTCCAATATTTCAGTCATATTACCATGCTAGTTCACATAGGCAGATGTAGAATTTTTAACCCTTTAAGCTACAGCAAGCTATACTATCTTATTTGATCCATATCTATGGCAACCTAGAGGAAGCTCAATAAACCTCTTAGTTTTGCTACTTAGGACTCTTTAGCACAGTACAAAGACTTCAATATTGTATTTAAAAGATGGAAGTTAATGTAGTGCTTCCGCAGTTTAGGTTACTCCACCAAAATGTTTCTCATTTGCCAGCAAGTTACACCAACTGCAACTTCAAAGACAGACCCAAGTATAGTGCATTACAATAATACAAATGTGAGATGACTCCTGCTGTAACTATGGTCTGATTATCTCTTTACTCTTGAATATATAATTATAATTAGTTATGTTCTCTTTTTTATCCTTTTCTCTCTCTTTTTTTTTAAACTGAAGATGCAAAATATCACATTGATTTGGATCTAGCTTAAATTATTTGCACAAAGTCTAGTGGATTTAATTAGTTGCATTCAAAACTAGAAGGGTCTAAGTATGATTAAGCTTTCATACAGAATTCTATGGAGTCCAATGTAAGTAACACAACTCTAGACAAAGCGCATTACCTGATTAATTAATACCCAATTAATCAAAGCCATGCAATACCATTTATTCATATTTTGAATATAATCTAGGTAGACTTTGATTTTTATTATTTTTGGTCCTAAAATGAACCAATGGTTTTCCTTCCTTACAAACCTCATGATTTTCAGAGAATCTTTTTATTTGGTATTCTTTATTCTAGCATCTTGATAATGAGAATCAGTGAGATGGTTGAAATATTGGACTAGCAGCAGGGAGACATGCTCACAGCCACAGGGCTTATTGAGTGATGTTGGGCCAGTCATTTTTTCTCAGCCTAATCTATCTCCCAGGGTTGTGACCATAAGGAGAGTGGAAGAAGGGGAATACTTTACATGCCACCTTGAGTCCTAAGCAAAACATAGGGTGTAAATCTAGCAAACACATAAATAAATGAATATTGTCAAAATTAGAAGGTAATAAAGGATCATAATTGTTCTGATTATGCAAATAAAGCAAAGCTTTAATATACATATTTAAAGGGGCCCTAGCCTATTTGAGATCTGGAAAACATTTTGGGGTCTCTTAATATGAATGGTGGTAGATGGAATGTAATGGACAAATCCTGAGAATGAAGGGATCCTGACTTTTCAGACATGACAAAAGGAACTTGGAACCACAACATATTTTGAGAGAATCTTCTATTGGAGAAATTAAACTGAATCAATACTTTGCGCATCATTGTTGGGATTGGGGAAAAAGGTTCCAAGCACTCAGCTTTAAAGTAAAACTGAACTTGCACAGATCCAGTTCGATCAGAAAGTTTGCATCTGTTCCAGTTCTTCTGTTGGAATTGCAAAATGAAAAATATTTAGCTTGTATACATGTCAACTCCCAATGACCCTGGGCAGTTTACAATAATCAAAGAAATTACAATAAAATCGATAACAGATAAAAGATGGCAAGCATGACAGACCAAATAGAATGAAGCAAGGGGTTTCTCTCGCCCTTATGTCTTCACCATTCTTCTGAAGATCTGGATCTTGGGTGAATATTATTCTACAGAGAAAGTGAACTTTTGGGGTCAAGATAGATGACATCCTTTAATCAAAAGAACCTGGAGCACACCAACCAGCAGGATTAAAGTGGCTGGACTGATATTGTGTTATGAACCACATTACATTACAATGAAAGCAGCAGATTGATTGCACTCATCAGAAGCATAATGCTTCTTATGTGGAATCCTATAAGCAGCAGAAGTTTGGCATGTTACTCTTACCAAGACAGATAAAACCTAACTCGATTACCATGTTTCTAGTACCCTGTGGAACAGTCCTCTTTGTGTCACTGCCATTATGGCAAGTTCCATAATAAAGAGCAAAATGTTTTTGTCATTTGTAGCTTGCCTGAGCCACACAACTAGAGTTTTTGGAAAATGGAGGGCAAAGAAGGATTTGAACAGAAGGGACACACACAAAGACAAGGCTATCAAAGTTGCTTTGAAGGGCTTGAATAAAATCAATTAAGTTTTCAATTCGGTTTTCAATTCGGCTTTAAATAGATGCCAAACCTTTCACATAATTATTGAAAAAGTTGCACTCTTAGGCTCAATTCACAACTAAATACCATCTAGGCTAATCATAAATATAATTGGTGTTCTTCATTACTGTAAGTGGGCAGTTTTTAATTATGATTTGTGCATATGAATAATGATGAACAGAATCAATCTTCATCTAATATCTATAGTTCCAGGGAAGTGTTGTGTGGTCTACAGGTTAAATGATTACTAGGTGAAGATTGAAGTCTAAGCTATGCCTCAAAATTCTTTTCAAAAACAGAGATCCTGTAGCAGGTACGTAGGGCTTCCTTAATAAATAAAATTGATCTGGACAATATTCCATGGAGGGATGGTATATCTGACAAAAAAATCGGAAATTGTATCATATATCCTAATGGACAGAACTAAACTAAAACAATATCAATGTTAAATGAGTCAGCGCACACATGCAACTGACATAAACGAGGTATCTTTTTTATTCCTCTCAACTAATATGAGTGAATAGGCCCTAAAATAAGCAACAATATACTCCCAACTTATTTTAATTCAAACACTTTGTAACTAATGGCCCTGCAAGTGAAGCTGATTCTCTTTCTTAAGTGGCTTTCTTCTCACATTTGGCTAATGTTTATTTGTATATTCATAAGAAAAAGAAAGAAAAAACCTGAGGACCTGTGGCCCAGGCCTATTATGTGCTATTCCATCTGTCTGTGATGAACCAGAAAGACTGACATGTTAGGTCTTCCTGGTCTGCAGTTGCTATTTTCCCACACTTACTTAAGCTTGCTTGCACATGGACACACACAAAGCAGATGCCGGTGCCTCAGCAGGCCTTAGAGGCTCCTCCTGAGTGTGACATATTTTTATACAG
Organism: Thermophis baileyi; assembly: GCA_003457575.1. Taxonomy (NCBI): domain Eukaryota; kingdom Metazoa; phylum Chordata; class Lepidosauria; order Squamata; family Dipsadidae; genus Thermophis; species Thermophis baileyi. Next base: position 1,359,839 of record QLTV01002011.1, read on the forward strand.
CCAAGTCCCAAGGACTTGCTGCTGGCAGTACCAACCATACATACAAAAAGCTGCTTATGGTTGATCTCAGACAACCTGAAAACTGGTCTACGATTGTTTTAAAGGAAACTCTTTGGCAGCCCATCAGTTATATACCACAGCAATGTTCAAAACCTAATTGTGATAGACTTTGAAATGTACATTAATAAAAATATTTCAGAAACCTGGTTTTGTTTTTATAAAAAAAAAACCTAGATTAGTAATTCAAAATCTATTACATGTCTTCTTGATTATCTTATGATTCTTGACGAACTTATCTTTTCTTTTATGTACACTGAGAGCATATGCACCAAGACAAATTCCTTGTGTGTCCAATCACACTTGGCCAATAAAAAATTCTATTCTATTCTATTCTATTCTATTCTATTCTATTCTATTCTATTCTATTCTATTCTATTCTATTCTATTCTATTCTATTCTATTCCATTCCATTCCATTCCATTCCATTCCATTCCATTCCATTCCATTCCATTCCATTCTATTCTATTCTTTGAGTTCAATGTGGCTTATCCCAAGCATGTGGGTATAGATTTTGTAATGGAAATAAGATACAGTAATGAATTATATAATAGAATGGTCATTAATTAATTAATGGTATATTAATTAATGGTCATTAATTAATGGTATATTAAAGCATGATGTAGGGAAGAATAGAATCTTTGAGTGCTCAACATTTTACATAAAATTATGTATACATTTCTTCAGATACATATATACACATTAGTATTTATTTAGTATTTCCAAAAATCAAAAGTATTTTGCACAGATTATTTCACACCAAGAAGACCTTTACCTTTGGCATTATTGTCCTCAATTATAAATGGAGTCTAAAAGAACACAGACTTGGCTGGGGGTCTAGGACAACTCGCCACAGTCAACCAGCCATTGTCAACTCACCACAGGTCAATTTGTCACAGTCAACTTGCTGTGAGGCAACTTGCCGCGGGGCAAAAATTACATAATATCAAAGAAATGGAGAAATAGAATATTAAAGAAAGGATGCACTGATTTAAAAAATGTTGAATTTGTAACAGATTAAAATATATGGTTATTATATGAAATGATCTTAGGAAAAAAAAGATAGAGTTGTTGAATTTCAACAATTTATGAAAGTGAGCCTGCTTACACAGAAAAGAACAATCAATGATGTGGCAAATGGTATCCTGTGGGACAATGAGAAGAAGGTAGTGCAGTTTCATCAGTTTGCGTTGTGGTATTTTGTGACTGGTTAGTATGACTCAAGGCATACTAACTGCAAGGCTTTACTTCAAGGTCCATGCAGATGGAACCCTTTAGAGAATGGGTTCTGTAGCAGGGCCACTTTCCCAGATATTTCAGGAAAGGCAGATTAATTTTGGAGCAGGTAGTTTGGAAGATAATTAGGCCCTGAATCATGCAGGTGTTTAAGGATGACAAACAGCAACTTGAATTGCACCCAAAAGCTAACTGGCAGCCAATGTGCTTCCCATAGTAGAGGATAATGTGAGTAAATCTAGATGCCCTCATAAATAACAGAATAACAGAGTTGGAAGGAACCTTCTAGTCCAACCCCCTGCTCAAGCAGGAAACCCTATATCATTTCAGACAAATGGTTGTCCAATCTCTTCTTAAAAACCTTCAGTGCTGGAGCACCCACAACTGCTGGAGAGAACTTGTTCCTCTGATTAATTGTTCTAACAGTCAGGAAATTTCTCCTTAGTTCTAGGTTGGTTCTCTCCTTGATTAGTTTCCACCCATTGCTTCTTGCCTTGCCTCCAGGTACTTTGGAGAATAGATTGATACCCTCTTACTTATGGCAGCCCCTTAGATATTGGAACAATGCTATCATGTCACTCCTAGTCCTTCTTTTCATTAAACTAGACATACCCATGAATAACTGGACACTGTATGCTGAAACAGTTTGAAGCTCTAGGTCTTCAAGGGCAGCCCAAATGTAAAGCAATTTCAAATAGTCAAATCAGGAGGTGATGAGAGCATGAATGACCATATACAATTCTCCCTGATCTAAGAAAGAGCTTAACTAATGCATAAGATATAATTGTGAGCTGCCCAGAGTCATTGGGAATTGGGTGGCATAAACATTTTAATAATAAACATTAAATACTTGAGCATGATCTTTACCTGCTTCTGAAACAAAAGTCATAGATCCAAGAGAATCCCCAAAATGTGAACAATGTCTTGGCCGCAATCTCCATCTGATGCTCAAGCAGGAGGGCAACATCATCCTGATCTTTGTAGTGACCATATCTGGAAACAATAAGCTTTTTTTTTACCAATAGCCACTCCATCTTGCTAGGGTTCAGCCTAAGTCTATTCTTTCTCATCCAGATATAAATAGTGTCTAGCATCAAGTCACAAAGTTCATCACATTATCTGTTAGATACAAGGCTGAAATTCAAAGCTGGGTATCACTGGCACAGTGAGGATACCACAAAAAAAGTTTATAATGATCTCACTAGCAGATTCATGTAGATGTTAAATAATAAAGGGGAAAGAACTGAGTTCTGTGGCACTCCAGAATAACTCTGGGGTTGATCTCTCTCCCAACAACAGAGACTATTTAGGAAGGAAGTGAAGTATTGCAAAATGGTGTCCACCTCTCTCAATCCCTGAAGCTAGTTGATAAGGATGCTATTGTCAATATTATTGAAATCTTCTGACAAATCTTCTGACAATATTATTGAAATCTTTTGACAAGCAGATCTGTCATGGTTACATTTCCCTTATCCCACTCTTACCAAAGATTACAAGTTGAGTGAACAATACACTCAACGGTCCTAAATCAAGGCCTGGATTCTGACTTACAAAGATCTAAGTTAATTGGCATCAGCATGGGACAGCAATAGTATAATGGTATAGTGTACAATAGTGTCAAGTCAGAATAGAATAGAACAGAATCAAAGGGCTGGAAGGGGCCTTGGAGATCTTCTAGTCCAACCCACTGCCCATGGCAGGAGACCTTACATCATCCTGGACAAATGGTTGCCCAATCTTTTCTTGAAGACCTCTGATGATGGACACCCACAATTCTTGGTGTTTCCTTTTCTATCTTCTTGTCTGTCCAATGGTTTCAAGTAGGGGAATAACAGAATATCTGAAAGTAAATATGTCATTTGATGTAAAATGCAGAAGGCAGCAGGAATACAAGTACTGAGTACTGTAATGATGAAAATAACTAACTAATGTGTGTCCCAATAAAGAATTGATTGGAAAGGATAAAAAAAAGAACCCCGAGCACCAGGTTGCAAGAGAGAGAAGGCAGAACTGCTATCTTGGTTTAACAAACTCTTTCAGAAGTGGAACCCCTATGTAAATACACAAAGGGGAACGATATCTCTAAACATGGCTTTGCAGATTGCAGCCCTGTTCTTGTTTCTCAGCTGGCTCTACTGTCCAGGAATTGTTGCAGAAATAAAGTGAAGGGAGCTCCATATGTGGCATTCTGAGTCCTGGATCAAAGATGGGGTCTAAATCTATAAATAATGCAACTTTTTTACTTGGCTCCCACCTGTAACCACTGCACTTGGAGATGTTTCAGCCAGACTTCGAAATAAAGTGCAACTCACCTAGTGGTTCTCTGCTGGATAGGAACCACCGCTCTTTAATAAAGCTTTAGCTTCATTGTACCTTGCAATTTTTTTTTAAAGTAAAAGGTATATCCCAGTTGACCATATGAGCATGTTCCCATTCCCTCCTCAGGCCTTTGAGCAATTTGCAGCCTTTTGTTAGTACATAAAGGGTCTTGGAGCCTCCTACTTGAGTGTGGAGTTTACCAGCTGCTCTCCACTACCAGGCCTCATTAGAAGCCTGCTGTTCTGCTGAGAACCAAACCACATGCTACTCCCTCTGTTGTCTGCTATTAGCCTGTTGCTGCTCCTTAAATTACAAGCCACAAAAGCTTATTCTGTTTCTCCACAGAGAACAACTATTCTTAGTCCTGTTTCAAGAGGCTGTATATCATGATCTCTCGAACTAATTAAGGTTTGTAGACAGGCCACAGGTTGCTTCAGAGAATTTGTCCCCATGGTTGATATAATGTCCTCCCTGCCTTTCCTTTCTTCTTCTAAAGGTCTAAACCTCAGGATTTTCCAACTTACTGGTGTCTAATAAAAATAAATATGACGGTGTATTGAAAATTAAAAGAAGCCAATTTTTGATTCATGTCAGATGGTACTGCTCTAGTTGCAGTTTATTGAGGGAGATGAAATAACAATAACATGCCATGTAGCCTTGAAATATTTATTTGCATTGAATTTCATTTTTTAATACACTGTAGACTAATTATAAGACTTTTTGATTTGTGTGACTATTATCTCAGGGCAGGCTGGAGGGGGCTGCGAAGAGGTGAAATTCAGCAGCATAAGGTACGGTAAATCAAAAGAGAGGATATATGTAACATTGAGCAATGTTATATAGATGGATGGATGCATAGATGGGTGGATAGACAGACAGGCTGGTAAGTTTTGTTCTCAATCCAAGGCTAAATAAATATTTTTTCACAGTGGTTAGTTATATTTTTCTGTATTTCACATATATAAACTGACATGTAAAATAACTGCCAGTGCTCTGAATTTCAGAATTTCAGCTAGCAACTTTCTTCGTGAAAAGAATGGATTTCCCCCCATACTATGAAAGCAGTATTGTGGAGAGTAGGATAAATTATGAATTATGAGATAAATTGGTTTAATCTGAGTGAGGCTTTGGTTGCAGGATACATTTTAAGGCATTGAACATGTGAAAATGTTCCTATTACTGAGGGCAGTAATTTTACAAGTAGCTTTCATAGAGATTTTGCTGCATCAGAGGTGGGTTCCTGCCAGTTTGGACCGGCTCTATAGAACCGGTAGCAGGAATTTCCCCCCCGCTTGCCGAACTGGCAGCGATGGCCGGCTGGACACGCCCCCGAACTGGCTCTCTTGGCGGCGCCATAGGCGGCGCCATCTTGTTTTTTGCTTCTGCGCATGCACAGAAGCTTGTTTTTTAGCACTGCACATGTGCAAGGTGCGCCCGCGTGTGCGAACCAGCAGCAAGGTAAGTTAGAACCCACCCCTGTGCTGCATGGTTTGTTTTGCAAAAAACACAGTATTAGACAAGCATCAGTCCTGATTCCCCTATTTTTAGAAAATAAACTCTTGCAATCTGAAGTCTTGGGTGTATTGTTCTTTATGTGTAGGTGCGTATGTATGTGCACCCTCCAGTCAATGTTGACTCCTGGCGACTGCTTGGACAAGTCCCTGCCGTTTTCTTGATAAGATTTTTTCAGTAATGATTTGCCATTGCCTTTTTTCTGGGACTGAAAGAATAACTGGTCCAAGATTGCCCAGCTGGCTTTGTGCCAAGGTGGGACTAGCACTCCCGATCTCCTGGTTCTAGCCTGGGGCCTTGACCATTCCACCAAGTTGGCTCCTGTTGTTCTTACTCTTCTTTATTATAGATGGCTGCTTTCTCTGCTCCAGAGGTGGGCTGCTGGGGGTTCGCAGGGGTTTGGGAGAACCTCTAGCTAAGATTCTGTGCAGTTCGGAGAACCCCCAAATCCCACTCCTGGCTGGCCCCGCCCACCCCTCCCCTCCCAGGAATCCCCACGTGGCCCGTTTTGGATGCAGGTAAGTGCAGGGCGCGCACGGAGGCTTGGGGAGGGCGAAAAATGGGCCTACCAGAAGTTTGGGAAGAGGGCCTCTGGAGCCTGGGGAGGCCGTTTTCGCCCTCCCAGAGGCTTGAGGAAAGCCTCCGGAGCCCGGGGAGGGCAAAAACGCCCCCCCATGGTGCAGGAGGTGAACTAGGCCACGCCCACCATGGCCACACCCACCCAGCAACCGGGCAGAGAACCCCTTGCTAAAATTCTTGAAGCCCACCCCTGCTCTGCTCCCATCTTCATTTTATTAGGAACCGCCTCCAACTAACAAACAATTAAGAGCAAGGTGAGCCCAAACAGGTGCTATAGCACTCTCAGCGCCTCCAAGCCACCACTTTTTTCCTCCCTACCACAGAGAAGTCACAACCAAGACCTTCATTCCCCAACACACTCACTTTGCATCTACTCAACTCACAAACAGTGCCCTCCATCTCTCACAACTACACTCACTTGACTCTACCCATCCCCACCTCGTTTAATCTTAGTATTTATTCTAAATTTGCCCCCAGAGGGAAAGATTTAATTACTTCCATCTATCAATGTCTAAAGAAACATCTTTATATCTGTTATTGCTAGTCAATATAATTATTTGAGAAATATCACCTGTGATCACACTAAATGAAGCCTTATATTAAGAGAAACCCCTAACTTCGGGATGTGGTACAAATTGATGTGCAGAATTATGATCCGTAAATGGCGTTCAGCAAAAATTAATTTCAGTATAAAACTATTTTCTAAATAATGTTTACACGCCCACAAAACACACAAATACCCCCCATACCTCAGTCTGTCATTCTTCTAAACAAGAAATTGTGTGATTTTTCACTAAGAAGCACAGAGTATCCCTACCAACTGTTACCCCATATAGAGCTAACTCTATGCACTTTGTAGAGACATAAAGCATAATAATGATTAACACAAAAAAGTGGCAAGAAGAAAAAAATCAGTATTTAAAATTTGTTTCATTCTACACTGAATCATCTTTCAGAATTGTTGAGCTTTATGACATTGTCACGTATGCAATGCCAAGTATAAAAAAACCCGAGCCAACATAAATTCTGCTTTTCCAGAAGTTATTTTGATTATGTATTATTTATTTTGGCAAGCATTAGGGTAATATACCAACAACAAAATCTTGTACCAAATTTTTCTTAGTGTAATACTCCCACCCCGCCCCCGCCCCAGGTTGTGCTGCCTTTGTGGCATTTGTCTTAACTGCAGGATCTGTACAACTTTCCTGAAAGCTCTACTAATCGATACAATTAGAGTGTTACAACAGGGTAGACTCACAGTCTTCTAGTTTAATGTAAAATCTTTCTAGAATATGGGATAAGAAGAAAATTAAAACTTGAATCCTGGCATATGAGAATTGTACTCAAAGATTTTCACATACACAGCTGTGTGGTAGAAGGTGCAATTAGTATTTGACAAAAGGATGCTGATTATATACAGACATACCAGGAATAAGAGATGCTCGGATCTATTGTCAAATAAGGGGCAGTGGGGATGGGAAAATGAATAAAGCTGATTTAGTGACACCAGCTGACTGAACATTTTCAGTAAAGTTAACATACAGTGGACTGTGAATTGTATTGCTTGCTAAAATATTCATCTAAGCTGGCATTTTTACATGTTTACTGGGGAGTAAGTCCAACTAAGCTCAGTGCAACTTATTCCTGAGGAGATATGCGATATACTTTGGACTGCCAATTATTTTAGTATTCAGAAAAAAAAAAAAAAGGAAAACCTCCCTTAAATTCTTAGTTACTAAGCCATTTCTCACAGCAAATCTTTACAAGCCAGATAGGCATCATCGGATTCTATGTAAAATTTCTTTAAAGATCTTTGAAATTCAGAAAAAAAAGCTGTTTTCAATTCGGTCTTCCATTTATTTATAATAATCTGTTGGCATAGAAATATGCCTAAGAAGAAAAAAGAAGAATTCTTCCTGAATGTGGAATAACTATTGGCAGGATATAAATGATTATAAATTACATGAATGATTTAGTCATTATTCAGCCTTGGTACCATAATACCATCTGTAGTATATTCTAACCCTGACATTAGTTAGAATATACTGTACGTCTAAGATGTCACATACTTGTTATAACAGAGGACTCGTAATATTCTTGTTTCTAAATATTGATTGGCTTTTCCGCTCTTTATGGCTTGTAACTATTCCCAGATTTTATTTACTGTTTTTTTCTGTCTCCTTGATAGTCATTTGTCTTTCAACGATCCCAAATGGAACTGTGATCTCAGAGTTTTCATTGCTTACTGATGGAACAGTTCCTTTAAAACCAGAAGTTTAGTCCTTGAACACTTCTATTAAAAATAACATGCAGAAAATATATGCAAAATAATGTAAAACAGCTTTATACAGGTAGTCCTCAATTTAACAGCAGTTTGTTTAGTGACTGTTCAAAGTTACAACGACACTGAGAAAAGTGACTTATGACAATTTTTCACACTTATGACCATTGCAGCATCCCCATGGTCATGTAATCAAAATTCAGATGCTTGGCAACTGGTTCATATTTATGACCAGTTGCAGTGTCCCGGCATCATATGATCAATTTTTGTGACCTCCTGACAAGCAAAGTCAACGGGGAAGCCAGATTCACTTAACAATCGTATTACTAATTGAAGAACTGCAATGATTCATTTAATAACTGTGGCAAGTAAGGTCATAAAATGGGGCAAAACGCACTTCAGGCATTCAAGAAAAGCATTGGCAAATGGCATTTTTAAATTATTGTCTTGTTTCAATTTGCTAAGATACCAGACAGGTTTTCACAGCATCAGCAGAAAGAATAAAAGATGCAAACAAGAGAAATGGACCTTTGGGAAAAGTTGGTATCCCTTTGATAAGTTTTACAAGGTTGCTCTCTTTTGTGTTAGTAAATAGCAATAGCAATAGCACTTAGACTTATATACCGCTTCATAGTGCTTTATGAAGCAGTTTAAGAAGCTTACTCTCTAAGTGGTTTACAGAGTCAGCATATTGCCCCCAACAATCTGGGTCCTCATTTTACTGGCCTCAGAAGGATGGAAGGCTGATGTGTCTGCTTTTTAGTATGCTGTCTAGATTTGCCATAGCTTTCCTCCCCAGGAGCAAGCGTCTTTTAATTTCTTGGCTGTAGTCCCCATCTGCGGTGATCTTGGAGCCCAGGAAAATAAAATCTGTCACTACCTCCATTTCTTCTTCATCTATTTGCCAGGAATTGAGAGGGCCGGATGCCATGATCTTTGTTTTCTTAATGTTGAGTTTCAAGCCAACTTTTGCACTCTCCTTCTTCACCCGCATCAAGAGGCTCTTTAGTTCCTCTTCACTTTCTGCCATTAGAGTGGTATCATCTGCATATCTGAGGTTGTTGATATTTCTCCCGGTAGATCTTACAGGAAGGAGCAAAAGCTATGTTCACATTCCATCTCCCCTTATAATAAGAACTTTGCAATTTTCTGTATGGATCTTAGGATTGTAATATATATGATTATATCAATAGAGTTGGCCATATAATGATTGCAAGAACTTTAAGATGGTCCGTTGGTGAAACTTCCAGTCTGTCTCTATCTCTGCTTGCTATTCTGTCTTTACTAAATGTTATGCTTCACAATAGTTTCAAGTTGTAGAAATAAAAAAATGCAGAAACATGCTTGGATAATGCAGAATTCTGTATTTTTCTTATATTCTGTAAACAGCTTTAGGTTTATTATTGTCATTTTCTAATTGATTGGGAAACAATTTAGATTTTCTTTCAGTGTTTCTGTAACTCTAGCTGAGATATGCAATTACTGTTACTGTACTTATGATTGTGGAATTTATGTCTTTGTTGGAGAGAAATAGAAAGATAGACACCTGTCCACCAGGATCTAAGTTAAATCGTTTTGGATGGATCAGCTAGCAGCTGTCAGAAAGAGAAAGTTGGTTGCCTTGATTTGGAAAGCTATCTTATGTTGTCTGTCCTATGATAAACTCAAATGCATAGTAGTTTATACAATGTGATGAATGCTTGTGGATTGTGATTGTTCTGTGTACTGACAAAGATAGGGCCTCCCTCAATTGCTGCTACTTCCCTTACAAAGAAAAACATATCCAGAAATGATGAGACAAAATATCTGTGAACCTTTTAGACTTAAAAGCAATATAAAAATAAATAGATACCACCTGAGTGAAAAATGTAATTGCACAAAGTATGCATCAGCTTGGACTCTTTTGTGATAGTTAACTAAAAATGTTGAATCTAATTTTAAAATATTTCAGTTTTTATTACCATGACATACATACATACATAACAATACCACTTCTTTAAATGATTCATATTAAAATACATGGAATGGGTTTGCCTAATCCTTGGCTTCCATAATCACAGCTTACTGAATGTATTCAACATAGCATAATTATCTATTTTCATTCGTATGGGTAAAACATGCGCACTGCTCATACTGGAGTTTAAAATTTTGATTTTTGATAATTGACCACAGTCCATTTTTTAAAAATAATAATCCCGTATCACTGCTTCTTTCACTGACATTAATAGTATCAATTTGCTTTAACTGAAATCATTTACTCTATTAGTCATCAGTTCTGTTAAACTGCTTAATTCTAATAAACATGGCATGCAATCAACACTCCTGGATTGCTAGATTACTAGCATACCCACAGACTGGAACTACAAAAGGGAGTATCATTGCAAATTGCTCTAATCCCATTCCTTTCCTCACTGTTGGATAACAGCTTTGAAATCCTCAGATCTATGGCTGGTTTTTTTCCACTGTTCTGTGTACAGCCACTTCTTAGCCTTACTTTTTCATTGCTGGCAACATTGCTGGCAGAGCACTTCAAACATAAGGGATGAGGGAGAAAGTACCCCGCAGATATAAAATTCCCACTGAATGGCTTTGCCTGACATATTCAGTAATCAAGAGCCAAATAATCTTTGCTGCACTGAGATCAAATCAGCCCCAGCAGGCACAACATCACAGCATCATCGGCCAACATTTGGTGGCACATGTCGAAGACTAAACCCCCAGCAGAGGGCCTGCATTCGGTGCCTGAAACCTCCTGACCTTCAGCCAAATTATTGCTGCCTCTTCATTTGTCCTCTTGAAGTAGGGATATGAGCAAGGAAAAGACCCAGTATCTTCATAGCAACTTAATGGTTCCTCTTGCTTTCTTTAACCCCCTCAGATAATACCTGAACTCAGCTGGAAAGGCGGATAATTGAGACTGAATATAGTGGCCAGAGTGACCAGAGTATATATATATATATAGTGACCAGAAAGGAAGCCCACTGAAGATCTCATCAAAGGTCCTTTCACTAAAAAAAAAAAAAAAAAAAAAAATGCCTTAATTCCTCCTCCTATTAAATACGACCATTTTTGACATTATATTTGTCTGCGAAATGTGGCTGAACGCATCCCTCCCTGACTCCACTATCATAGAATGAAACTATCATGTTTACCGGTCTGATCGAGAACTCCGAAGAGGAGGCAGTGTTGCTATCTTTTACAAAAAGTCCTTAAACCTAAAAAATATCCAAGTTACACATGAACTTGCAGACGCCTAGCCACTTTGCTAGAGAATAGAAATAGGGAAAATACCAAAAATCTTTGGGATAGAGACAAAACTAGAAACAACCAAACTAAGAAAGCAGAATTAGATTAAGTCCTAAGTATGAATATAATAATAATTAGGGTCTAGGACCAGCGGAATCATATTTAAAAAATGAAAAACGATAAATCATGTGGAAGTCGAAGCCATCTGAGAAAAAGGCTGTGAGCTATCTTTAAACACCATCTTATGATTTCTACTATGTTACAGAGCCCCAGACTACGACATCGAACATGCGAATAAGTTACTTCTAACGTGGGCAGCCTCCGGCCCATACTCTCTCATCTTTCTTGGTGACCTAAATCTACCTCTTATTAAATGGTCCCTTAACGAATGTACAACAGAACCTATACATTCAACCTTGTACAATGCTGTAACTAATCTGGGACTGGATCAACTAGTAACCAACAACACTAGACTCAGTAACTGCCTTGATCTCATCTTCTGTAACAGTTCAAACTCAATTTATGGATTACAAATAAAAGAACCCTTTTCCAACAGTGATCACAGCATGATTTACTTCTGTCTCAATATACACCCTTACAAAAATCAACAAAATGATGGGATCCCCAGTTATAATTTTAAGAAAGCCAACTATGATCTCATAAACACTGACCTCTCATCTCTTGATTGGCAAACCCTATTCACTGGCTGTAATACTGCTGAAGACCATTATAACATCTTCTTACTTGAAATCAAAAGAGTCATTAAACTATACGTACCACTAATAACTCCCAAAAACAGGAAAAACAAACTATCTATAGCAATAAGGAAGCTCCAAGCTAAAAAAAATAATCTCTTTGGTGAAAAAATAAAACTGGCTACATAGCCAACTTCAAAAGCCGCTACAAAAACCTATGCCAACAAATAAAGACTGAATGCACAAATTATCATATCAAACAAGAGGAAAACCTCCTGCACACGAAATCCAACCGTGCATTCTACAATTTCGTAAAGAACAAACTTAAAGAGACGAGAACCTTCCCACCCCTAAAAGGATCTAACAATAAAGACTGTAATGATGAAGCCGTTAAAGCCAACCTCTTTAACACATTCTTCGGCTCAGTCTTTGTAAACAGCAACAACTCATGTCCAATATTTCCTAGTCGAACCACAAACAATTACAATGATCTAATACACACCGATTTTACAGAAGAAAACGTTGAAAAGGCACTACGCAATCTAAAACCATCTCTATCTATTGGACCAGATGGACTATGTGCCTACTTCTTAAAAAAACTTTCCACTGCCCTAGCAGAACCTCTGAGCATAATTTTTGATAAATCTTTCAGGACCAGTTCCCTACCCAACCTATGGTCACTAGCGATGGTCATCCCTATCTTCAAAAAGGGAGACCTCAGCATAGTTGAAAATTACAGACCAATCTCTTTATGTTGTGTCACCTGCAAAGTCATGGAATCAATCATTAACCAATCCATTACCCTCCACTTAGAGACAAACAACCTACTCTCTCACAAACAATTTGGTTTCAGAAATAAATTATCCTGCAATCTGCAACTTCTACACTGTAAAAACATATGGACTACACAACTCAACCAGGGCAAAGCAATAGACGCAATTTACATAGACTTCTGCAAAGCCTTTGACTCAGTGGTACATGACAAACTACTTCTAAAACTAAAATCTTATGGCATTTCTGGACCCCTGCACAAATGGATAACTGCATTCCTGTCAGATAGAAAACAAGTGGTCAAAATAGGAACAGCTCTATCAAACCCTGTTCCTGTTAACAGCGGTGTTCCCCAAGGCAGCGTTTTAGGACCAACTCTCTTTATTCTTTACATAAATGACATTTGTGATAATATAAAAAGCAACTGCGTACTCTTCGCAGACGATGTAAAATTATTCAACACCACCGACATCACTACAATCC
>QLTV01002011.1:1373766-1394108 GCA_003457575.1 Thermophis baileyi
TAGAAATTTTGGACTTGGACAACCTAGAACTATGCCGCCTATGGTCCAACCTATGCATAGTACACAAAATTATCTGCTACAATGTCCTACCTGTCAATGACTACTTCAGCTTCAACCACAACAATACACGAGCTCACAATAGATACAAACTTAATGTAAACCGCTCCAAACTTGATTGCAAAAAATTTGACTTCAGCAACAGAGTGGTCAATGCCTGACTCTGTAGTTTCTTCCCCAAACCCCCAAAACTTTAATCTTAGACTGTCTACCGTTGACCTCACCCCATTCCTAAGAGGTCTGTAAGGGGCGTGCATAAGCGCACCATCGTGCCTACCGTCCCTGTCCTAATGTACCCATGTATTCATAAAATATCATGTACTCATAACCATACTTATACTTTGTTTATACTTTGTATATACTTTGTCTGTAATCATATATACACTTGACAAATAAAATAAAATAAAATAAATAAATAAATAAAAATAAATATTGTTGAGCCAAAATATACAGAACTTCAAAATGTATAATAGAGAGGAAATCAACTGGCTGATGAAAAATTCCAGTTTCTAGAAATATGTCATAATATCTGTGATAAAGAAGGCATACCAAATATCAGATTAAAGATATTGTGAGTGTTCTACCTTTTTTTGAAAAATATTTGTGAATTATTTGTATTGGATTGCAAATTATGTCATAGCTATACATTTTATCAATCGTACAAGTACATTGTTATATATATGCATTATCTTTTCAGTTTCCATAATATATCTTGTTTAGTGTTGTGTTGTTTCAAATGGTCACCCTTTCTTTATTGTTTATGTAAACTGAGTTAAATTATTAGCCCATGTAGTCCAATATTGATGACTTAAGCTGGCATGGCCTTTAAAGTTACAAAGGCATTACTTGAGATCAGGCTATACCACAAACTGTTTCCCATCTGGAAGAGATTTATTGATTGATTGATGCCCATCTCACTTTGAGGCAACTCTGGGTTGTTTACAAACCTCAAAAGCCAATAAAACCATGAACAATAAATATTCCTAATAACAGTAGTAAATTACAATTAAGAAGATGGGGAGGAAGATTGGTTCCCCATTTGTCTGAAATGTTGTCTGTTTTGTATTTATACGATAGATCAGGGGTCCCCAAGCCCTGGACTACAGCCCACTACTTGGCCGTGGTCGGTTCAGAAGTGGGCTGCATGAGCAGTGGGCCTGCGTGCATGTGCACACGCAAGCGGTGGGCTGGTGCATGTGGACTGGCACACGTGCACACACAGCTCAACTCGCGTGAGCCTGTGCACACACACACACGCACTGGCCCACCGCTTGAACAGTTTCCCTCCCCCCCCGCCGGGCTTCCAAGCCATAAAAGTTGGGGACCGTTGCATTAGATGTAGAGGTATTTAAACAGATGATCATGTGTCAGGATACAGTAATAGTAGATTTGTATCCTTGGCTTAGGATTGGGCTAGTTGATCTGTAAGTTCCCTTTGTTCTATGGTTCTGCGCTTTTGAAGTTAGATAATGCAGAGTTGGGGTTCATCTCTGATGTAATTTAGCCTAATATTTTGTTGCAGAAAATCTACTAACATGGATAAAAATGGGATCAGTTTAGATAAATTGGAATATTATTATAGAAAGTAATTTGGTAAGCATAGTAGTGTACATTATTGTTTGGGTTGAATATGAATTCTAGATAAGTGAAAGTGAGATAAATAGAAGGTTCACAAAATATTGTATGAAACCTCCCCCCAGAAGTGCTTTTGAATGTTTAATGGAGTGAATCCTTGAATAAAATATTTCAAACTCATGTACCTAAAGTTCAGTAGAATGAAATCTTCATTAGAATGAGATCTTCACAAGAATAGACTGTGGTTTGGCAGATCTTTTATTAGAAACAAGCTTTTCCGATTCTGTCTTGTGCTTTACCTGTAAAACCAGCAAAAAGAGTCATCTATTAGTACAACAGTTCATTATAAGAAGATATTTATTTAATGCCTTTGGCAAGAAAGACAGATAGTTGCATTGGTAACAATGATTTTAAATCCATATGATGTACAAACCATAGCACAGGCCTATTAAACTCTGATTTAAAAAACTGAAAATGAGGGTCTGATCAAATTGCCACCACGAAAGAAGACTAAAAATGCAATTTATATTAAATATATCTCAGTGACATGTCAGAATTATTCAGTCACTATAGCAGTGATATTGTGTTGTTATTTACAGAAGTACATACCAAAGCTATTATGGCACAAGAACTGAGTGTTATTTTCTCATTGTGGGATGCAACACACATCCCAACAAAATGGTCAACAATTCTATTCTGAATACAGCAATGAAACTCGTCCTGCCAAGAAAAAATGAACATGGCAATAATGAGGAAAGTATTTACCCTAAAATCTCTGTAAGAGAAAAACTACACAACTGTAATTGGATTACACACTGCCATTTCCTAAGGCTTCATTTGCATTAAAAGATAGCTATTATACATTCTAAGACAGTGACAGCATTGTGTCCTGAATAAAAACTGATTAAGAAATGTATATTGATAGGGATTTAAATTTAAGTACAATTCAATATTAAATTTTCTGGGTTGAGGGTGGTTATTTGCTACTGATCAATGGGGATCTATTCACCTTGGAAATTCTGAGATGGGGGATGCTTTCCCAGCAGTGCTTTGGCTTGGACCTGACTGCTTTCACAATCTTGTTCCTTTTTATGAGTTGAGTCACTTTATTGCTCATTTTGTTACAATTTATAGGAAGCAGCCACAAAACTCATCTTTGTTTTTCAAACTTTGAAATTCTGCACATCTTCTGGAAGACAAAAACTGTTGATTCGCCCCATCTCCTATCTGGTAGACTCAGGTAAGCCATTATTGTTTCTCTCCTTCCCCTCAGAAGGCCGGTATCCTGTTCTTGGAACCTATTTCTTTCTGCGTGCATTGTTTAGAATTTACCTCCTTCCCCGCCACTATCCAGCCACTATATTGGAAAAAGTGCAATTATTTCCTTGGTGTGTGTGTGTGTGTGTGTGTGTGTGTGTGTGTGTAGATTTCATTACTATAGTAGCTTGGGGGCAGGACAGTGTTCTTTATAGTCTCATATTGATTAGCTGGAGGGAAGGCTAGTAGGCAATGATAGCTCATAATATTCTTTCCCTTTTGAGATAGGCAGAAGTGATGAACATCAAGGGATAGTTTCAGACTGTTTTATGTGGAATTTTGCTGTTGAGATACTGTGGAAAAGTTCATTGGCTGTTCCTATATGACTTGAGACAAAGGAATCAATATGGTCTGACACTGAACATTCACCAAGACATGCTAAGTGTGCTCTCAATTCAGAATAACAGAATAACAGAGTTGGAAGGGACCTTGGAGGTCTTCTAGTCCAACCCCATGCTCAAGTAGGAGACTCTATACTATTTCAGACAAGTGGTTGTCCAATCTCTTAAAAACCTCCAGTGTTGAAGCACCTACAACCTCTGGAGACAAATCGTTCCATTGATTAATTGTTCTGTGAAGAAATTTCTCCTTTGTTCTAGGTTGCTTCTCTCCTTGTTTAGTTTCCATCTATTGCGTCTTGCCTTGCCTTCAGGTGCTTTGAAGAATTGGTGACTCCTTCTTCTTCATGGCTGTTCCAAATCTAAAACAAAAAACTGGCAAAAAGCCAGCTATGTTATTTTGAGCCAGTCACTTTCTATAACCCCTAGGAAGAAGGCAGGGGCAAACCACATCCAAAATCTTGCCAAATAAATTTCAGGAGCTTGTCCAGGCAATCACCAGGAATCAAAAACTGACTTGGAGGCAGGGGTGAAATCCAGCAGGTTCTGACAGGTTCTGGAGAACCGGTAGCGGAAATTTTGAGTAGTTCGGAGAACCGGCAAATACCACCCCTGGCTGGCCCCAGAGTGGGGTGGGAATGGAGATTTTGCAATATCCTTCCCCTGCCACGCCCACCAAGCCACGCCCACAGAATCGGTAGGGAAAAATTTTGAATTTCACCCCTGCTTGGAGACACAACAACATTAAAATAAAAAAGATGTTAAATGGTGAATATTAGAAAGAATTTTGGAATAAGGTTTTACAGTTCGGAAATGAACTAGCTAAGGAAATTTACTGCAAAGTGATGGAGAAAGGGGAATCACTTCCATCACAGCACAATAACAATGAGAACAAGTTTTAAAAACTCATGCAATTTTTTTTAAAAAAGTCTAAATCTATTGAAAATAAAGTAAAAAAAAACCAAGCCTGTTTTACAGCTTTAAGAGAGATTTCAGCACATTGTTAGCACAAACCAATCATCTTCTGAAATATATTGGTAATTTCAAAGACTTTACTCAGTAATGTATGTGCATCTCTCTTTCTCTCCAAGTTTATTAAGGGCATCTAAATACTCCTAAATGTTCTTAAATATTTAAATTGTTTAAAATCCCAAATGCCAAATAATGTTTGTTAAAGAAATGGCATGTTCTGGTTGATTGATTGATTGACCAATTATGTGCTGTCGAGTTATTTTCAGCTTCTAGTGACCACATAGATTTTCTCCATGAACATACTCTGAAGCCTGCATCTCTCTGTTTTCTATCCTCATGGTAGAAAAAAAGAAAGATACTACTCCATACTTTCCTAAGACTATCAGTCTTCCGATCAGAAAAAATACAACAGAAAACAAGAAACATTCAGTGAATCTCTTGCTTGCTGTTGCTGTTTCTGTGCAGTGCACAGAATTGTTAATCACAGAATCAAGATACAGTTCTGTTTCAGTGATCTTAACCACTTTACAATTCAGAGTCTTATAGGATGGCTCTTTGAAGATCAGCACCAAAGCTTAGCACAACCAATGTTTTTGCATGGCCAGCTTAACTCTCTTGAGAGGCATCCAGCTATTTTTTTTTAAATGTCACAGGTATTCTGTAATTTTTAGCAAGATTTTTTAAGTAAAATTGTAGCAACAAGAGGTTCTTTTTGAGATTTCATTATCTGTGTTATCTTCTTTTTGGGAGATTTTTATTTTCAGCATTCCAGCTGACCCATTTCTCCAGTTTATTCTTATGTCTGCATTTTCTTGACCTCCTTGGTACCCATTCTTCTGCCTCCTCCAACATTTTCTCACTCATCTTCTCTAAAATATTTATATTACACTCAATTTGTAGCAAAAGACTATAAAAATGAACACATACTTTGATTATAAAGCAAAGTGCTACACAAACACTAGTTATTATTGTACGGATAATTCATTCATCCATACCCTTTATGGATGATCAACAGGATAAGCAGTGCAGAAAGTCAGGATTTCTGAAACGGCACTGTTTCTGGATAGATAATTTGAAGCATCTGTTCTGCCTTGCACAATATGTTATGTTATATCACAGTATGATGTGTTGCTTCATCCAGAATGTAGTCACTTACTCGGAATAGGTTTGCATAAGACAGAAGGGCCTTAAAAGGAATGATTCCCTAAAAGTTAGGAGGTGGTGAAGTGGTGGTGAACATGATTGTGTATTGGTAGAATATTGTGGTTAATTATGGCAAGAGTATTGCAGTGGTGAAATCCAATTTTTTTTACTACTGGTTCTGTGGCCGTGGTTTGGTGGCCGTGGTGTGGCTTGGTGGGCGTGGCTTGGTGGGCGTGGCAGGGGAAGGATACTGCAAAATCCCCATTCCCACCCCACTCCTGGGGGAAGGCTATTGCAAAATCTTCATTCCCACCCCACTCTGAGGCCAGCCAGAGGTGGTATTTGCCGGTTCTCCGAACTACTCAAAATTTCCGCTACCGGTTCTCCGAACTGCTCAAAATTTCCGCTACCGGTTCTCCAGAACCTGTCAGAATCTGCTGGATTTCACCCCTGGAGTATTGGTAGCTGAAAGGCTGAAGAGCACCTTGCAGACTTCTGAGGACTTCATGTGTAGGGTATTTAGATGAAAGTCAGAGAGGAAGACCCACATAATTTTGGGTTGCAGGATTCCAGGGAGGTGAAGCAACCAAATACTCCAGAGTGAACAAAGGAGGCTGGTGCTGCAGGGACCATTCTAGGCTTCGCGGATCAGCCTCAAGAGAGTATGATGGTGGAAGCAATAAGTGTGGCAAACCTGGGAGAAAAATGACACCATTAACCTTGGTTGTATTATGTAAGAAGCTGAGCCAAGTAAGCAATTAAGGATGAGCAAGTAAAGGCCCACTGTTGAACTGTTCAACAGCAATGCCACAAAAGCAGTCAGCCAACACAACGGAACCACCAGCAGATAGTGGATGCTATACACTGAAGAGAAAAAGCTCCTAGACAATTCCCACTGGTTTTACTTCTAGAAAGTTGCATCCAAGTGTAGAAATACTCAATAGCCATAAAAAGAAAACATCTTTACATTATAAATGGCTATTTCCAATAGGGGCTTGTTTATAGCATTATAATAAAGGGTTTCCCCCCTCTCCCTGTGCCTATAGTCTTCATTAAAATGTCTTCTGTTTAATATTTTTTTAAACCAACCCTACTAATATGCCGAATGTGACTCATGCTGCAGTCCTACATCATTAATTTTGTGCAGGAAGTTACCTCCCTTGAATTTATTTCTGTACAGATCAATGTTCCCTCTGACATTGAAAATCGCTGTGCGGCAGTTGGAAACTGCCGCGCAGCGATTTCCTGTCAGGTGCGCAGCCACGCAACAATGTTCCCTCTGACATTGCAAATCGCTGCACGGCAGTTGGAAACTGCCGCATGGCAATTCCCTGTCACGTGCGCGACCGCGCAGCCGCGCAGCTGAGAGGGAACGTTGGTACAGATCCATATAGGACTCCACAGTAAATTGCATGCAAATTACCTTCTTCAGTGTGATAAACTTACTTTGAAACTACTGAGTATAATAATTCTGGCATATTGAATGACCCTAGATGATTTACATTAGTGTGTAATTATTAGAATCCTCATCCTATTAAAGCAAATTTGATAATGTATTAAATATTATGATAGCTTTTTCCAGAGTGAATAGCCAGTTTTAGAGTTCACAGTAGTAGAGGGAAGAGTTCAATATTTTTTTAGTTTATAGTCTTAAAGGAAGGGACACTAAGCCAAGCATTCCATCTATTATGATACTCCCTGAGTTTAATCCCATCCATTTGTAGGGAACACTTCTATAGTAAAGAATCCCAATTATGGATCAGAATGTGTCTGCATCTTATTGAAGCAGTACATTTTGTAAAAAAATGTTGATATTTGTATTTCTAATTGTAATCCAATTTATAAAATAACTTTATTGCTTTTAAAATTACAGAAAAAAAGCAAAAGGAACAAAACACAAAAATATATACATTAAATATATACAAAAAAAAAAAAGATTATCACCAAAAAATATAACAAGTGCTTAAAAATAAGTGAAAAAATACAACAGGAAAAAAATAACAGAGTACACGTGTTAGAACAATAAAAAGTTACAATTATATATAGAATTATCTAATATAATATTACGTAAATTATATACTTATATGGCTATCATGCTTTTTTTTAACTACTGTACTTTTTCCATTGACATTCTAAGATAAGAAATTAAGGCACTCTCCCATTGCCCAATATGGGAACCTTTAATATACAAGTCCAATTTAATGTTTTAAGTGAATTGTGAATGCCTGGCATTTGTATGACTAATATTTTGAAATTATATTTTTTTTAGATGTATTGAAGTTTATTTAAATATATACATGCACAAACAAACAGGTGCAAGTTTAGAGAGAGAGAGAGAGAGAGAGAGAGAGAGAGAGAGAGAGAGAGAGAGAGAGAGAGAGAGAGAGAGAGAGAGAAAAAAAAAGAGAGAAAAAAAACGGTGTCTCGTCTTGGCGCCGGTCTTGGCATTTGAAGTTTGGTTCCGTGTGCGATAGGAGATGCAAATGCTTCAGCTATCTGCATAATGAGTCTGCTATAAAATGACTGCAACTCATGTAAAAGACAGGGTGGCATGTTTTCGGTTTTAATGGGGACACTCTGAAAACTTCCAATCTTTCCTGACATTTCTTATAGCAAAATAAATGTGGTTGAGGTTGGAGTGTCTATTATGAAAATAAGAGAAGAGCAAGTCAATTATATTTCAATGACTGAATAGCCAGGGGTCCTCATTAAAACGATCAGAAAGGCTGCAGTGTTGCTTTCCTGTATGTAGCCACTGATTAAGTTCTATAAGAATGACATGGCCCGTTTAGGAGAAAAAGGGAGAAGAGCCAGCAGCCAGGAATTTTGACACTTTAAAAAGTGAGATGTAGACTTGGTCAACAGAGAGAAGTTTCCTATGGGATCCTGAGCTCCTGATAATATTTAAAAATGGCTATTTTCTCCATTCGATGGTCATAGGAGGCTTTGAATTTATGCTACATTGTATGAAACATGTCTGCAGTTTGGTGATGATTGGCGTGTTTTCCTTTTAATTAACTCCCATGATGTGGCATCACAAGAAGGAAAAAATATTTTTAATAGTGTAAATGTTGATTTGTTGACTTAAAACTAAGTCCATTGAGTTCAAAGAGATTACTTCTTGATAAGTGAAAGAAGCTTTGTTGCTTTGATATATCACAGCAGCCTGTTTGAATTAAAAGTCCAGTTATCAGTTTGTTACTAATAATTTCTCTATCACTGAAGGACCTCCCCCCCCTGAATTTAACTTCATCCTGTCACTTATAAAAGATTATTTGTTCTTTTTTAAAATAGTAATTTTATTAAAGTTTACAATTACAAAGATTAAAAAATGGATACAAACTAAGAAAAATATAAAAGTGTAACATGATAGAAAACAAAAACATATATAAATAAATAACTGCCCCCTTTATCATGACAAGTGCAAACAATTTCAAAAGCTTATTATCTTCTAAGACCTGATTTCTTTCCATTTTCTCTTCGTCTCTTCTCACAAAGTCCTTCAAAACTTTAATACATCTCATTTCATGCATCTTCATTTGTAAATTCCAAATGAAAAAGATATCCAAGTCAGTCTTCTGGTTTGTTATTTGTATATCTCTTTTAATTGTTAAGACTTCAGCTGCTTTCATTTCTATAGCCAGTGCAACATATTTATCCATAACATTCTTGTTATGTGTCATATTTTAAATCCGTATTCAGTCTCAGACATGTTAACAACAGCCAATCTTAAAAGTAACTTTTTGAGTGCGTTGATCCCAAATATCCTTAAATTCATCCCAAGTTAGAATAATTTGTTCCATTTTGTATTAGTGAGTCTCTTTTCCTTTAATTATAATTTTTTAAAAACATTCTGGTTCCTTCTAAGGTTTAACCTTCAAAGTCTCATCAAATACCGTATTTTTCTGATTAACAGCATTTTCCCATGGGAAGATTTTTATACTTAGTTTCAAAATGTGTGCTGTGTGTGTGTGTGTGTGTGTGTATGACACACACACACACACACAAACACACAGAGAGACATTTGTTAAGTGAGTTTTGCTCCATTTTATTACATTTCTTGCCACAGTTGTTAAGTGAATCACTGCAGTTGATAAGTTAGTAACACAGTTGTTAGGTGAATCTGGCTTCCCCATTGATTTTGCTTGTCAAAAGGTTGCAAAAGATGATCACATGACCTTGGGACACAGCAACGGTCCTGAGTATGAACCAGTTGCCAAGCATCTGAATTTTGATCACATGATCATGGGGATGCTACAAAGGTTGTAAGTGTGAAAAATGGCCATAAATCACTTTTTTTCAGTGCTGTTGTAACTTTGAATGGTCACTAAATGAACTGTTGTAGATCGAGGAGTATCTATACAGTAAAATCAAATAAACAAATGCTTAACTATACATTCTGTGGGAAATGCTTAACACTTGTTAAGGAGATTTTTTTTAAATCATTTTTTTCAGAGCAAATTCTATCATGATCATGTTTTACAAAGGTAAAACGAAATAATCATAAATTAATCAAATAATAAATTTGATTAATGTATGATTAATCAAAAAGCAGTTTCTGAAAATGTGCATGATTCTTGAGCAATTCCTTCAATACAAATCATGGTTATGACAAAGAACTTGAATAAAATGCAGATCAGGTTTTCCGTACTTTCAGACTGAAATAGTTTTTATGGGTGATACTATTTATTTCTTTGAAAATAAAGACTTTATTTTGCATTTGTATTCCAGTATAAAACAAATGCCACTTAAAATGATGTTTATGTAGATTACTATAATTAGGAATTTTATGTAGCTGGTAATTTGAATTTGCGAAGTCATTGTACTTTGTACAAGTAACCCATAACAAATAATGTTTAAAATGTTGATTTTTTTTTTTTTTGCATTATAGATAGGAAAAATGGTTATTTCATTATGAAACATGGTTATCATTTCATTTTTAAACTATCATTTTAATAATTTTAAAAATGCTTTTTTAATAACAATTGGAATTATTTTGCCACTATCTTCTTCCACAGTGTTAGCTGTAGAGGACTTAAGATCCTTTTGTTAATGATATTATTTTCCACCTTTTTAAATTAAACGCTTCATTAAATATCTAAAAGCAATTAACTTATATAAAATTATATTTCATATTTCACTTTTGAATCTTACACTAACTTGGTTCTTGCTTTATAGTAGACTTGTACAGGAGTATTTGTGATGCTTTTGCTGTCAGATTATTTAAGAAGGGGGGATTGTTTAAGGGGATAAGAATTTATTGCTAGAAGTGATCAAATTTACAGTATTCTATTCTATTATGTAGTCCAATATGCATCTTCTCAGAAGTGAATCCAACTGAGGTGAATGGAATTAATTTTTAGCTAGTGTGAAATTATTACAGACTTTATTGCATTATATTCCGCTGCGAAGTTGAGAAAGGTTAATAGGATTTACTACCAAGAAATACCTTCCTGGCCTCAAAAGTCCTTAGGGTTCCTGACTGTAAAATGAAATAAAGAGATAATTGCTATTTGGGAAAAAGACACATTTTGATAAAATATCAAAATGCAGAGGTATCACACTATACAAAAATATTATATTATGAAGGCCAAATACGGGGAGCCCAATAATGCAAATAGAAATATTGGCATGATTATCAATTAACATGGACAAAGATAGAAATATATCTAAAACAATGTTTTATTATTAGTGCATCCATGTCAACAGTTAGAATTCAGAATTTCTGTTCCATGTAACTCTGTTGGAGAGTTATTGTCCAATAGTATACAGTTAAATTCATGTGGCACTGAATAATTAACACCATTCAAATGTCTGTGACCATAATAATAGCCCCTTCTGGATGGATATTATGTTTGGAAATACTGTATTTTAGTGGAATTCATTACATACAGTATATAAATGTTAATGGGCAACTTCTATTATATAGTGGTGTATTGTTAATGTGTATATACTGTATGCATGTGTAGTCACAGAAGAGCGATACTTACCAGAAGTACATAGAGCTCATGATATATGATCAAAAGCATCTATTACCTTCAGGAAATCAATATAGAGAAAACTGATGCATGAATGATCCTAAAGTTTGGATCCTGAATTGTTCTTCTAATAAGCCGTATGCTGATTAGGTAGCTATACAAACATACATACATACATACAAACAAACAAACAAACAAACAAACAAACAAACAACAAATAGGGTCATGTTAAAAAAAAGAATCCATGAAATTCTGAAGTCACTCAATATTCTAGGGCAAGTATTAATTTTTTGTCCTCCGATACCAACAGGGAAACCCCATGATCTGTGGATCTCACGAGAAATAAAACTTTGGAATAGATTGAATGAGTTAATGAACATTAAAAATGCAAAAGATGCTGAAAAGTCAAAATGTGAACTATCCTTATTATAATAATTGACATGAAGGAACCCATTCTGGATGAGCCCCACCTAATGTCAACAGCCAATTGTTTTAGCCAGCTTTCCAACCTGCATCATCAGAATAATTGGCCTTTTAGATGATTTGACTAACTGACAGCTAAGGCACTAATAATAATCTATGGCAGCATTTAGATTATTTATTTACATTTGAATGCCAGAGTAATGGATGAATGGATGTATGTTAAGAAACAACTGCATTTGAATGCTTAGGTTATTGTTGATGTTCTTTGTGGAAATATTGCTCCACTCCCATAGATATACCACTGAATCTCTTTAATTACAGGGATGAAAAAAACATGTTTCACAAGCTGTCTTTGATGTATAAGCCACCCATAATGCTATTTACAATATTAATTTAGTCAATTTATTAAAGGATCGCTTCAACTTTTGACAGGACTTCTGTGTTGTATTTTATAAGAGTCAGAAGTCAAGAGAATGCTTATTTCATAAGTTTTGCATTACATGACCTTCATGTACAAGGTACTGTAACCATCATTCATATTTAATTCATGCTCTTAGAATTAGTTCTTAAAAATACTTATTTTTCCATGTATGAACAATACTTTAGCCAGAGTGTATTATGGATCCAACTTTTATAAAAGACTCCAAAATTAACAAATGAATGGATGGATGGATGAATATATGGAAAAAGTGAGAGACAGAAGGATGAGGTAGGATAAGTTGTATTTGGTAACTATACCATGATAATGCCTCTCTGAAATGAAGCAAGATCTACTTTTTGAATGCATTTTGCTAAGTAAAGTTTATAAACTTTTAAATAAATTAAAATGTCTACAGTATTTAGAGTTAAATTTAAATGTAAGAGATTGGTAAGGGTCTAGCTCTCTTGGTATTAAATTCATTTAGATCAATTATAAGTGAAGAATTTAAAGGAAATATATTTGTTTCAGATAAGCACTCTATAAAAATGACTGAAACAGTGTGATTTTGTTGTTAAAATTATATTTATTATCATATTATGTACTGTATTTGCTATACAGATTATGTTGCATGGTTGGTATTAAAGGTACATTTACTATGGTATTACATTTTGTATTTACTACATATAATATTGCACAATCTAAGAAATGAGTTACAAATAAAATCAAACTCAACATATACTTTAATCTAAGGAATCAGTTCATTATTGGCAGGGTCAATCAGTTGCATGCTCAAAATCTTTTATTGCTTTACTTTTTTACAATAGTAATTAGAATTGTGTTATATGCCTTTTGACGTTGCCAGACATTATAGATATTTCTTTTTTATTACAATATTTGTTTATTAATTAACTAAAAACTATATTTTATGCTGTATGTCTAGGAAAATAATATTATTACAGAGTTGCCACCAGAGAAATACAAGCATGTACTTGTATTTAAGCAAATTTTATTGAACATTGAGATAAAAGAGATACAAAAGACATTTTAAAAAATTGGACCTTTATTTTTTTTCCTCCTCAGAAAACATTTTAGATGTTTTTCTAGAAATGTGGAGGGAGATAGATCTATCAGCAGAAGTTTAATGGAATGTATAGTAGCATCTTTGATTTGCATTACCATTGTCTATTATGATATATTTATTTATAAGCCCAACATTTAGGTTCTAAAGAACAAGATTATATTTCGAAGTATTTGTTCTTTTTTAATAAGTAGATTTAAGACTATTTCTAGACATTACATGGATTGTAAGAAATGATTTGCTACTGTTGTTTTTTCTCAGCTTGATTGTAGGTAAGGGCTATGAACTATAGAATGCAAGGTGATAAATTAATTGTAGATATTTCTTTTTATTTATTGTTTGAGCTTCCCTCGATCAGCAGTACCTTGGGAGAAATGAATCTATATTACAGTGGTTATCTTCTGAAGATCCTGCATGATCATGCTTTTTAGTTTTCCAGCTTCTTTCAGTGAATCTTATAAGACTGTTCAGATTTCTTCTCCTACAAGATGAAGAAAAACTACTGCCTTCAGATATTGTTTCTGAATCACTGTATGGAATGTTTCCCCCCCCCCTTTATATATAGTATGGGATCTTCAGACAAAATCTTCCTTCAGCACAAAATTTGGCAATTTCAAATGACTCATCAAGATTTTGTTTTTGATTGTGTGCAGTGCAGCAACAATTTGTCTAACATGATTCATTAAGAGGAGGTATATCTTCTCAGATATGACCAGATGCATCTGAATAGGTCCAAAATGCAAGATATTGTCTGCGCATTATAGGTTTTTCATGCTGAAGCAACATATTGAAGATTCTGAATCAAGATATCATCCATGGCCTACTTTTCCTGGAACAATAAAATAACAGAGGAGCTAATATATTCCAGAAAAGTGGCATCCATGTTCTTCACTTTCCAGCTAACTATCTTCCAAGAAAAAATAGGTTTTGAGCCAGAGGTGGGTTCCTCCTGGTTCGGACCGGTTCGCCCGAACCGGTAGCGACCCGCTGGTGACATCACGATGATGTCACCGATCCGGTTTGGTCAGTGCCGGTCCGTGGGCGCCATCTTTTTTTAAAAAAAAATTTAAATTTTTTTTAAAAAAATTTTTCTGCGCGTGAGCAGAAGCCGAATTTCCGGCACTGCGCCTGTGTCGCCATCTTGTTTTTGGTGGGTTTTTAAAATTTTTTTTATTTTTTTGCACTGCGCATGCGTGCGCGCCCACGAGGCGTGGCCACGCGGCACAGGAGGAAGCAAACCGGCAGCGAGGTAAGTTAGAACCCACCCCTGTTTTGAGCCATTATCACAGGGAAGTCAGTTGGTGTCCAGTACCTGCACCGATGATCTGATCCTTATGGTCTTCGATTACAGCAAAATAGGTTGTTTCAAACATTGCTTTGCAGGAGCAGAGACCCGGGAAAGACATGAGCTCACAGATGGCTCAGTTGGTGCAGAGTTTGTTGCATTTTGAGATTGGAGAGCAATGTGGAGAGCTAAGTAGAACAGAGTGAAGAATGATGGGGTAGGGCTGGCCTAGAATCAGACCAGTCTGTTAAATCATCTCTAGGAGAAACAGAAAGCACCAATTATTGCTGTTTTTCTACTTCTATTTGTAAGTCCCATTCAAAAGCCTCAAAATTTTTAGAGATGGGAAATGGGTCTTGTTCTTATTGTTTCCTTTTGTAGCAATAGTACTTAGACTTATATACCACTTCACAGGGCTTTACAGCCCTCTCTAAGCGGTTTTACAGAATCAGCATATTGCCCCCAACAATCTGGGCCCTCATTTTACCCACCTCGGAAGGATGGAAGGCTGAGTCAACCTTGAACCGGTGAGGACCAAACTCCTGAATTAGCCTGCAATACTGCATTCTAACCACTGCACCACTACAGCTCCTTGTAGGAAAAGTTCATCTGTTTTTGGCTGCTTGGTTGTGAATGCTGTGAGCCAGGACTGGCTCCGTGATGCTTCTTCCTTTTTCCGATTTTCCAAAGTCAGAAATCTTTGACTCCTATATTTTTTCCTCTCTTGGTAAGTTACAGATGTATAAGTGATACCATTTTCTTACTTTAATAAGTCTTAACCAGCACTAAATCAAAGAGGCTGGAACATAAAACAAAAGCTCACAGGTTGCCATTTTGTTCCTGCCTCCTTCTCTGAACTAAACTTATTTTTTCGAAAAGCTGATATTATAGAACCCAGGCAGTGTATGCTATAAAAACCTCTTTCTCCTCCCCCTGTCCACCTCTCTTTCTGGAGAACTAATTATAACATCAAGTAGGATAGTACACATAATAGAGTGAATGAGAAAATCTAATCCAATAATTATTTAAAAGAATAGGTATTAGCTTCTGGTCAGTTCCAGTGGTGGTGGGAGCTTCAAAGTAACAATAAATATCTGACCATTGAAGAGATTTCATTCCCTTATTCATAGTTCACAGCATTATGAAAATCTAGTAGATTTTGTCTGTTTTTCAATTACACCTGCCACTTGTGCCCATACTGCAAAGCCTTTGCTTCAGTTATTGTGGTCAACAAAAGACAACGGACAGCTTTCTAAAAAGCGGTAGATGAAAATGCTATCACAATAGCCTTAGGTAATCAGAGGCAATCACCTTCAACTGGAAATCTGTCAGCACAAAATGAACAGGAACACGTGAGCTTTGAAGTCCATTTTTATGCAAAGATCAGTTAGCTTTGCCACGTTTTCCTTTCATAGTTTTGAAGTGTAAATATACACCAATGAGTACCAAACATGGTTTCTATGTCCCATTTTATTTTTGCATGAATTTTCTTTTTAAAAAGTACATTTGGCCACGAATTTATTTAATTGGTAATCTCCCTCTCCCTCTCCCTCTCCCTCTCCCTCTCCCTCTCTTTCTTTCTCCAGGAAAATTGCACATAGAAGTATAAAGGTTGCAGTCCTATGCTCATTTTAAGAGCATCCTAATTTGGAGGTTTCCAAATGAGATAGGACCACATTTTCCAGCCATTGATTATGTTGAAAGTAAATTCTACAAGTTATGGTCCCAAAGCATTTTGTCTCTCGAATATACAAGAGAATATAGACTGATTATTCTATGTCTCTCTCTCCTCTCTCTCCCCCCTCACTTCTCCGTGTGTGTGTGTGTGTGTGTGTGTGTGTGTGTGTGTGTGTGCGTTTGTTTATTCCCTGCAGTTTCCTTGGCAAGGTTTTTGGAAGTGAAAAGGCTCTTGTCTTCTTCTCAGGTTGAAAGAGAGTGATTAGCCCAGGAGAAGAGTTCATGAACTCACAGTTTCTAGCTTTGTGCCTTGGCCACTATTCTAAACAATTTCACTCCCTTCTCCTTAACTAGCCTCATATGTACTGTACTGTAACTTACAATTCCTATCAAGAGACAGTTCAATCTCTCTTTTACCGCTTTAGTTACATTCATAGTTCCAGCCCAACAGTCAGTTGCCAGCTATCCTGCAATTATTATTATGTGGTAGAACTGTCATGAAACAAAGTTCAATATTAAATACAAAATCAGGATCAATGAACATCTTGTAAACTCAGTGAAGAAATCTGTTGAATATTATGCAACTGGGTGGGATGAAAATTTGCTTATTTTTAATTTCTGTCCTACCAAATGCCTATCAACTTATAGGCCTCAACTAGGCAACTATATAATATCTATTTTATTTTTTTCTGCTTAACGTGAGTCAATATTGCTATTAACAAGTTTCCATTAACAATTCTCATTCCTCATTTTAACAACAAAAATCTATAGAAACATAAAACCTTAATCATATAGAAAGGAAGACTAGACTGGATAAAACCAGATGAACACAAGTCTGTCTTCAAGAGCTAATGGAAAAGTAAGATTTTTGAGTAAATTGCAGTGGCTTCTGGAAGATATGCCTTAAACAACTGTATGCCACCAATAATTAATTTAGTCCAGTTTTGAAACAGCATCTTCAGGACAATAGCTTACTGTATAAACTATCAACAATATGATAGAAATCATTGGTGAGTGAGTTATTATTCATCCAAATGGATCATTATGCTTATGTTATTTATTTTATATACTAAATAACTCATAAACTGATTAAAAATAGTTGGCACAGCCTTTATTTTTCCAGATGACATTATTTCTCTTGGTTTTGTTTTTTTACTTACCAGTACTTGTCCTCAATGCAATAGACTACAATCCAGAAATATATTTTTGTCATCTAACAGAAAACATCCCTGGTTGTCTTCAAATAACATAATTGGCTTTGGCTCATATGTCCCAAAATCCATTAATAGTTTATATAGTCATACACAGTATCTCAGCACAAGTGCCTTAGGGGACAGAAAAATTAGATATATTAATAAAATAAAACAATAAAATAAAATAAATCGGACAATATCAGATACATATATTGGATGCTAAGCAGGGGTTTGGATCTAATGGCTGAAATACTCCCTTAAAACACCATGATTTTGTGACACTGCATCAGAAACATTACTGCTGTGCTTCTGTAATGAAATAGGTTATTCTGAATTCTATAGTTGTCTTGGTTACCGTTTGAAAAACTGGTCAATATCGCCATCTGCTGCCTATCAGCAAACCAATATTTCAGTGGTTTAATTGTAAACCACATTTTGCTTGCCTGTATATAAGGTTTCAGAAACACGGTAGTGGTAGGGGCGATCTATTTATATATTTATTTTCTAGAATTAAATCCCATTTACAAGAAGATGATTATTTAGTGACTGAATGTAGGAAGAAATTTTCTAACTGATTTCCTGGTTCAAAACTGTTGGAGCTCTCTGCTTGTAGGACCATGGAAAGTTGCTGACAGTCAAAGAAGATAAAACTCAGATACACGGGCAAATCATTTGATTTAATTGAAAACAACTTTCCAAAGTTGTTATTTGCAAGGACTGTTCCTCTCTGTAGGCTGTGGGACTTATTAAAATGGATATCCCCCAAAACTGATGGATTCCAGAAGGCTCTGGAATACTTCCCAGCAAGTATGTTTAGCACTCCTGTCCCAGTCCCAAAGGTGCTTTTTCAAGAGGCAACTGGACTTCCTTTGTTTTCCTTGAAGACGTTTTGCTTCTCATCCAAGAAGCTTCTCCAGGTCTGACTGAATGGTGTGGAATGGAAGGATTTATATTCCTTGCAGTCATCTGGTCATTAGCATTCTTTCTGAGAGTCGTTGAGGCCACTCATGTCCCAGATTAGACTGCCCTGTGGAATGGAGTCATGACTAAGGTAGTTGATACAATCAATCTTGTGCGCGGTTACAATCATTTACAGTATACAATTGTTATCTGGATCCTTATCAGTCTGAGAACCAGTCCTTAGATCTCAGGGAATCCACCAGTTACTTTCTTTAAATTGTCCCACGTTAGAACAATAATTCATCAATCTCCTTGATACTGTAACAAAAAAGGGTGAGGCAATTGCAGAATTTTAAATTTCATGCAAACATACTTTTCTGATGGGTCAAGGAGGCATATTAAAGATGGTTCCACCACTGTAGTTCCACACTGATGGAAGAATTAAAGTTGCATACTTGGACAGCTAGGCATGCAGCATTGATGTAACTCCCAGACTAGATCCCTACCCGTAGACACCACATCACTCTCTCTACTGAGCAGGTGAGCTAATTTACAGGTAATCCTTGACTTACAACAGTTTGTTTGAAGTTATAACAGCACTGAAAAAAGTGACTTATGACTATTTTTCACAGTTAGAAATATTGCAGGATCCTCATCATCATGTGATCAAAATTCAGGCACTTGGCCACTGACTCATATTTATGACAGTTGCATAAATATGTGATCACCTTTTTACGACCTTCTGACCAGCAAGGTCTAAATGTAAAAGTTTTTTTATTTTTTTCCCTTTAAATCAAACATTTCATCATTCATTAAACAGTGTGTTGTCTGAGTACAAATTTTTTGTGTGTGTCATAATCGTTATGGCTTACCATCAAATTCTTTATATACATCTATTCTTATTTTAACATTACAACTTAACATATCTCCTGTTATAACATTTCTCTTCCTAAATTATTTAATTTTATACTTTTTATCCATATTCATTTTCTAACCAATGATAAAATAACCCCCATACATTATAATAATCAGAGTCTTCCTTCCCCTGAATTGCTAGTGTTAATCTACTCATTTCTGCACAATCTAATATTTTCTTGATCACATTTTCATCTTTAGGGATTTCTTCAGTTTTCCAATTTTGTGCAAATACAATTCTAGCCGCAGTTATTCCATGAATAATCAAATATACATTTTCTTTACAATATTTCCCTGGTAGGATACCCAACGAGAACAATTCAAGTTTTAAGTCAATATGTTGCTGCGTCATCTTCTCCAACCACATTCAAATTCTTGCCCAGTATTTTTTCGCTTCTATACATGTCCAGCACATACGATAATCTGACGCCGGCATTTGGTGGCATTTCCAACATTTAGTTGATTTACCTTTAAACATTTTTGCCAATCTTTCAGGTGACATGTGCCATCTATAAAACATTTTATACAAATTCTCCTTATATGCAGTCGCCATTGTTAATTTATAATTTCGCTCCCATAGTTGCTGCCATTTATCTAACTCTATCGAATGTCCAAAATTTTTTGCCCACGCTCTCATTGTTTCTTTTCCTTGTTCTTCTTCTAGTTTAACACGCAGTAAATAACTACAATTTTTTAATCATTTGCTCTTCTGTTCCTGTAAGTATCTCATCCAATTCTGTCATCTCCATGTAAAAACCATATAATTTAGCATCTTTTTCATATCTAGATTGTATCTGCAATTGTGTGTACCAACCCATGTCAATCCCTTGTTCTTCTAATTCTTGTTTCTTTTTAAGTTCCCCCTTTTCTGTCAAAATATCTTTATATCTAACGATGTTTCCCATGTTAATAATATTTGGATGTATTAACGCTTCCATTATCAAAAGCCAAGCTGGTATCTTCAAATAGTGTTTTTCTCTAACTTTCTCCCATACTAATAATAAAGCATTCCTTATATAGTATCTTTGAAAATAACTATGTACCTTGTTTTTCCCATACCATAAGAACGC
>QLTV01002011.1:1425198-1436875 GCA_003457575.1 Thermophis baileyi
TATTCTATTCTATTCCATTCCATTCCATTCCATTCCATCCCATTCCATTCCACTCAACACCACTCCACTCCACTCCCCTCCCCTCCACTCCACTCCACTCCATTCCCTGCTATTCCATTCCATTCCATTCCATTCCATTCCATTCCATTCCATTCCATTCCATGCTGTGCCTTGCTGTGCCGTTCCGTTCCGTTCTGTTCCATTCCGTTCCATTCCATTCTCCATAAAATAGAGTGCTGTGGATAGATCTGGATCATCACTGACTAGAACAAATCCTTCAGGAAGGAGGGGAACCATTACAAGATAATACTCCCCATCCAATCCCAAAGACAGTCCAGAAGGATGCCATGGTGTCAAAAACTACCAGGAGATCAAGGGGGACTGTGTGTGTTGGGGTGTGAGTATTGCACTCCCCTAATTCTTATTGTCCCTGAAGTCAGCTACAAGTGCAGTTTCTGTCTTGTGCCTTGACTGCTGAATGTCCAAATAATCTGATTCCTCTGGGGCCCTGGCCAATTGCAGGGCCATCTATTTTTCCACCACTTTTCCAAGACAAACAAGGATGGAGACAGGTTTATATTTATTGAAGACAGTTTGGCTGACTGAAGTTTCCTTGAGCAAGGGTTGCTTCTTCAGTGGTGACAGAAAGGCCAGCTCAGATCAACACTGACTACTGTTTAGATTCAACTTTCTGCCACCTCACAAGATGCTATAATCAATCATGTGAGGCAGGGATCCAACTGAATAAGGGCAGAACAAACATTGCATCTACTTTCTCAGTTTGCATAGACTCAAAATGATTCTGGATCACTTCACAAGACAAAGTGCTCATCATTTCCATTGGCAATGTCCAGCTTGAATCTAGCTTATTGTGTATCTGAGTGGCCTTGTACATCAATGTTATGAATTTTCTTCACAGTAGTATTTTAGGTAGTATTGACAAATATCCTTCACCAGAACAGAATGAGTTGCCCTGAAAGAGCCTGCTGGCAGCATTTGCCAGTACAATAAAGGTGACAAAATATTTCAATTTTGCTGTTTCAATTGCCACAGTGAAGGCTCAAGCAAGAAGTCATGCCAGTGTCTGGTCAGACTTGAGGTGGGTCTTTTTCCAGTGGTTGTCTAGGTAGCTCCTCTATCCCTTAACCTTCCCAAGCTGGAGTAACCCAATCTAGCACTCTAAATTCCTTTATTCCAATGGGCAATCAGGGTGCTGGACTGAGCTGCCTGGCAAATCTTCAGAAAACAAATTGTCAGTTTGAATCTACTCTAGAAATAAAGCAAAGCAAACAATGGAGCAGGATTTATCCTTAAAAAGAAGGAAAACAGGAAATAAAAGTTATAAATTACTGGTCCTTATTAAATGTAGATTGGAATTTAGATCATACTTTTGTATTTATTGAATATCAAATGTCTCTTTAGAACTGCTATGGCAGAAAACAATAATGGATAGTTTGTTTTTTAATAGATGCCTCCATAGAAATATATTGTAGTCAAGGGGCTGTATAATTTCATGATTATTACCATTACGACAAATTTGCCTTTTAATTGCCTGATTCTGCAACTTGAAGTGAATTCTTTGACCTCTTCATAGTTTGCTTGGCTGTTTTCTTTTAAGTCTAAATAATTTGATATCAGCTGCAAAACTGGGTATTCCAAAATTTATTCTTGACTACAGGTAATATATGAATAAGGTCATTGTGTAATCTGTGTTATCCCTGTTTATTTGCAAGTTATTACTCCATAAAGGATCCCAACTTTTTATTTGATGACTACTGCATTTATTAAGGAGACTTTGGTCAAAGAAAAAAACCCAGCTAGAAACCTTTTGGAAGTACACTATATTCCTACAAGTCTTTAATTTCCAGGCAATTCAAAATATTTTAAAACCAACAAAAACATTCCATTTCATTCTCCATAAAGAATGACAAATTTTACTGGAAGATGAAGATCCTTAATTTTTGGAGACTTTTTTGAGAAATCATAATTTCCATATTTTTTTAACTTTTCAGTTTTATATTTGATTTGAAATTGCCTACCTTATCACCAGAATGCTTTTATATCTTAAAAAAAAGATATCCGGATGTTTGTATTCATCCTTCATTTTCCACTGTAAAGAGTAGTACTAATAATTTTGGCATCATTTCTCTGTAATTCGTTCACAGCATTAATTTCTGGTAATCCAAATACCTCTTCAGTTGGTTTTCACTTTCTTGTTTACTTAAAGTTTATTCAAATGTCCTTCATATTTTTTTTCTCTTATTAGTTTTGCTACAGTTTGTGCTTTTATGTTCCTTTCTAATTTTTCTTAATATTTGATGTCTTTTATACCTTTGCTCATTCCCCCTCCCTATTATCCTGTTGAACTGGCTTGTATGTACACCGTACACTATACATTTTAGTGGAGCTTCTACTATAGCAATTTTAAATGGCAAATATTTTAAGGAAACCTGACTTCCCAACTTTGCCTTTAATTTTCTTTTAAATTAATTCTGAAAGTTTGGAAAAGTTGTCTCTTCTGAGCAACCTCCCCTCCCCTGCACACATATTCATAGTACTGTACAGCCATTGTTTCTGATCAAATTGACAAGATTTTGAACTCCTACCAAATCCCAGGATATTCCTCAGATTTAAGCCAAGGGTAACCTCCCTTGTCAGATCCATGATGAACGGCTCTGACTGCTATCATCTATCATATCTAGAAAAAGTGCCTTTGTCTTGCAATGTATATTTACCCTGTCAATCTTAGAGTACTTGAAGTCACCTGTTATTACATTTCCTCATTTGGCTGTCTCCCTAATTTCTTTTCCATCCCAAGGTTATCCTCAGAGTTTGAATCAAGGAGGTAATTGTATAACATTAGGGCTGTGCATTTCAGTTTCTTTAAAGTGTTTTAGTTTATAGGATAACTTGCCTTCCTCAGAATAAAGTAGTCTCATAATGAAGTGGATCCCAATGGCCACAGTGGCTAAGAAAAGCCAACTTAGTATTAATACATTCAGTTTCTAAAAGGCAGACAACAAGTTTTGTAGCTGGACATCCTTTTTTTTCGGTTTCCTCCCAACTGCTAGAATTAGGGGACAGGTCACGCAGGTTGGCTTCTCCAGATAATTTCAGACCTTCAGCACTGAAAGATCTGCCTTCTACCTGTTAACCTCTTGTTTTTGCTTTATAATCTGGTTGACAGGGGTCAGAATGCGAATCTCAACATTTGCATAGAAACATGTGAGCCCCACAGACTAATTGAAGCTAGTAAAACTTTTTTTTTTGTCACCATGATATAAAAAGATGTTGAGACTCCAGGAAGAGTGCAGAGAAGAGCAACAAAGATAATTAGGGGACTAGAGGTTAAAACATATGAAGAACAGTTGCAGGAATTGGGTATGTCTAGTTTTATGAAAAGGACTAGGGGTGACATGATATAAGTTTTCCAATATTTGAGAGGCTACCACAGAGAAGAGGGGGTAAATCTATTCTCCAAAGCACCTGAAGGCAGGACAAGAAGCAATCGATGGAAACTAATTAAGGAGAGAATCAACCTAGAACTAAGGAAACATTTCCTGACAGTGAGAACAATTAATCAGTGGAACGACTTGCCTCCAGAAGTTGTGGATGCTCCAACATTGGAGGTTTTTAAGAAGAGACAGGACAGCCATTTGTCTGAAATGGTATACGGTCCCCGGCTTGAGCAAGGGGTTGGACTAGAAGACCTCCAAGGTCCCTTCCCATTCTGTTATTCTGTAATGCAGGCAGATCTAGAGTTTGTGATCCTCTTTTCTTTTTCATCGTCAAACACCTAAATGGAGTCAAACTGCTGTATCCTTCAGTTTTTAATGGGATTGCTAATGAATTATTAAACAGAAATTAAGATTGTACGAATCAATGTAAATCTGATTCATCTTAGTGTTGCATTTAGTCATCCAGTTTTTCAGTGATTCCTTCCATTTAACATTATCTGGAAAGCTGCAGTTTTTGAACTGTGGTTTTTGGATACAATATTCTTTAAAGAATGTATATTTCTGCGCAATGTATGTTATTTCCCCTCATTATTTTTTCCTCTTTCCATCTCCAGTGTGTTTATGCTATTTTGTTTATGTATGTTTTTTTAAAATATAATTTTAACACATTTTTCTATAACCCCCCTAGTAGAAGTTACTCAATAGAATCTTCAACAGAAGGAGAAAGAAAAGGAATTTATTTACATAATAAACTTCCCTGGCTGGCTTTTCAACAGACTTCATTTGCTCACTTGCAGCATGTTGTTTGGTACACACTGAATAAGGCAAGCTAATGCCATCCTGAAGAATTTGGAGTCTGAGAAAATGTCATGCCCCAATCATTCAACTTTCTTTTGCCTTTATTGAATTGACTGTTGATGTGACACAACACACATGGTGTGGCTGGAGTTCCTTGAAGTTAGGAATGGTCTTGTAAACATGTGGCTCACATACATTTGGAAGCTTTGAAATGGTCTGAAAGGGGCACTTAGTAATTGAATAACCTTGCATATATGTGCTTTATGTCACTTTATCACCGTATAAATGAAAGAAGTTTGCAATTTTCCACACTCTTCCATGCAGTCATTTGTCTAGTCTTTCTATTTCACTCTTTCTTTTCTCTTGTCTTCTTCCGCCTTGATTTTGGCCTCCCCACCTTTTGGAGAATGGCGTTTACTACAATTGAAAAATGTGGGTTGAAAAGGAGTAAATTATGTATATGTGTGGGTTGCTCAAACTCAGCATCTCCTTTTGCCTTACATGCCTGATTTTCCCATAAGTGTGATTTGATTCCATTTCCCCCTTTTAAAAAGCTTTCTGCTAGAGTAGAATAAAATAGATTGGAAAGAATGATTTTGGGTCTTCAAGCTCCTGTATATCTCTAGTTCCACAAATTGTTGATTCTATCTATTACTGTCCCTATTTCCTCTCCCTCTGACCTGCTCTCTGCCCTATAACTTCTGGAAAGCAAAACCTGTGACTCCATAAAATTTGTAATCTCCTCTAAAATTAAACACTTTCGAATACCTTTATCAGGATTCAAATTCATCTATAAGTCTATGGAGATTCTCAGTCATCCAGGTCATGTTGTCCCAAAGGTGCTTTTTCAAAAGGCAACTGGACTTGTTTTTCCTTGAAGATGTTTTGCTTCTCATCTAAGAAGCCGGATGAGAAGCAAAATGTCTTCAAGAAAAAACAAAGTCCAGTTGCCTTTTGAAAAAGCACCTTTGGGATTTGTCTATAAGTTTCTAATCCCCCCCCCAATTTAATTGTCCTTTTTCATTAACAGTCTCTATTATGATTCTTGGTTTCTATGTAACTGCCTTTCCCCTCCCTGTGCTTATTTCCCATTCCAGTTGTTGTCCTATTTGGAAAACTTGCAGTATATGAGACCATTATTCTCAATGAATCTCTCCTTCCAAACTGAATTTACTTCTTATTTTGGCCTGTCTGCTTTCATGCTCAAACACCCCATCCACACAGAAGCCTATACTTGTACAGCAACGCCTTGAGACTCAAACATCGAAAGGAGCATCTTTCTCAACTCTAGTTGTCTGTAACTTAAAAATTCCTGTTGACATTCTGCCTCCCTCAGCAAGTGGGATACATATTAAAAGGGACAGAGAGCTTTCCTGTGTAGGAAGTTAGCACTTACCCCCCTCCTAGAGGAATGAAATATTTTAGGAAATATTAAAAAGGCAGAATATTATATTTCTCTGGATGAGAAAATGGAGAAACATGTTTTTTAGGCAGGAAACAGATTCACTCTTAGTAGCCGCCACCTTTGTCAATGGACCATCAAGGCCTGAGCCCAGCTCACTCATTCCCCCCACCTTTGTCAATGGGCAGTCTATTCTACATAACAAAGAAGAACCATAATAGGAATCCCAAAGCCATCTCACCACATGGCACCTGAGAAGATTACATCAGCCAAGCCTGGTGGGACACAGACAAAAGTTAGCTAAGACCCCCGCCCCCTGGGAGTCTGACAGCCAATAGGATACATTTTTCTTGTACAGGAACAGGAAACTCTTAAGGTGGGGCCCAACAGAGGGCACTCTCAGCATCTCAGCCCTTCTTTTTCTTCTTCAACATATTTGAGGCATGTGATCCCCCCTTTTCCCCAGGACCTCAAATCATGTGGTCCTGCTGTCCACCATTAAACCATCTTTCCAAACAGCCTCCATGCTTCCAGTGTCTTTTTCCCCACTTGGAACTGAACCCAGAAGGACATTTCTTACAACACCTGTAATGACTTTAAAATAATTGTCTTAACTTAGTGTCCATGGCCCACTTTTCCATGCCAGAGTAACGTGATTTGAGGGAGGGGGTCAATTTCTGTTATTAAGTTGCTTAAGGGTTCAGTTGAGCAGAATAGAGATTAAAGGTGCCAAAAGACATGTATCCTGTACCCAGACATTTAAATTTTTTCACTGCATTTTAAAAATGTCATTTTGTAGAATATTCAAGTTATTGTTCAGCAATTAAGATGTCCATATGTGATACCTCACCCCTTTCTTATTAGATTATAAACCATTCATGCTTGCATTTTAAAAAAATCAATGTGTTTCAAGTTGCTTGCATTTAATTGTATTCATGCTTGCGTTTAAAAAAAAACAACCCAATTTTGTGAGTTACTGGGGTAGGGTGGGGTGGGGGATGGGAACTCACTAGATGGCAGCACCTTCCCAAATTTCAGTATTGCTTTAAGGATACCTTTCTTAGCATCAGTCTAGAAGTGGTTTATCATTGCTTTCTGTTTGTTATTCTTGCTGTTTCTGGTGCGGGGGACCCTTTCAGTCTACCCTACAGCCTTTGAGATCTCTCATAGAGATCCCAAACTCAGATTCTGCTTTCCTTCTGAGCCCAGAAAAGATCAGCCCAGTATTTCCAAATACATCTTCTGTGACAAGAATGCATATGATTATAAGCTATCAGTAAACTGGTCTTCTCTCTGTTCAGAAATCAGTTCCACCAGGTTCAGTTGAATTTATTCCTAGATAAGCACAAACTGCTTTTCTCAATGTCATTTGAATTGAAACACTTCTGGAAGCCAAAAATTGTGGTCCAGTTTTGTTTTGTTTTGCAAATAGTATGATACCGATGGCAAGTTATTTTTAAATCACAGAAAAGTAAATAGATTTCCCATTCTCCTTAAAATTTCCCCCCCAAAAGCTAACAAAATCAGCAAAAAACATTTTGTGGCTTTCCAGTTGTAAATAATAAACAAGCCTGCAGTAAACATTTCTAGGTTTTTAAAAATACACATTTTCTTATTTACAAAAAAGTATTTAACCCATAATGGCCCATTATTTTTAAGCAATTTTGGTTGAACCTTACTTTTCATTCATTTGCTTCTTATTTCATTCCTTGGGTCCTTCTTCTACATTTTGCTTGTAAATGTGCATTGGGCACTTGTTGCCTTCGTTCCCCTTTTCCCCTTAAATTCTCTGCTTTAGCAAGAACATCATAGTTCATTCTTAAAATATAAGTCTTGAAGTTCCATTCATTTTTTAACACTTATCTTTCTCCATAAACTCACTGGAATTGTTAATGATTTATTTATATCAATAGTAATTTCAGATACATCATTTGAAATAATAACATCAACAAATGAAGAACATTTTCTTGGGATGCTTATTTTTTGGGAGATTTAAACAACTAAAAAAAATGGTAAAGTGTTGGATTTTACAGAAGTTTATACACAGGTTGCAGCCTGAAGGAAATATCCTCCATCTCTGGTACATCACCCTTATGGCCTTAAGAGGTATAAACTTAAGATCTGGGCTGCAAAATTCTGAAGCAGAGTTTGAGTTTTCTCTATTTTTTCTCTCTCTAGTGGTCACTTTTAGTTTTAAAACCCATGCTCCCCTGCAAAGTCTTTGGCCCTCTTCTTCAGCCTTCCTTCTCATATCTTATTCTTTCTGTATCAGCCATTTTAGCATCCATATCTTCTGGACAGCTACTACTATCACTATGACACAGGAAATATTTTTTAATTTTTTCCCTTCTCTCTCAAAACATTCCTAGCTTTCTTCCCTAAATAGGAATTACTTCTCTAAATAGGTAAGGCTTTCTTGTACAAATGTTAAGTCTGTTAGTTTTATGTTATAAAAAATTCAGTCTACAACTGATTGATTGATTATATACTATCAGGTTGATGTCAACTCTTAGTGACCCCATGGATAGATTTTTTTCCCCATGAGATCTTCCAACAATATGATCATCACCTTGGAACTGAATTCATCAACCTTGCTACTGGTTGTCCTCTTCTTCTCTTTCTTCCATCTTTCCCAGCATTAGAGCTTTTTCCGGAGGGTGAGGTCTTTGCATAATATGTTCAAAGCAGGGGTGGGTTCTAACTTACCTCGCTGCCGGTTCGCTTCCTCCCGCGCTGCGTGGCCACGCCTTGGGGGCGCACGTGCGCTTCGCGCGTGTGCATGCGCAGTAAAAAAATAAAAAATAAAAAAGCCAAAAACAAGATGGTGATGCATGCGCAGTGAAGGAAACTCAGCTTCTGCGCATGTGCAGAAGAAAAAAAAATAAAAAAATTAAAAAACAAAATTAAAAAAAATTAAAAAAAAGTTCAAAAAAAAAAGATGGCGGTGCCCACGGACCGGCACCGACCGAACCGGATCAGTGATGTCATCATGACATCACCAGCAGGTCGCTACCGGTTTGGGAGAACCAGTCCGAACCGGGAGGAACCCACCTCTGGTTCAAAGTATGATCAGCGAGCCTTGTCATTTGTGCTTCAACTGACAACCTTGGGTTGATTTGTTCAATGAACCATTGATTTGCTTTCTTGGTCCATGGCATTCTCAGAAATCTCCTCCAAAACCAACGTTTAAAAGTGCAAGTGCTCAATTTTAACATGCTTCACAGAGTCCAAAACAGCCACTAGGTAGCAGCTACACATGAATCTCTTTGCTGCCATTTAGCGGCTGTCTGGATTTTTACATCCCAAATACAATCTGGTAGCCTTAATAAAAATAATTATTATTGAAGACAGTAAAAGATGCAATGACATTCAAAGGAAGATGAGGATGAGGATTACTAATCACAAAACTCTGCTTGAACGTTTGGATTAAATCATTTAGTAAATACTACATAGATCAAGGAATTTCTTCATTAGCATACCAAGGTTGTTTACCAAGACCATGTAGCTTATGATATGCTTCATGCTTAATTAAAAATGCAAGAAAGGAAAAACTCCCCAAACTCTGCAGGCTTCATGCTATTATATAATTTTGCTCTTTTGCTGTCCAAAGCATTTCCAGAGACCTATGCAAACATGGAAATAATGCTATTCATATGTAGGTGGCATTCTTTGGCAACATTCTGGAAAGAAACAAAATTAACATATGAGAATATAAGCATATAGGCATATTAGGAGCCCATGTTCTTCATAAAGCTTGATCAGAATAAGACAGGATACAGAGAAGTCTGGTCCATTCGACAAACCTTTGACAAATGACCAACACACACACACACACACACACACCAAAAGAATTCAAAATTAGTGGTTTAAGGAAATGTAAAATGATGTAAAGACCATAGAACAGAATCTGGATAGATAGAATTCTTTATTGGCCAAGTGTGATTGGACACACAAGGAATTTGTCTTTGGTGCATATGCTCCCAGTGTACATAAAAAGAAAAGATACATTCGTCAAGAATCATAAGGTACCACACTTAATGATAGTCATAGGGTACAAATAAGCAATCAATTCATACTAGGAAAAATCAATATAAATCGTAAGGATACAAGCAACAAGTTACAGTCATACAGTCATAAGTGGGAGGAGATGGGTGATAGGAACGATGAGAAGATTAATAGTAATAGTAATGCAGAATATAGAACAGAATCTATAGTTGAAGTATTCTAACACCCATCAACAATAGTCAATACAGCCACTGAACAGGCTGTTCCATACTCCTGGGTGCCCACATCCAATGTTTTCAGGCCCTTATAGAAAGCCAACAGCAAACTGGCTGTTTTGTGTCAAGAAATTTGAACTTTTTTTCCCCTTGGAGTTCAACATTTGAAATATCCATCTTTAGTTTCTTCTGTTTGTAGTACTACATGCTAAAACCATCTAACTATTTATATGAGCTTTTGACTCTGCTCACTGTTTAAGC
This sequence comes from Thermophis baileyi, assembly GCA_003457575.1. Lineage (NCBI taxonomy): Eukaryota > Metazoa > Chordata > Lepidosauria > Squamata > Dipsadidae > Thermophis > Thermophis baileyi. Next base: position 1,435,338 of record QLTV01002011.1, read on the forward strand.
TGATACTGAAAAATAAGAAATTTGTTGTTTTGAATTAAAATTCATTGCATTTGAAGACAGTGTGCAAATAGGTAGGATTGCATCCAGTTTTAGAGCTGCTTAGAGTAAATCTACTAACCTTAATAGGATTAATTAATTAATCATGACTATATTAATTTTGTGTGTGTATGTGTGTGTGTGTATGTTCCTTTGACTCAATGTTGACTCTTGGCAACTATTTGAAAAGTTCCTGCAGTTTTCTTGGCAAGATTTCAGAACTGGTTTACCATTTCCAGCTTCCTAGGGCTGAGAGACAGTGACTGGCCCAAGATCACCCAGTCGGCTTTGTGTCTAAGCCATAACTAGAACTCATGATCTAAATCTGAATCTGTCTTCTTAATTTTAGTAATTCAAAAATCCGATATTAGCAAAACTGATGTCTGTAGACTTTTAGTTTTATTTCAGAGGTTGTCATCTTCTTTTAGTTATTGTCCTTTGTATCTTTTTAAGAACCCTAACTCCTAGTCAAAATGTGACTGTTGCTTTGTAAGAATGCCTACTTTTCTGGATGATAAATAAAACACTGGGTTCAGTTCTTGTCATTTCCCCCCCCCCGAGAATGCACATGAACTTCCTTCCTTCCTTCCTTCCTTCCTTCCTTCCTTCCTTCCTTCCTTCCTTCCTTCCTTCCTTCCTTCCTTCCTTCCTTCCTTCCTTCCTTTAGAGAGCAGGAAGGAAGGTGATCTTCAATGACCACAGTTGTAGTGTCCAACTTTAATAGATGTAGCCAGGGGTGGGTTCCAACTTACCTCACTGCTGGTTCGCTCCCTCCGGCGCCTCGTGGGTGCGCCTCAAAAAAAATTCAAAAAAATTCAAAAAAAAGATGGCGGCCCCCACGGACTGGCACCAACCGATCCAGTTCGGTGACGTCATCGTGACATCACCAGCGGGCTGCTACCGGTTCGGGAGAACCGGTCCGAACCGGGAGGAACCCACCCCTCGATGTAGCTGTATTACATTAATGCAGCGGTTCTCAACCTGTGGGTCGCGACCCCTTAGGGGGGTGAACGACCGTTTCACAGGGGTCGCCGCACGCGCTAGCCAGCCATCTTGGAAATGCTCCCAGTTCGGCCGTGCCTGCGGGTTGCCGGACAGCCAGCAGAATGCTTTGCGCATGCACAGAGGATAAAAGAACTCAAATGGCGGCGTCCGGGCGGGTGGGCGGCGACTCGCGCTACCTTGGCGACCGGCTCTTTGGCGACCGACAGGTACGAGCGAACCGGGAGCATTTCACCCCTGGTTTTTAGAGATATAAGCAAGATCATAAGAAAGTCAATTTGCTTGAGTTGTAAGGCATATGAAGGGAACTGGAAAAGAAACAGAAGGAACTGTTTTCTATGGAAGGGGGAAAAAACTGCTTGATTTTCTCTCCTGCCCTCCTCCAATAAAACTCAAGCAAATGAGTTTTGCGGCTTTCATTGCTGATTTTTCTGCACATTCCAAAACTCAGAGAAGAATTATGCTCCACAATGATAATCTTATCTAAAATTAGAAAGAAA
>QLTV01002011.1:1437181-1447418 GCA_003457575.1 Thermophis baileyi
GGGGGGGGGCGGGCGGGGGTCACGCCAGCAGGGAGGGGGTCGCGGGGGGTCGCGGCATTAAAAAGGTTGAGAACCACTGCATTAATGGCTTTTGTTTTAGGCTTCATAAGAAAAGTAGAGCAACTGTTTCTCATTCATCAAATTTAGTATAATTAAAAATGAGCAACAAATGTTCTTGTAGGATGAAAATTAGTATCTAGAACACATATATTTCATTCTAAAATAGTTATGCTTGATAAACATTCACCTTTAATATAGGAATATTTTGTATGCACTTCTTAATAGGACATGAAGAAATTATTTGCATGAGAAACTGATATACAAATTATTCTCAAAAAGATTTCCTTATGAGCAACATTTGCCTCTTTTTAAAAACCATGATAGGAGTTAGATTGGATTAATTAATAGAAAATAAAAGGATTACTGTATATAAATAATGTTATTTTATTTTAATTGATTTATTCCTCATTTTTCTACTCTGACAAGTACTCAAAGCAGCCAATAAAATTTAAAACAAAATATAAAAAAAGAAAGTAAAATTAATAATAGAATAACATTAATTTATAATTAAAAACCTAGTGATAGAAATATTATCTTTATATATTTTATAAAGTGGGACCAAATGCAAGTTTCCACAGCCTCACCCTGTGCACCTTTTTTCATGTGCCAGAGAGATGAGCTGCTGAGAGCAGGAACACTTTGAAAAAAGTTGCTTCCTACTGTATATCTTAATGGCCAGACAAGTTCACAGTGACAGAGGTTGGTCCATAGATCTGTATTTTATAGATCTATAGATCATTCATGGTTCTGACAATATCACCAAAAGGGAATGTAGGAAATTCCATAAGTGCAGTCCAAATGTTTCAGTTATATAAGTCAGACCATTTAAACTGACCATGCAAGACTTTGCACCAACTGAAGGTTTATAACAGACCAGATAGTAACTGGTGCATAGTCATAAAGGATTTAGGTCACAGTTCCACCAGGGATGGGTTATAACTTACCTCGCCGCTGGTTCGCTTCCTCCTGCGCCATGTGGGCACGTCTTGTGGGCACGTGCGCTTTGCGCGTGTGCGCATGTGCAGTGCCGAAAATTCCAACCCCCCCCCAAAAGCCAAAAACAAGATGGTGGCGCATGCGCAGTGCGGGCAACTTGGCTTCTGCGCATGCGCATGCGCAGTGCTGAAAACTCGGCTTCTGCGCATGCGCAGAAGCAAAAACAAGCAAAAAAACCCCAAAAAAAATAAAAAAAAAAATAACCCAAAAAAAAAAAAAAAAGATGGCGGCATCCACGGACCGGCACCAACCGAACCAGCTCCGTGATGTCACCAGCAGGTTGCTACCCGTTCGGGCGAACCGGTCCGAACCGGGAGGAACCCACCTCTGAGTTCCACCTAAACTGAATATATATTACAACTGGTGTGTGTGCCATGTTGCATTAGTGGATCCAAATAGTAGTTGGAAGAGGTCCATAGTTGTCACAGAGGACATTTTGAGCTGCTCTTGAGGAGACAGTCCTGGCATGGACACTAAAAATGTTTAGGTCAAGAAGTATGGCCATTTTTTCTCTCTTTTTTGGTTAAAAATTTTTGTTGTTGTTGTTACTGTTAGATGTATGTTTTTCTGCTTTCTCTGTTTTGCATTTTATTCCTTTTGATAAAACAAAATAAATATATGTTTTAAAAAAAGAACTATAGGGTTAAGACCACAGCACCTAGCCCAGGAATAGATACAGCTAAGAAAAGACAGATTAAGCAATTCTTATGCAATGTAGACATTCTACCTTCCCACTTTCTAACATAACTTGCTATACCAAAGAACAATTACAACCACCATATATATTTTCATTACTTACAATATAATATTGGAAAATAAATAGTAGAGAAGTTAAGATTATATATTCTTCTAAAGCATAGAGGAGAACAATATTTTTATCAATTTTTATTTTAAAAAATAAAGTTAAAGATGCAGTCAGATATACTTATATACTATAAATGTGCAAATCACGATTCAAATTGAAAAACCACTGCTACTTAGTTGGTGAACTCTCTGACAATATCCTTGATGTTTACTGAAATATGCCACATATTTATTTCAGTAAAAGTATTGTAATATGCTTATTGAATAAGGTGCCCTATATTTCTAAACTTTAATATTTCGAGTTTGTTAAAGTATTAAAAGAAGAACCCAGGATTTTAACCTGATCCTGGAAACTACTCAGTGGCGATTTTAAAGGACCTGAAATGTGTGCTATATCCAGCCCCAGACAACAATTGATCATTCTGAACCAATTATAATGTTCATTGTTTTTCAAAAACAATGTAGATTGTATTTTGACAGTGTACTTTGGCATTTATTAAATATAAATTACTGATGGCAGGGAAGGTCACAGTTTACTTACAGGAGGACATAATTTATTTTCCAGTTAATTACAAATCAAAATAATTTCCTAGTCACGAACATTATGCAAATATTGAAAAGAAGGTTAGGTAATCTTTTATCGCATTGTTGGGGACATGGAAGGCCATGACTGTTGTGATGTCATTGTAGAAAATTGGGCCAATTTTTACAAACCTTCCTGAGTTTGTTTTGAGGAGGCTGTAGGATTATGAAGAAAATGGAGCCAAACGGAGAAAACTGCATTTACCCATGTTTCCATATCAGTGGTGGGTTACTACCAGTTCACACCGGTTCGGTGAACTGGTAGTGGCGGCGGCGGGAGGCTCTGCCCACCCACCTGGACGTCATCAAAAATGCTCTGCGCATGTGCAGAAGTGTTGCACGCAGGGGTGGGTTCCTACCAGTTCGGACTGGTTTGCCCGAACCGGTAGCAACCCGCTAGTGATGTCATCCGAATCTGGTGGTTGCCGGTCCGTGGGGGCCACCATCTTTTTTTTTGAATTTTTTTTGAATTTTTTTAATTTTTTTTCTGAGCATGCTCAGAAGGTGACTTCCAGCACTGTGCATGTGGTCGCCATCTTTTTTTGGCTTTATTTGTTTTATTTTTTATTTTTTTCAAATTGAAGCCCAGTGGATCGAACTCACAACCTCCTGATTGTGAGGCAAAAGTTCTACCTCTAGGCCACAGCAGCTGTGGTTGAAGAATGATTGATTCTGCCTGCTACTAAGTGGCTGGTTTTTTTTTCTTTATGCTTTTAATGGTTTTTTTAAAAGGATATTTTATTGTTAATTTTTTTCAAGGCATTTCGTTGTTTTTAGAAAATGTTTTTTTTTTTTTAAATTATTGTTTTTAGGAAATTTTTTATTTGTAATGGAGTATCCTGCTTTTATGTGCAGGTTGGTCCTTGACTTAGAACTGTGTCACTTAACAACTGCAGGGCTGCATGCATCTTAGCATCTCCTGGTATTAGTCCAAAGCAGGGGTCCCCAAACTTGGCAACTTTAAGACTTGTGGACTTCGTCTCCCAGATTTCTCCAGCCAGCTATGCTTGCTGGAGAATTCTGGGAGTTGAAGTCCACAAGTCTTAAAGTTGCCAAGTTTGGGGACCTCTGGCCCATGGTTTGTGAGATTTTGGTTCAATACCTAGTGGAAAATAACCTGTACTATTCTTTTAAAAAAAAAATAGCAATAGCAATAGCACTTAGACTTATACACAGCTTTACAGGGCTTTACAGCCCTCTCTAAGCGGTTCACAGAGTCAGCATATTGCCCCCAACAATCTGGGTCTTCATTTTACCCACCTCGGAAGGATGGAAGGCTGAGTCAACCTTGAGCCGGTGAGATTTGAACTGCCGAACTGCAGCTAGCAGTCAGCTGAAGTAGCCTGCAGTACTGCACTCTAACCACTGCGCCACCAAACAAAACATTAACAGAGTTGGAAGGGAGCTTGTATGTCATCTAGTCCAACCCCTTGCTCAAGCAGGAGACCCTACACCATTTCTTACAATTTTGTGTGTTTTTGCGTGATAACTGGTTTTTGAGGTAATTGCTTCTTGCAGCAATCACCTTTTATGTGACTCCATGGCTGCTTTCATATGTTCATCTGTGTGTGGCTTTTAAGTGCAGGTTGGTCCTTGACTTACAACTAGTCATTTAGTGACTGTTCAAATTTACAATGGCAGTGAAAAAAGTGACATGACCATTTTCACACTTAACGACCGACGGTCGTTAAGTGTGAAAAATGGTCATAAGTCACTTTTTCACCACATTTTACAAGTTGGCCACTCCCACCCGGTCACACGACCGCCAAGCCACTCCCACCCAGTCACACGACCGTCAAGCCACTCCCACCCAGTCACATGGCTGTCAAGCCACTCCCACAAAATTAAGCCACGGCCACAGAGTGGTAGTAAAAAAATTTGGAACCCACCCCTGGTTGCGCGTGCGCGCACCCGCACACTCCCATTCCGGAACCGGTAGCAAAGGTAAGAGAAACCCACTACTGTTCCATATAGTAGAAGAAACCTTTCTTCTTTCCTTCCCAAGTTTAGCGGCTGCTCAGCCAGAGAAGCTGTTGTCAGTCAGAATCGCTGCTGAATTAATAAAAGTATGCACTTAGCATCAAATGGCACCATCTCAGCTGGCCAGAATGAGAGCTCATTCTTGCCTCTGGTAGCACCAGCAAAGCAGATGCAGCCTTATTGGTTTTCTTGCCTTGTAGAGAAATATTTTTTTCTGTTTTGTGAGGACAAGCCAACTGCTTTGCTGGCAATAGCAGAGATAGCCCTGTAGGATAGGCACCCAACTGCAAAGAATGATTACAAAATATGCTGTTTCTTTTCATATTTCATGGCATCCTTGGAAATGGGACAATTATTTATATTTATACCTACACCCAGCTGGTTGAATTAAAATCTGACTGGGGGAGGGGAATAAGAGATGTATAAACAGCCATTTCCTGCTTATATTGTTTTATTATTGTGCCCTTGCTAATGCCTCATTGGGGAGATATCTGTCTTGTCACATGGCTGCACCATAGAATCAGAAAGATGCATTTTGGGTACTCATTTAAGAATGACAAGGCTCCATGAGACCTAGAATATTTTCTGTGATGCGGGGAGAAACCTTTGCCCATGTTGCCAATCATATATACTAAGTTAGATTTAAAAATATTGCTGCCACAACATTAAGGCCCTTTGTGTACCACAGGAATAAAACAGTTCTCTGTCAAGCCAGCTTACCCAACAAAGTGCTTGCCAATTTGTGGAGCTCTTTCAGTATACAGTTAATTCCTCCATAGAGACTATTCCAGAAATTCAGGTCTAGGAATGTTAATGTATTCTCATTTCCATTTTTTTTACTGAATATTCACCAGCATCTGTTCCATGATTAATTTAAAGATGGAGATTTTGTAACACATGGCAGCCAGTTAATAAACAGTTTGTTTATGTACTTTGAGCATTCTTTTTCTAAAATGGAAAATCTGTTTGCTGAGCATCTTAAATGACTTGGAGATTCATAAACTGCAGGCAAATTGACAATTCAGAGAAGCATACAATTCCTGGATTGAAAGGGACCTGAAATTCTCATTATAAATCCCTGCTACAAATGAAGCAACAAAATAATGAACCTGCAGGTGAAAAGAGTTACGTATCACGCTGGAGAATAGATGTGGGCAGCAAACAACTCATTATTCTAGAGCTCTATTCCAGGAGTTCTGCTCTTTCTTTAACTTACAACAGTGTTCTTACATCAACACTATCTTCTTTCAAAGGGAGAATGTTACCTCTGGATTGACCATCTGACCAACCTCCACCATGAACTTTTCAAAAAAAGAACTTTCCAAATGCAAAACAGCCTCATTTGTTATTTATTATTAGTTTATTTTAATCCTGCCTTTATTACTTTATAAGTAACTCATGGTGACAAACATACCTAATATTTGCCCCTCAACAACAACCCTGTGAGGTAGGTTGGGCTAAGAGAGAGGGACTGGGCCAAGGTCACCCAGCTGGCTTTCATGCCTAAAGTGGGACTAGAATTCACAGTCCCCTGTTTTTAGATCAGCAATTTAACCACTACATCAAACTAGTCTTTGTATTTAGTTTTACATTGTTTCTGCCATCGATCTGCTGCAAACAAACAAATATTGCAATATGGGTGGCACACCAGTTTGATAAATAAATGTAAATAATAAATAAATATCTGTTCTCCCCCCCTTTCCCAATTTATTCCCATTGTTATCTATGGTTTAATTCTCTTTCATCACTACCCTAGGTGGCTTTGTAGATGATTGGCACAGAAAAGAAGACTTTGCCCACGTATGACTGGATCTCGGTTAATACTGGATCTCACAAATATCTCTCTGCCTCTTACAGGTGCTTCTGCATCCTCTGGAGTCAGCATCTTCCTTAGCAGTAAGCAATCTAGAAACGATTGCTCGGGATAAATTGAAAGAATGAAACTTAGAACAACTGGAAAAAGAGCAAAGGGTCATGCAAAAGGGAAATCTTACACAGCGTGTAATTCAGATCCAGTTCTCATAGCACAATGAAAACAATGAAGTGTCTTCATTAAATGTTGCAAAGAGTAAATCATAGAATCCTTCACAATTCTGTTTACTTCTCTCACTGCTAGGTGTGGGATGAAATTTGAGTGGGAAAATGCAGATTTGGAACCATCTGAAAGTAAAATCATAAAAAGCATATTGTCCAATACATTTCCTCTTTTGTTTATATGCCCTTATGCATGTTTATAACAGCATCAAAAACACCAGAATTTAGCAAAAGCATGAAAAGAGAAGCTGCTCGGTAAATATTTACTTTAAAAAGTTCAGGAACTCTTTTAGACTGGAACGACCTCTGGAAATTCAGCTTTGTTATTTTTGGGTAGCTCGAATCTCTCGTTAAGGATCTTTTGATATTTCCAGCATTCTGTTCATTGTAGTTTTGATATTCTGAATCTATGTGAAGGAAAGAATTTATGCATAATTTAATTTAATAATTTAAATTTTTGGCCCACTTTTCCTGGAAGAAGGCATATTCACATGTCATTTCTTCACCTTCTGAACTGTTGTGGTTGGGAACTCGAGACCAGGTGGTAAAAGCAGAATCAAGTAAATCATTCAAAGAAACTACAACTCCAGAAGGTTAGCAGAGAGAAAAAAAATACCTTCACCATATGGTATGTCAAAGTCAAAGAGAAGTTCAATACAAAATAAACATTTGGTAAAGCAACTCCTTGGTGCAGTTTGCTATATATAATATCTACAAATAAAAGTCCATGTGAAGAAATAGGACCACCATATTAACCCAAAATGTGGCTACATGCAATCTATATTTACAATATTCTGAGAATGAAATTTGAACTAGTGCTGAAAAAAATAAATTAAAAATATCACTAATAGAATTAAAGGAATATAACCTTGGGTGGTTCATATGCAAACTCTTGTCTAAACGAAGAGTGTATACCAGTGGTGGGTTTCTCTTATCTTCCCTACAGGTTCGGAAGTGCACGTGTCGCGTCGGAGGTGAGAAGAACTGCTTTAGGTTGCTCAGATTAACCATAAGATGTTGTCTGTGCTAGAGAAAACACCCACACAGAAATATCTTCTACTGCCTTATGCAGATAAATAGTGGCAGCCACTCTTAGAAGACAAGAATTGTGCCAGGAAAACATCTTTTATGATTAACTTGTGGTTGGGAAAAAGGATTAGAAATACTCGGAAGTGAAGAGAAATGTTGAGAGTGTGAACCAGAATAAAGGGCTTGCTTTTACACCATCATAATGTACATCACAGTTTGTTCAGCAACATGGCTTATTAATTAACTTCATAATAGAAAAACAGAATTCATAAACATATGACCAGTGTTATAAATACGACTTTTCATTTTGGTAGCCCAAGGGAAAAGATGTTCCAGTATACTCTATTGTTTTTCTTGTGAGTTTAAGACTGCATGGATTCAGACCATATTTTTTTCTCATTCCAATTAGAATTTATAGTTCATAGCATCCTCATAAATTAGTTAAGTGTTTAAGCCACACTCAAGCCAATATTAATAGTCTGTAAGGCTAAAATATTTTTCCTGTGTTTAAGTCAGTGAAGCTTATTTGTAAGGAGATGTGGATAAACTTGCATTGCAAATCTTATTAATTACAATGTGTGAGAAATAAGTACAGGCTTAATGAATATTGTTGTAAATCTTGATTATCATTTTACAAAGATATTTGTACCCAGATGACACACTGTTTAATTGAAGATGGAATTATTATATTAAAAAAAATTATTAAAAAAACCACAGTGGCTCTGATCAGTGGGAGCCCTATGGTACCCAGGCCAGCCCAGTACCCCGGGGCCATCCCATTCTGTGTGGGAGCATCCCAGATTGGGCACCAGTGGCCGCTGGTTGTGGTGGCAGCTGCCTGGCTGGGTGGCCAATTATTGGGGACAGAAGGCGCCGTGCCCCAATGCAGGCCCAGGCTGGGGAATAGCCAGCCGGGAAGGGCTTCCTGCTCCCCCAGCTACCACGGGTCCCATTCTGTGTCAGGGCTGAGGCAGCAGACCTGGGAAGGCAGCTGCAAGTGGGCTGGCTCCTGTTCCAGAAGGTTGCTCCACTCTCCGTGCTGGCTCCCCTCCGCTTCATAATATAATTGCTACAGAAAAAGAATGTTGTGAATTCCAGAATATTCAAGTACTTGGGAATATCCAACTGGTAGTATACACAGTTTAGAAGTAATAGATTAACTAGGCATCTGTTGTGGTAGCAGCATTATTATTTCTTGGAGGCAGCTGAAGGAGTTATAGCAAGAGAAACAAAGAAACCAGGTGGATAAACCTTAGCAGTATCCTAAAATCAGACCCAAACTATTCTTTCTGCAGTGCCATAACTGGTGGATTTTTTTTCTCATTAGTTAATGTCATGCTGATAGGCCAGTAGTACGGCCAGTAGTACAGCCTATTATAAGTGGTATACTCATGAATCAAGAGGATGCCGTTCAGCATTGACCTGGAATGGATACAAATTAAGAATTAGCAAATAGGAAAAAGATTTTTTTATGCCAGCATTGTTTGATGCTGCTCAAGGGTTGCTAGATAGCACCTTAACTCAATAGCCAACTTAAACACTCTTCCCAGTAACAAGAGGACAGAGAACAAAACCACTCATTAGGAACATTGGCATGGTTCTTAATTAACCAGGTATAGAGATACTGTATGTCAGCGGTGAAATCTACTTACCTTCCCTACCGGTTCGGAAGCACGCGCTTTGCGCGCGTGCCATGGTTGCGCACGCTTTTTCACCCTCTGCCGTATTTATATTTATATACGGTATATATAATGCACGCGCACACACACACGCACACACACACACACAGAGAGTATATATAGTTATTGTTTCATTTTAATGTTGGAAGGGACCTTAAAGTAAACTTGCAAGATTTGTTTCACTCGCCATGTACATCTATACATCTAAACTAAATAATATATGTGGGTATATGCATAATTTTGTATTTATTTATCTATCTATCTATCTATCTATCTATCTATCTATCAAAAAAATAATAAAAAAATTGTTTCCATTACTCTTGGGCGTAACATTGATAACTCTTATTTTATACACTCTCTGAATGCGCTGCTGAGTGGAATTGGTGAAATGAACAAACTTGACTGGCTTATTTACAAATGACTGTTTACTGTGTTCATAAACCTTTGTGAGGTCTATGCAAAAGGAAGTATAAAATACTGGCAAAATAACCCAAACTGGTTGCCTTACAAATGAACCAGACCTTTCACCTTTTAACCTTTCAAGGTGGAACATATTTGAAGGAGAGAGGCTGAACTAATTTTAGATAAAGGACCCTTCAGTATGGAGAGCATGAAAAAAGACTAAAGGTTCTGATTCAACCCTGCATTATTAATCAGAGAGTAATAGATTTCTATTTCTGATAGATTAGATAGAGAAATAGAGAGATAGATGATAGATAGAATGTATCCATAAAACTTGTATTTTATTGCAATTTTAATTTGATTTTATGCCCCCCCTCACATATGGGTGGGTGTGTATGTACATAAAATCACATTAAATTTATATACATACATACATACATACATACATACATACATACATACATACATACATACATACATACATACATATATGTTTTTTTTCTTTTTTTTTTCTTTGTTAAATCACCTGGTATACCCAAATATGGGAGAAAGCATACTGCTTCCTTTTTGCCTTTCGGCCCCTCCAGGGGCCATCCAGACAGTTAATTACAAACGACAGTCCGTTTCTATATGTTATATTTTTACATAAATAAAGGGAGACTAGTATAGAT
>QLTV01002011.1:1455568-1465902 GCA_003457575.1 Thermophis baileyi
ATATTATATTATATTATTATATTGACTTAAATAGGCACCTGTTTCTGTCTTTTTGCTAGTAATTTATATACCGTGAAAGACAATATTCTTGTTCCTCTGGTACAGAAATTGAAAGAAAAATGCTTCAAAATTAATTACCATTTTTTAAAGGACATGATTTTAGTTTATCGCTCACACTAAGAGAATTCATTCACGCTTTGTAGAACTTCTGTGAAATGCAGTCATGAAATATGAGTTAGGAGAAAGGGGACTGAGCTATGTTTTACTGGCTTCTTAGGTCATAAGAAGCAAATTAAGCAATCACTCCATCCATCAACATGATCCTATGAGACTGAAACAGATCTTGTAGTCACCATCAGAAGTTCTTTGCTCCAGGAGCTCAGAGGGAGATTTGGAGCTAGGCAATCTTTTGTACGGATTGACTGACTCAGTTTCCAAGCAAGCTGTCAGGACAGCTGTAACTTTTAAATCATCAGTGTCTCTGCAGAAACCTTTCAAAGATCCGAGATGCAAGAAGAGTGTCAAGAAGAAAGGGAAGTGAAAAGAGAAAGGGAACAAGAAAAGAAAAAAAGAAAAGAAAAAAAGCTATCACAACAGGTCTGATGCAAAGAATGCAAAATCAAATAAAAGAACTATAATTTTAAATGACACCTGTATATCCAGGACATTGAAACTGAGCAGGGAATCTTCAGTGGTGTAAGAGCTAAAAATAAGACTCTTGGGACAAATTAGATTGTGTGTGTGTGTGTGTGTGTGTGTGTGTGTGTGTGTGTGTGTGTGTTTTAAATGTCTGGATTCCCCCTACTTTGCACATTTTCAAACTTGCAAAAGTTTCCTGTTATTCAAGAATCCACCCTACCCATTATACTCCCTATTTTAATGCTACTCTCTGAATCATATGCATCATATTGAGATTCTCACAGAAATGGAGCTTCTGGTACAATACTATAGAGTTATGCAGGATGAAAAAATAGTAAAAACAGGTCTGAGTTAATTTAAAAAAAAAAACAGCACACAAGTAAAGGACTAACAGCGAGAAAGTTATCTCAGCATCTCACCAGAAATTCTAATTTGGTAAAACATATTCCGATGAAGACGTAGCTCCCTAGAGAAAGCTCTAATGATAGGAAAGGTGGAATGAAAGAGAAGAAGAAGCCAAACAGCAGCAAGGTGGATAGAGTCAGTTACAGTGCTGATGGATGAGCTGTTGGAACGTTAAGGAATATAATTGGCAATAGGGTTTTAGAGTTTTTGAAGGGCTTGTTCAAGAATTCAAGCAGAGGTCAGCAGTGTCAAAACAGTGGGCATAACTGGGCAATAGAAGCCCTGCCCCCCCCTTTTTTTTTGGCAAAAAATAAAATAAAAAAGGAGCAGGACTTAGATTGTCCAGTCATGCCTACCACTGTGACATTGTCAACCTCTCAACTCTCATAGACACCCCTGGACTCAAATCCCATTAGAAAAGCAAATTATTCTAAATTGTGACGGGGAAAAAAACACACAAAGAAAATGACAGCTTATTGGTATTGTTTGCTGATGATAATATAAAGGTTTTACAAATACTCATCTTTGTCTAGATTTCTTTTGTGTGCCTAAAAATAATTTGACTTCTTCTTTTTAATCAGTTTTATATCTCAACACGATGTTCTGTTTACACAGCTTTTATTTTATTTTATTTATTGATTTTTTATTTCTTTCTCTCTTTAAATTCACTTTCAGGAGCTAAATTGCTTTTAAAGAAATATTTGTTATATTGAAGTGACATTTAGTTTTCCTGAAATAATGTTTGCAAATTAATGATATTTCCTGCTAACATTTGCAGTTAAGCTTGTCTTCCACTTTTTAGATGGAGACCAAGACGCCTTTGATTATTTTCATTAGCCTTCTAGGCATTAGGAGAGGGGAAAAGGGTGTCATCAAGCAATACTACTGGGAAAGATCTCTGCCAAATATGTCAAACTATATATTATGTTAAATAACGTAATTGATGTTGCATGTAGCTCTGTATGTGTTTTAGAAAATTATGTTTGCAAATGATTCAAATCAAGAGGGGAAATTCAGTGCTTCACTCCCTGCTCCTATTAAGACACATATCAGTTAGTGCTCAGCAGGGGTGGGTTCCACTTACCTTCCCTACCGGTTCGCATCGCGATGGAAGTCACGTCACGCATCGTCACATCACGCAAAAGACCCGGAAATGACCCTCTGCGCATGCACAGAAGCCTTTGCGCATGTGCAGAGGTTTTTTTTTGCAAGCCGCGGCGACTGGAGGACCGGTTCAGGAGCGTGGACCGGCGGTCATCGCTGCCGGTTCTGCGAGCGGCGGTAAATTTCTGCTACCGGTACTAAAGAACCGGTCCAAATCGGCAGCAAACCACCACTGGTGCTCAGTGATAAGCAAAAGTAATTTTTATTAAGAATATAGTCTCTGATTATGATCAAGATTTGTCTTTTCAGTGCTTTTAAGTAAAAAAAACCCCTCTGACACCCAGAGGAGTATGATCCATATGATCCATGCAAGGCAGCCAAAATTTTTATGATGAAACGAGAATCATACGGATCGAATCAATGATATTTAAGTTTTGAATACTTGACATTCATGACCATCACACAGCATTTTAAATTTTTGTTTAAATTTCAAAAGCAGGTTGCAATATACTGTAGGGAGAAAGGTTTTTGTATAAAGTGACATGCATTTACTTGGCCACCAGGAGAAAAAGTGGTCCTTGATGGGTCTTTTTTGTGAATCCAAAAAGGCTGCTCCTAGCTTCTTAATAAGACTCCCAATCCCTTGAAATACAATCTTTATTAAAATATGGATCTCATGGAGCTCAGTGATTAGTTGCACTTAAAATGAAAATTCCCCTTCCAGCCCGTTAAAATAATAGTATTAATCATTATCCTCTATTGAAACAAGCATAAACTCATATACTGTAATTCCAATGGATCTTCTTTCCTGTTATAATTACATATAACTCTTTCTCTCTCTCTCTCTCTCTCTCTCTCTCTCTCTCTCTCTCTCTCTCTCTCTCCACTTTGTAGCTGTCATTGCCTGTCTTTGCATCATCTTTTAGTGCTTTGCTTTGCTTGTAGCATCATTCATAGCGGAGGCATGATTGACAAAAGCAGTATTGTGACACAAATCCCATCCCATCCCAGACATGTACCAAGGAGGGCAGGAGTTGGGGGTGTGATGCCGTAATGTTGCTTTTATCATTTGGATGAAAGCAGCAAGCTCTTGCAAATATCCATGTGAGACTGTTTTACAAGTTCAGATGTAACTATTACTAAAATTAGTGTGACAAAGCAAATGGAATGTAACTGGCAAGGCTGTTGCAGACTGTTGAAGAAGGGAGAAAATAGCTTACCAGTGATTGAAACCATGTGGATCTGTCAAGATCTGGCTGTTCCAGAAAGCCTTTGGGAATTGATGGTTTAACAGGCTTTCTTCCCGCAGAAGGTCATTGTTGCAGTCAGGCATATCTGCAGGAGAGCATCAAAAAAATAAAAATGGCAGCCACAGCCATTTGATTGCAACTCTACCACTTTTTAATGTGTGTCACAACAGTCTTTAAAAAGGGCCAGGGCTTGGACCACTTGGTTGTGACTGTCATCTTGACTTTTTGATCTCGATGGACACACCCTTGAATGCTGTTCAAGCTGTTTTCCTTAGTCGTCAACGGCTAAGAAATTGATTGCCATAGAATTTAGAGGACTGATTTTGATTCTTTTTTCTTTAAATTATTAATAATGTAATTTAAAATAAATTAATAATTCCATCACTCATGGACAGGGTAAAGGTATAAATGTCAGGAGTGATATGTACAAAATCCTGTTTTCTATGAAGCCTTTAGCAAAACGATCAGGTCTCAGCTTCAGTTTTTTATATACTGTATGTAGAGGCTTAAACAAATCTTTCCTAACCTTTTCCTTGGTGGGGTACAGACTTATCATCTTTGCCCCATAGTTACGGAGATGATGGAAACTGGAATGCAACGAATGGGATTTGGAAAGTCCCCTTACTATAAATAACTGAAAATTATTTAGCTGAAATAATCAGAAATTTTCTTCTGTCCATTCCCCTCCCCTTTCTTTGATTAGTTTTTATATTTTAAGAGCATTGATCATGGACTGGACTTCTCAGATTTTAGACAAGCATAAAATGATGCCGATTACTATGATGATATTCTCATTACTTTTTAATTCAGAAATATAAGAAATGAATTTGGACCAATCATGAAATATTTTTTTTAATCCCTGCTCTACTGCCTCACTGCATCACTCTAAAGCAGGGGTGTCAAACTCACGTCATCATGGCAGCATCACGTGACGTATCGGGACTTTTTCCCCCTTCACTAAACCGGGCAGGGAGTTCGACAGCCCTGCTCTAAAGAGATGTCCCTACAAATAGGCCCTGGTGATATCTTTTTTTCTGTGTTTTCCCATTGTATTACATTGCATGTTGTCCCCAGGCCTCAGCGAGACAGGTTTGTGCCATCCAACTATACTGGTACATTATTAAGAATCACTGTTTTCTTTCTTATTTTGACACTATCTTAGGGCTTCAAAGTGACTACATCTGTGTTAGAGAGAATTCAAGTGGCTAGCTGTTATTGGGAAGAATGGCTCAAAGGGCAAAATGTTAGGCACGAGGACATTGTATTTTATGTCAGCATGCATAACTGCTAACTGAAGGATGGGTTGATAGCATTACGATAGCATAAGAGCCGAGGTGGCGCAGTGGTTAGAGTGCAGTACTGCAGGCTACTTCAGCTGACTGTTCAGCAGTTCAGCGGTTCAAATCTCACCGGCTCAAGGTTGACTCAGCCTTCCATCCTTCCGAGGTGGGTAAAATGAGGACCCAGATTGTTGGGGGCAATATGCTGACTCTGTGAACCGCTTAGAGAGTGCTGTAAAGCACTGTAAAGCGGTATATAAGTCTAAGTGCTATTGCTATTGCTATTGCTATTACAACCTGAAAAAAAAAACTTAAGTGAACCCTTGAGGAAAATAGCCACTCCTTGGATCAATGTAGTCCTGATACTCCCTTAGAGATGGTTTTCTGCTGAGGAACTATAAGAATGGTAATAACAACAAGAAGTAACTAAATATAATTATGACATTTAAGTATAATGATAATAATTGGAAGTACTTCACAGTTTGCCCATGTTCAGCTGCTGTTGTGTGAGCTGATTGCAGTTTCCTTCTGGGTCCAATTCAAGGTGCTTTTTGTCACTTTTAAAGCTCTAAATGGCATGGGGCCAAGTTACATGAAGGTCCATGTCTTCCTGAGAGTAGTTTCCCATCACACCAGGTTAGATATGCTGGGTAGATTTCAGGTCCCTTCCTTTAAATGTTGCCATCTGATGGGCCCTCGGAGACGTGCTTCACCGTAAATGCTCCACCCTTTTGGAAGGGCCTCCTCCCTGAGAGTCTGAGAACCCCTCTCCTATTGAACTTCTGAGGGGCTATGAAGACCTGGCTCTTTACCAAGGGTTTGGGCTAGAAGTACGCCTAGCAAATACTAAATATGTAGACTTTATGGCATGTTGTGGCAGTGTGATTGGGAAATATGGGTCTTGTTGTAGAATTGCTTGGTTTTTATCTACAGGTAGTCCTCGACTTACAACAGTTCATTTAGTGACCATTCACAGTTACAACGTCACTGAAAAAAGTGACATAATCATTTTTCACACTTACGACTGTTGCAGCATCCCCATGATCACACAATCAAAATTCAGATGCTTGGCAACTGGTTCATCTTTATGACGGTTGCAATGTCCTGGGGCCATGTCATCCCCTTTTGTGACTTTCTGACAAGCAAAGTCAATGGGGAAGCCGCATTCACTTAACCACGGAGTTACTAACTTAGCAATTGCAGTGGGAAGAATGGTCATAAAATGGGGGCAAAACTCACTTAACAAATGTTTCACTTAGCAACGTACATTTTGGGCTCAATTGTAGTCATAACTCGAGGACTACATGTCTTCTGCTTTTCCTGATTATTATTATTATGAGCCACCCAGGATTATTCTGTATGAGATAGGTAGTAATATAAATTTATAAATAAATAAATACCATAGATCTTGATAGGATAGTAAAAAAAGAAACAAGTAACACTGCATGAATCTTTCTACTTTTGGTTACCATGCATCTTTCTCTCCCGGCTCTCCCTACTCTATTTATCTAGCGTCCTCAGCCTAGTCCTGTTGACATAATGAAAATCTTTTGTTCCAAGAGGGAGAAACAATTTCAGGAGGCCTAACCATTCCCAGATTTAACACAGCCTATTATTGTTCTCACATCCTATAAAAAATGCAGGTGATCCATCATGGCACATCACCCACTCTTCCCACCAGAAGAACCCCAAGCTACACATGAAGGTTATCTTCTGATCAAAGCCTGGGTCTGTATAATAAAACATGACATGCAAGTGCAGATGGGAGTGAAAGGGAAGGGCTGAAGGGGTGAGGGTGGGAGGGATGGGGAGAGACAGATGCCAAGGAGTAGTTCTTACCATTCCATCCATCATCTTTTAATTCTAATCGTTCTGTTTTAGACAACAGGGCTGATTGCTATTGTTTTCCTGATTAACTATCCTCTCTTCTTTCCCCCCAAAAGAGATGCTAGCAAAGTCTGCTTAGTAAATATTGACACCTGTAAAGCAAGCTGCCTGGTGCTTTGGGCTCTGGGTTTTTTTCCCCCATCTGTTGCCTGAGAATTTTAAGTAAACTACTGCTCTCTTTTCATTGAACACTGTAAAAAGAAAATCTCTCCTGAACTAATCCCGGAGCCACATGGCTCTGGAAAGAGGCCTAATAGTAACTGAAGGAAAAGGTAGCACATGTGAGATGCATATGCCACTGGCCACTTCTGCTTGCTGTTCTTTAGTTAACAGAATGCCAGGGTAATCTGCTTAGCTACGGAGAGGAGCTTTCTCTTCCCTTCCCTTCGAGATCACCCTGACCACGATCAAAGTCCAAACACATTCCCAGCTCACTCTATTGTTCCCAAGAGTGGGATTAATGACTAATTATGTCAGGTCACTCATCCAGATGGCCTCTCAGATGTTCCTTTGTCATTGCCTGACCTTCCATATGCCCCTTTGACCTTGAGGTTTATTGCTATGGCAACGGTAAAGCCTCAGTTTCCTTGTTGAGAGTGCCAAGAATTGGCCAAATGGGGGGATGTGCGATAATCTAGACACACTTGGTATTCTGCTTCCATCTCACGCCTTGTTAAATCCAATGAATAGATAAAAAATGCGATCTGGCTTCAGTTGAGTGATGACCGTGGTCATGAGTCTATGTTACATGCTATGTTTTTTAAATTAGGAGGCAGCTTTGTACATGGAAACACGCATTTAATTTGAAGAACATCAGTCGCCATAATGTGATCTTTTTATCTCATTAATGTTAAGCAAGGGTAATAGAATGGAATTACAAAATATCACTGTGAAAGGAATACAACTCAGAGAATTATAGATATCCCCCATTAAAGCCCTAGAGAGATTTAGATAAGTCCACTTCTTCAGTTTCATAAATTAAAGATTCTTCACTACCTCTTCCCCCACCCCCCCAAGTTCATATTAAGATTATATTCTGATCGTAAAATGTTGATCTTATGCTGAAGAAAGATTTCAGGGTAGTTAAAGCATTGGGGAAATGTACTAGGAAACAAAAATAAGTAAATAAATACAGGGAAGGAAAGAGATTCATGAACTCAATTGACTAAAAAGGTTGAGTTTTTTTAAAAAAATACATGATGAGTAGCATTTTCCATTCAAAGGAAATTATCAATAATAGCTGTTATTACTCTTATATTGGAGCAACAAAATAATTAATTATTTCAGCAGTTTTCAAGGTTTCTTCAAATGTATGTATACATGTACATGTACATGTACACACACACATACACACACATACATATATGTATATAAATATACATACATGCATACAGACAGACAGACAGATAGATAAATATTTATTATCTTTATGAAAATCTTCCAGATTCTTTTCCCACCAATGGTTTCTGTGAATGATTCCACAGGTATACAGATACAAATCACAGTGTGATTTGGCTACATAACTTATGCATCCAACTGGTCTATGAAAAAGCCATTCTTTCCCCTGTCTCCCTGTCTTTCTCTCTCTTATACTGTACATCCAAATTGTTTGAATTAGTGCAATTATATATTACTAGAAATGGTACCGTCTGCTTAGAAGTGTAATACATATGCTACGAAGCTACAGACATAATAACTCTGTTGATCTTTCAGGAGCTATGACTATAGTCCTTCAGCCACCTGAAAACTAACCTGACATTTGGTACCCCACCCCACCAATTCAAGCACCTTGAATTGGACCCTGATCAGGATTGACACACACAGGATAAGGAAAGAATCTCCCCTCCAACCAAGCATCACCACCTGGCAGGAAAACCATCACCAAACAATCACTCTCCTTAACAAAGAATGGTTTTTGGGGCTGGATAAGGCCAATTTTAACAGATGGCTAGACGGGTTTTGCCATCTCTCTAGGACTTGTTTTAGGTTTTGCTCAAGGGTTTTGCATGGGTGGACTCAAAAGGAGCAATAACAAAAAATAGATACTGTGGAGTTTATACAGATTGGTGTCTTTGCTTCCCTATGCAGGCCTCTCAGAACTATCAGCTGTTGGTTGGGTTTCTTAACAGCTGATGGTGATGTATGGTGTATATATCAGCAAAGAGATATTTCTCAGGTTGATAGACCTACAGATCAACTGAGTTATCCTGCTATTTACCTGCCACCTTTCCAAACTAAGAATAAATTTTGAGGGTTGGCAAAAGTAGCAGATGAAGTAGAAAGTCAGGTTTTAAAGACTGGAAATGTGGGATCTGCTGTGTGGCAAGCTGGAAGTTGTGCAGGTCTGAAAGAGGTGCAGCCATTTCTTTTGGGAAGGGAGACAGAACAAAGAAAGTGTAAGAGAAGAGCCAGAGATCGGAGAGGAGGGGTACATTTCTGTACAAAGTAGCTAACAGAAGTTTGGTGGAATCTCACCTTCTCAGGGTCACTTAATTGCCATTGGCAGAATGATTAGTAAAATTTAGATTGCTTCAACAGCAAAAAGCTGAGTTGAAACCCTTCATTGTTTCCTAAACAAAGCTTGGAAGAATCTGGACATAGGCATATGTTGCCTGTATAAAGAAACAGAAGATGGGAAAATGAATCATGTAAAAGTGCTGCTGGTGACTCAACTCCAATTGTGACTCCGATTTCCCCCCCCTTTTTATTTCATTCAGCTTAATTTGTGACACAATGGGTTGGAGAAGGAGGATCACAGGAAGGGGCCTAGAGAAGATGGGCAGAGATCTGCAGCCAGATCTATCCCAATCCAGCTGCTGTGTCATTGTGGGTGGAAGTTTTTCCCATCAGCTGGAGATGTTCAGGAGGAGGAGAGGCAAACCAGAGGACTCCACCAGTTTTTCCCTCATACATTGCTCATGGGAAATCAAGACTGCCTCATTGGGAATCCAAACAGTAGCAGTAGAATCAAGACATGGATTAACAATGGAGGACAATGTAGCAGCAACAGTCATGCCAGTATAATTTTCTATAAGGTTAGGATGGGTAGATAGCCCTTTAATGCAGAGCTATAGCCCCCAAATTTACCTCCAATAGTTGCTAAAGATAGAAGGGATCTTTATCAATGTACAAATGTACAAATATATTCTACTGTTTTGGAACTGTAAGATGAAAGATATAGTCTAAAGGCTGCATGCTGTACCTTCATTTTGATAATTGTTTAGAATAATTACTTAGGAGCTTGAAGCAGAATGCAAGAACCGACTTTACAGAAGACAATGTTGGAAAGGCACTACGCAATCTAAAACCATCTCTATGTGCTTACTTCTTAAAAAAACTTTCCACTGCCCTATCAGAACCTCTGAGCATAATTTTCGATATATCTTTCAGGACCAGCTCCCTACCCAACCTATGGTCACTAGCCACGGTCATCCCTATCTTCAAAATGGGAGACCCCAGCCTAGTTGAAAATTACAGACCAATCTCTTTATGTTGCGTCACCTGCAAAGTCATGGAATCAATCATTAACCAATCCATTACCCTCTACTTAGAGACAAACAACCTACTCTCTCACAAACAATTTGGTTTCAGGAAAAATTTATCCTGCAATCTACAACTTCTACATTGTAAAAACATATGGACTACACAACTCGACCAGGGCAAAGCAATAGACGCAGTTTACATAGACTTCTGCAAAGCCTTTGACTCAGTGGTACACGACAAACTACTTCTAAAACAAAAATCTTATGGCATTTCTGGACCCCTGCAC
>QLTV01002012.1:0-14405 GCA_003457575.1 Thermophis baileyi
TTTTACTGGGATTTGATTATATATATATTCTTTCTCCTTTTGGTTATACTCTTTAAAGAAGCTCATTAATTTCAAGAGGATCTCCTGGGATTTGGCTCAGGACTGGTTACTCAGTGTGCGTGTTTCTTCATTTCCCTGTAATGAATCGCCCTGAGGTATGGCATCAGTAGCTAAATAAGCAATCAAATATGGCGTGTGAAAATAGAACAGACAAGTCAGCGTTGTTGCTCATATTTTATTTCCTTTTTTTTTTTTGTTCTGCTGCTGTTTCTATTATTCTTATTTATCGAGATTCTTCTTCATGGGCCTGCCACGTATACAGTACCTTGGTACTCAACTGCTTTGAAACTCATTGAATTTGGTACTCAACACACAAGTTAGAACCTGCCGGTGTCAGCTGCCATGTGACTCACCACATTATTCCTTAGGGGAAAAAATTTGTTTGGTACTCATCGTTTTTGGTACACATCGCACCTCCCAATTAACGATGAATACCAAGGTACCACTGTACAGGTAGACCTCAATTTTCGACCACAATTGAGCCCAAAATTGCTAAGTGAGAAATTTGTTAAGTGAGCTTGGCCCCGTTTTATGACTTTTCTTGCCACATTGGTTAAGGGAATCACCGCAGTTGTTAAATTAGTCACACAGTTGTTAAGTGAATCTGGTTTCCCACTTGTCTTTGCTGGTCAGAAGGTCACAAAAGTGGATCACACATGACCCCGGGACACTGCGACCGTCAACCGCCAAGCAGCTGAATTTTGACCTCGTGACAATGGGGAAGCTGCAAAGGTCATAAGTGTGAAACATGGTCATAACCAGTGGTGGGCAGCTCCCAGTTCGGCCCGGTTATGTGAACTGGTAGCGGCGGTGGCGGGAGGCTCTGTCCACCCGCCTGGGACGCTTCTGCGCATGCACGTGCGCTCACGAGCAAACCGGTAGTGATGGGATTTAGAACCCACTACTGCTCATAACTCACTTTTTTCAGTGCCGTTGTAACTTCAAACAGTCACTAACCGAACTGTTGTAAGTCAGGGACTACCTGTACATACCGGTACTTTATTTAATCAAGGATTAGCTAAGGTGCTAGTCCATAGGGATGACTGCTCTGAAGTAAGTGTAGAGGAGGGATGTTTAGCATTTTGAGAACTGAAGGCCACATTCAATCTTTGACTGATATCCCAGGGCCCACACTCCACAAGTTTCAGGGTGCAACATCATGCAACTTATATATCGCTTCACAGTGCTTTACAGCCCCCTCTAAGCGGTTTACAAATGTCAGCTGCTTACCCCCAACAAGATTGAAAAGAAGCAATAAACAGCAACAACAACCAGGCTGAAGAAAAGAACAGAGAGAACGTTTAACTGCTGTCCTACATAGTCAAACATTTTATTTTCTTGTTTTCATGGTGTGGAGACTATTCAGTTAACAGTTTTAAATTTACAGGAAAGTGGGACCAAAACCATAAATGAGCAAAACAGAGACAGAACGTTTTGGGAGAACTTACAGTATGCTCCCTTACTCCTCCCGGCTGGGTTGATCTGAGGCTCCACGGGTGGCCCAAAAGAATTCATCTCGAATTCACACTTCCAGTTGCAAATTATATGTTTCTGGGGAAATGATGGACCACCTCTGGAGTGGCCAGATCAGCATCATCTAAAGGTGGAGTGGAATATTCAGAGCTAGCTGGCACATTTTATCTTCGGAAAAAGGAGGTGGCACATGTAACCATTTGCATGCAGCTGTTTACACACACACACACACACACACACACACACACACACACACACACACACACACACACACACTAAAGCTGCATCCCTAATGATGGATACATGTGAACACATAAATGCAAACTCCTGTACAGCAGGGGTTAGGGTTAGGATTATCTTCCCTACCGGTTCGCATTGCGATGGAAGTGCGCGCTTCGCTCGCGCACGCGCCTACGTCACTTCATGGAAATGACCCTCTACGCATGCACAGAAGCCTTTGCGCATGCGCAGAGGGGTTTTTTTGCAAGCCACAGCGACCGGAGGACTGGTTCAGGAGCATGGACCACTGGTCATCACTGCCGGTTCGGCGAGCGGCAGCAAATTTCCGCTACCAGTTCTAAAGAACCGGTCCAAACCGGCAGCAACCCACCACTGCTGTACAGGTAGTTCTCGACTTATGACCCACAATGGAGCCCAGAAGATATGTTGCTAAACGAGGAAGTTTTTTGGTGAGTTTTGTCCCATTTTATGACTTTGCTGGCCACATTCGTTAAGTGAATCCCTGCAGTTGTTAAATTAGTAGCCCGGTTGTTAAGTGAATCTGGTTTCCCCATTGCCATTGCTTGTCACAAAGGGGATCAGGACATTGCCACTGTCATAACTATGAGTCATTTTACATCCAAATGTAAATCGCAAGACCCTGGAGATGCTGCATGCAACGGTCGTAAGTGTGAAAAACGGTCATAAATCAGTTTTTTTCAGTGCTGTTGTAACTTCGAATGGTCACTAAATGAACTGTTGTAAGTCCAGGACTCCCTGTATCACTTGGCACCAAAGGTTTTTGCTCAAGTACAGCTGCTTTTTAAGATGCAAAGAAGCCCAGTTTAAATTTCATTGCCGCATCATTAAGAGCACATTATCTTGCTTCACAATCAGGAGGCTGTGAGTTCGATCCTAGGTAGAGGCAGATATTTCTCTCTCTGGGCACAAGGAGAATATATCTGCTGAACAAAACTCCGCATTGGCGACAGGAAGGGCATCCGGCCAGTAAACACTCTGCTAGCTCCATTCAGTTGCCCAGACTCCACCCCGCAGGGGATTATGGGGTCATTAAAAGAAGATGATCATTAAGAGCACATGAATAAAACATCTCCTCAACTCAACTCGCCTCCATCAAAACAGTTTTGCCTGACAGCGGAAGAATAAATGAAAAAGCGTCCGTACCATCTCCCTTCCCAGGGAATTGCAAGGCCAGCCTGCCCCCAGCCCCCCAAAACGGGTCTCTTCTGCAATTCGTAACTTCAGCAGGTCCATAAAAGTAATAAAACTTTTTCAATAGCCTCATAGTTTGACAACCCTATGTAGCTCTCTGCATCACTTAAGGACCAGCAATTCTGAATTTTGTCTGGAAATTTTGCTGTGAAACAGAGGCAAGCTCGTATATGCCTTATAAACAGAACTATTCAGAGCCAGATAAACCTTTCAGAACATTTACCAAAGATAACCTTAGATAAACTATGCTAATATGGGAGGTTGGACTAGATGACCTACAAGGTCCCTTCCAACTCTGTTAATCCAAATCTGAATATATTCTGATTGGGGTGAAGCTAACATATATCGCCCTGCGATAGCATACTTGCAAATGAATACAGCGTATTGAATGACCTAAATTGTGTTCTTTCCATCTCTTTTATCTCCTCTCAATTTTGTTTTCCCTTTCTCTATTCCTTCCTTCCTCCCTCCCTTCCTTCCTTCCTTCCTTCCTTCCTTCCTTCCTTCCTTCCTCAGTTTCTCTTCCTGTCTTCATCCTGTCTTCCTTTTCTCCCTTTGGGCTATTTTCAGATGGAAGGAAGGGGAGGGGAACTGCAGACATGCGAATATGTTTACTTGTACTGGGTATTTTTTTGAAGCTGTTGGTAATTTGTGTATGTGATTGCAGAGAGGAGATCTGTAAATTTTATAAATCTGCTATCTTATTTTCCAAGCAATTAATTCTGGTTAGTCGTTCTATGTTTAAATGACATAATCTTTTTTTTCCCTTGGGTTGCTTTTCGTTTTGAATATGGTTTCTGAAAAATGAATATATGCATATGGAAATTCACATTCATTTACAATTCTCTCTCTCACACACACACACATATACACTGAGAAAGGGGGATGGGAGCAGGGGTGAAATCTAGCAGGTTCTGACAGGTTCTGGAGAACCGGTAGCGGAAATTTTGAGTAGTTCGGAGAACCGGCAAATACCACCTCTGGCTGGCCCGAGAGTGGGGTGGGAATGGAGATTTTGCAGTATCCTTCCCCTGGAGTGGGGAGGGCGATTTTGCAGTATCCTTCCCCTGCCACGCCCACCAAGCCACATGGGTGTGTGTGTGTGTGTGTGTGTGTGTGTGTGTGTGAGAGAGAGAGAGAGAGAGAGAGAGAGAGAAAGAGAGAGATAGAGAGAGATTTATTGAAGTATGGGAGTGGTTTTACCTGCAAAAATGGTTTAAGGTGGTCATAGGAATTCATCAGGAAAAAACCTTTGACCATATGGAAAATACAAATATAATACAATACAAGCAGTCTTCAACTTACAACAGTTCATTTAGTGACCGTTCAAAGTTACAACGGCACTGAAAAACGTGACACAGGACCATTTTTCACTGTTACAACCTTCTTAGCATCCCCAGGGTCACGTGATCAAAATTCAGATGCTCGGCAACTGATTCGTACTTATGACGGTTGCAGCATCCCGGGGTCACGTGATCCCCTTTTGCGACCTTCTGACAAGCAAAGTCAGAACGGGGAAGCCAGATTCACTTAACAACCGGGCTACTAACTTATCAACTGCAGTGATTCACTTAGCCACGGTGGCAAGAAAGGTCGTAAAATGGGACAAAACACACCTAACAAATGTCTCACTTAACAACAGAAATTTTGGGCTCCGTTGTGGTCATAAGTGGAGGATTACCTGTATAGTTTTTGCATTAGGAACTGGAAGACCCTGTTTCAACCTTTCCCTCAGTTCATAAAATGACAGAGACATCCTAAGGGTGCTTTTTTCCAAGAGGCAACTGAGACATCCAAAGTCAGATGGTTGGGGTGGAAAATTTTGAGGAGGAATTGCTTCGTCTGTCTTCTCAAGAAGGCCTGGAAATCACCCCTTGAAAGATGCTCTCAAGTGAACCATCTCACCCATCAGGAACTGTCAAAAATGTCTCCGCATTGAATTTCAAACTACCCCTCCAAACCTTTGGCCTCCAAGACCAACGGGGGGTGGAAAATTAAATTGTATCGCACAGTAATAGAATAAATAGTAAACGGTGCCCCAGAGTCCTCATTACTTGCAAGACAGACCCCCTCCCCCCACGCATCAACACAATTATGCCGACGACACCTCATTAAATGCTGTGATTTCCAACTTTCCGTTCTTCATCCCTAACAGCGTGGTATTGTCTACGTCCATCTGTGCTTAGTATTTTGTTAGCAACGCATTCGAAACCGGTAGGAAGCTCCCGGACAAGAAAGGGAACCTTCTGAATTATGGAATGATTAATTATTTAATCTTGCCGGAGTATCTTTTTTGCGCTTTGCGGGTTTTCTCTCTCTCTCATTTTTCAAGTACGGGGTGTCATTCATCAGCCGACGTTTCCCTGTGACAAAAGACAGGTTGATTTAATGCGTTGCCTTGAGGTAACTTCAGCGCCACTCCTTGACCCATTGAGCAAGCTCGGGTGATTGATTACGGACAGTAGTGCTGTCAAGTTGCGAAACTTTCATTATCTGTAAAAAAGCAAGGAAGATAAGTCTCCAGGATGTTCTTTCCGAGATCAATATTGTTTGTCTTCTCAAATTGTTTCTATCAAAATGTCCCAAAGGTAGCTTTTTTTTTTTTGAGGGCAGCTGGACTTTGATATTCCTTGCTGGAACCTCTCACCAGAATTTGTCTGGTGACCGACCCAGATTGGATCCTGTCTCGCTACTCTCATTTGTTGCCATATGAAGAGAAGGCAAGTGGTTCAAGACACTGAGTAGAAAGAATTATTTATTATTATTATTATTATTTATAAAATTTATATGCCGCCCAACTCCCGAAGGACTCCCGAATTGACCCAACCGTTGTCTAACAGGATTTGGAAGTCCCTATAATTTTGTGTGGTCGTTCTATGAAGACTTTAGCCCAACCAGGGGTGGGTTCTAGCTTACCTCGCTGCCGGTTCGCTTCCTCCCGCACCGCGTGGCCGCACCTCGTGGGTGCATGCGTGCTTCGCGCGCGCATGCCCAGTGCCGAAAAATCCAAAAAAATTCAAAAAAAAAAAAGCCGAAAACAAGATGGTGAAGCATGCGCAGTTCCGGAAACTCGGCTTCTGTGCATGTGCAGAAGAAAAAATAAATAAAAAAAATCCTAAAAAAAAATTCCCCCCAAAAAAACATTCCAAAAAGAAGATGGCAGCGTCCACGGACCGGCACCGTCCGAACCGGCTCTGTGACATCACCAGCGGGTTGCTACCGGTTCGGGAGAACCGGTCCAAACCGGGAGGAACCCACCTCTGAGCCCAACCTGTCCCAAAGGTGTTTTTTCAAAAGGCAACTGGGTTTTGTTTTCCTGGAAGACGTTTTGCTTCTCACCCAAGAAGCTTCTTCAGTTCTGCAAACTGAAGACCTGAAGATGAAGAGCTGAAGAACTTCTTGAATGAGAAGCAAAATATCTTCAAGGGAAAGCAAAGACTTTTGAAAAAGCATCTTTGGGACAACCATGACCTGGATGACTGAGAATCTCCACAGACGTTCCATCAAAATGGTAGGTTCTCCCCAGCACTAGGTCCCTTGAGGCTGCTAGAAAGGGAAGAAAAATGGCTGCTTTTACATCCAGTATCTTCTATGAGTAGATGTGTGTATTAACTTCTATGGAGATTCTCAGTTATCCAGATCATGGTTGTCCCAAAGGTGTTTATTCAAAGGCAACTGGACTTTGTTTGTTTGTTTTTCCTGGAAAAAAACAAGCTTTGCTTCTCATTCAAGATTATGCCTAGCATCACCACGGTGGCACAGTGGCTGGAATGCAGGATTGCAGTCTGACTCTGCCAATTGCCAGCAGTTCGATCCTGACTGGCTCAAGGTTGACTCAGCCTTCTGTCCTTCCAAGGTCGGTATAATGAGGACCCAGATTATTGGGCGTGATATGCTGACTCTGTAAACCACTTAGAGAGGGCTGTCAAGCACTATGAAGCGGTAGATAAGCTTATGTGCGATTGCTATCACAGAATCTGCCAGAGAAAGAGCTGCTGTATGAATAAATGTGCATACCTGTAAACCACGTGTAAGCCAATGGAGAAATTAGCAGTTCATAGTGATAGAGAAGCAGTGATTTTCCGAAGGGGTCAGGGGTGGGTTCTAACTTACCTCACTGCCAGTTCGCTTCCACCCGCGCCGCGTGGGCGCGTGCACGCTTTGCGCAGTGCAAAAAAATTTAAAAAATTAAAAAGAAATGCCAAAAACAAGATGGCGATGCATGCGCAGTGCCAGAAACTCAGCTTCTGCGCATGCGCATAGGGGGGGGGAAATAAAAATTTCAAAAAATAAAAAAAAAATTCAAAAAAATATGGTGGCGCCCATGGACTGGCACCAACCGAACCGGATCGGTGACATCATCGTGACGTCACCAGCGGGTCGCTACCAGTTCAGGCGAACCGGTCTGAACCGGGAGGAACCCACCTCTGGAGACAGGCGGTTTTGTTTGTGTACAAGCATGTGAGAATAAGCAGACTGAAAGATAGCCAACCACCAAGGGCAGCATCTCAGCCTGTACTTTGTAGGTGACCACATGGTTTTCAGCAACTTCAACTATCCACGATTCTGGCCTAGGTGGGCACTATTTTTAGAATGCAAATAGAATGTTAAAACACAGACTAATTCCCCAAATTTCTGCATGGGTTGCTAACTGTAGGAGACGACCAGGCTGAGCCTGAGGGAGGGGTCAAACACGTCATTAGTCACGAGTCCCTACGTTCCTGCAAGAGATCTAAATCCAGCCCACCTTGAATGCCTCTCTTATCCCTCGCTCATATCTCTTAACAGTCAGTTGGCCAGATTCTCGTGGAGACCTTAAGCTTGCAATAAATCTTTATACTCATTTGAACTGCCTGAATCTCCTGATTTCCGGGGCACTTGAAACTAACTTTGCCATATAACTTTTTGACAGTCTCACAATTTCTAATATCCCACAGAATGTGTGTATAGTGCAAACCCACACTTTTCCCTGTGGTGACCCCGTGTAAAAATGAGCATACGTGTTCAAGCATTCCACGTTTTACAGTCATCCATTAAGAGGCAAGTATCACTTGATCAATATTAGATAAGAAGTGAAGAATTCTTCCAATTCAGTCGATTCAGCTATGAAATAAAGCAGGCTATATTTTATCGCAACCTCTCCTTGACATTTTCCATCCAACCTCTTATGCTAGTTTAGCCCACATATTTTTATTTCCATTCTACCCAAATCTCCCAGGGAAAAAATAATAATTGGCTGTCCGATATTCTCAGCTCCAGATATGGCTGGCTGCTTTTTCCTCTAGGCATTGTACTTATTTTAGCAATCGAGTTTCTTAATTCAGTCTGTTCCTTATCTGGACAGGAACCTTCTGCATAACTCCACTGGTGTCGTTCCGTACTGGAAACTCATTTATTCCTGAATGTGCAATGTTATTAAGTGCCAATTGTGTACACTTTCCCAAAAGCCGAAATAAACATAGCTAAACAAGATGTGTTGTATGGCCTCGATAGGAAGAACAGGTAAATCAAATTGTCACAATAGTGTAATGAGTTAATCTGTAGAAAGTTACAATGCCAAAGAATAGCAATAGCACTTAGACTTATATACCACTTCACAGTGCTTTACAGCCCCCTCTAAGCGGTTTACAGAGTCAGCCTATTGCCCCCAACAATCCTCATTTTACGGACCTGGGAAGGATGGAAGGCTGAGTCAACCTTGAGCCGGTCAGGATCGAACTCCTGGAAGTGGGCAGAGTTTAGCCTGCAATACTGCATTCTAACTACTGCGCCACCAGGAAGGAGAATGAGAAAGGGAATAAGAGAGGGAGGGAGGGAGGGAGGAAAGAAGGAGTAGCAATAGCACTTATTCTTATATATCACTTCACAGTGCTTTACACCCCTCTCTAAGTGGTTTACAGAGCCAACACATTGTCCCCAACAATCTGGATCCTCATTTTACTGACCTTGGAAGGATGGAAGGCTGAGTCAATCTTGAGCCGTCAGGATTGAACTGCCGAACTGCTGGAAGCAGAATTAGCCTGCAATACCGTATTCTAACCACTGCGCCACCATGGCTCAATATTTATGATCAACTAGAGTTGACATTTTAAAGTGATCTCCTCATTTGATCTCCTATAAAAGTTGTAGAGTTCATTACCAAAGCACAGGTAGGCCTTGACGTATACTCACAGGGTGGAGTTCATGGGAGGCAACATGAAAAATATGCCCCTTCCAAGGATCAGAGACCATAATAAATGTAAGAATCCAACAATTGGAAGATCGATCAACAGACAAGGAAATTGATATACGACGACTTACGGCCACAATTGAGCCCAAAATTTCTATTGCTAGGTGGAACGTTCGTTAAGTGAGCTTTATCCCATGTTACGACCTTTCTTGCCATGGCTGTTAAGTGAATTCCTGCAGTTGTTCAGTGAGTAACAGGGTTGTTAAGTGAATCTGGCTTCCCCATTGACTTAGCTCATCGGAAGGTCACAAAAGGGGATCACGTGACCCCGGGATTGTCATAAATATGAGTCAGTTGCCTGAATGTCTGAATTTTGTACACGTGACCAGGTGGATGCTACAACGGTCTTAAATGTGAAAGATATAAGTCACTTTTTTTCTGTGCCGTTGTAACTCTGAATGGTCATTAAATGAACGGTTGTAAGCCGAAGGCTACCTTTTGCCTCAAAGACGATCCCACCAAATATGGCATCAAAGAACATCCACCTTCTAGGAAGCTCGGGAAATTCACTACCAGGTCTTTGTTTATACGTGATGGAAGGACCATCTCTGCTTTGTTCTTGTCATTTGTCACCTTGTGTCTGAGCTCAGCACTTAGGCAACATCTACCTGTACCTCCCTCCAGAGCAGGGGTCTCCAACCTTGGCAACTTTAAGACCTGTGGACTTCAACTCCCAGAGTTCCTCAGCCAGCAAAGCTCCAGAGTGATTAGCTGCCTGCACTGGATGTTCTTCCTCAGCAGGTTGACAGTCTGTCAGGTTCACGTCGGGTTCGGTTCACGTCTTCTTCCTCTGCCTCTGAAGAAGCCCGGACCGTTTGTATGGAGCCTCTTTATACAGGCTTGTTTTGAAAATCGGGTTTGGGGGGGGGGAGGACACTTTGATCCCCACAATGGACAAAGGGCTGCAAAAGTGGATGGAGTTAGCAGAGATTTGGTAAATCGACGGCTTTGACTAAAGAAAAGAACGCAATTATTTTGTTTCTGCTTGGAAACCGCTTCTGGACTTTGTGCTCGAGGTGGGTGGGTGGGGGGAATGAAACTTTGATTTTATCGATTAGATAGGTTTGTTGTTATAGAAATGGCTAGTTTACAGTATATTATTATGTAAAAATACAAAAGTTGAGGTTTGATGCTATTATCTTATACTACTGCACCAAAGGGAGTCGGAATTTCAATGCCTTTTCTTTCTTTTTTCCCTTTTTCCTACACTTTTCCCTTCCCTTCTCCCTCCCCTATTTTTCCTGCTATTTTCTTTTGTATTTTTGTGTTTTATATTATAAGCTAATAATCTCTCTCTCTCTATCTCCCTGCCTATCTCTCTCTCTCTCTCTGCCTATCTCTCTCTCTCTCCCCCTCCACCTATCTATCTCTCCATCTATCTACACCTATATCTATATATCTATCTATGTAGAAAATTGGGGGAAGCATGTAACAATTCTGTTGAACGCATGGGCTTCCCCATTAGTGCGATTCTACTCGCACTATGTGTTTTGTGGGTCTTGGAAAGCATTTGCACAAATTCCTTCACTAAGGATCTGGGAAGCGTGGTTTTCTTTGTGTGCCTTTACCCGTGTGCTTCACTTTTGTCAAGACTTTGGGAACTGGGAAAAAACATTCGAAGCATTGAATTGCTCCACTGCTTATTGAAGAATCTTTGATGGCAAATTGCTTTTCTTGCTCTGTTTCTTATCCTGCTTCCCAATATTTTTGTTAACCCCTGTGCATCTTTATGCTACCAGCACAAAAGCCCAGCAGTGTTTTTCCACAGTATGGATGTCTTCCATCATATACTGTAAACTAAATCTGTTTTGTTTGTTCAAACTATAGTTAATTATCTATTTCCTATCTGCTGAATCCTGGTCTTTCTGGCTTGGTAATTAACTCTGGTCTTTCTGGCTTAGCAATTACTTTCTCTGCTGCAACTTATAAGTGGAGATCTTAAATAGATCTGCTTAAAGCAGCCTTTTATCATCGTTTCTGAACTGTGTCTTGGTGCACCAGCAAGCAAGATCTTAAAGTCCCTGAGCTCTGATTAGCATAGAAAATAGATAATTAGCACATCGAAATTTAAAGAGAACTTGCTTGCAACTCTCTAAAGCAACTGTGGCTTTTTGTGGAATCCTGTGGCTACTGTGTGATCCATTGTGAACATACCTGCACATCCAAAGCACTTTTAGGAACAGAAACCAAGCATTGCTAAGGAATAGAATTCTTGGTTTCTATTTTTTTTTATAGATGTATCTTGCCTTAACCGGTGTTACATTTTATTATTTGAATATTGCATTTTAGGTGTTGGATAGATGTCCATTTTTCCTTTCCCTCTCTCGTAAGGATCTTCGTTAGGATGAAAAGGAGGAATTCCCGTCCTGCAAATATGTAAGAATACTTGTCTTTCCAGCCATCCATTAAAAGCTCTCCAACTAGCAAAAACAACAACAACAACCCTGTAATTCCATAAAGCTTGAAACAAGTGGTGTTTGGTAGCCCCTACAATAATCTGAAGACATTTCATGCAAAGAGAGCCAGTTTGGTCTAGTGGTAAAGGCGCCAGGTTAGAAACCAGAAGACTGTGAGTTCTAGTCTCACCTTAGGCATGAAAGGTGACTGGGTGACTTTGGGCCAATCACTAGGAGACAGTGAATTGTAGTCCCACCTTAAAAGGCATGAAAGTTGGCTAGGTGACTGTGGGCCAATTACCAGGAGATGGTAAGTTCTAGTCCCAGCCATGGCCATGAAAGCCAGCTGGTTGACTTTGGGCCAATTGCCAGGAGACGGTGAGTTCTAGTTCTGCCTTAGGCATGAAAGTTGGCGAGNGAGTTAAATCTGTGTTAGTGAATTTATATTAGTTAACTTTTAAAACTCTGGTCATCTAGTACAAAGTCCAGAATTACTCCTATAATGCAAAAAGTTGAAACATTTTAAAACACTTAAAACATCTTGTAGTTTTAAGTTTTGATTAGAATCAGTTTGGTGCAATGATTAACACACCAGGATTGAAATTGGGAAACCATGGTTCTAGTCCTGCTTCAGGCAAGAAAGCTAGTTGGGTGACTTTGGGCCAGACTCTCTCTCTCAGCCTAATTCACCTCATGGGGTTGTTGTGGAGAAAATAGGAGGAGGAGGTTTTGTTGGATATGTCTGCTGCCTTGAGTTATTTGTAAAAATAATACAGGCAGGATTCAAAAATAAATAAACAGCGCTGGGTTATTTGTGGCTGTCAGAAATTCAGCCAGAGTCAAATAAATAAATAAATAAATAAATAAAAACAGACAGTCTAAAGGAAAATTGAACATTGTGGGGAAAAATTATAGGAGGAAAACTTGAAAGATATACATGTCTTGCACTGACCAACTGACCCAGGTGTCTAAGTACCAAGATAAAATCCTTGGGGGGGAAATCATCTTCCAGAAACAGAATTTAGAACTTAAAAAGCTTGGCAGCATTTTCTGATTGATTTCCAATGAAATCGTGTCGAAGGGTTGCACTCTAGAACATAGTTGAATGAAGAGGGAGTTGCAATGTACGAGGCTTAAATGTTTACCCTTATAGAGTTCCCACGTACATTCTTTTCCTTTCCACGTTTATCTTTCTGTTTCCTTGCAAATAGACAATGTACACTTGGCGAAAATACAATCCAAAAAAATAAAAAAATAAAACCTGCACACACCACTTCAATTTCTATTGGAATAGAAAATGAATAGAGTTGCACGGGCCCACCACAAACGTGCTTGTGGTTGCGAGGAAGAAAAACTTGCTGCACGATGCTCTTGGCAGGAATAAACGGGAAGGTCCTGGTGGGGAAAAAGACTAAAACTCTTCATTTTCCTCCTCAGCTGAATAGAATGGAATAGAGTAGAGTAGAGTAGAGTAGAGTAGAGTAGAGTAGAGTAGAGTAGAGTAGAGTAGAGTAGAGTAGAGTAGAGTAGAGTAGAGTAGAGTAGAATAGAATAGAATAGAATAGAATAGAATAGAATAGAATAGAATAGAATAGAATAGAATAGAATAGAATAGAATAGAATAGAATAGAATCAGTAGTGGGTTCTAAATTAGTTTGCTACCGGTTCATACGTGAACTCACGCTCGTGCGCGATGCTTCTGCGCATGCGCAGAAGCATCCCAGGTGGGTGGGCGGAGCCTCCCGTCACCGCCACTACAGGTTCGCAGAACCGGGCCAAACCGGGAGCAACCTACCGCTGAATAGAATGTAGGAATAGAATGTAGGAATAGAATGTAGGAATAGAATGTAGGAATAGAATGTAGGAATAGAATGTAGGAATAGAATGTAGGAATAGAATAGTTGAAGGGACCTTGGAGGTCTTCTAGTCCAGCTTTGAGGGGACTTCAGCTTTTAAGAAACCCTGATGGTGATTCAGATTTCTTTCCGACAAAGCCTGGTGTCAAAAACAGGCCTTCCCGTATCGTTTCGCTGAATTCCTCTCCTTCCGCAGCTGTTTCCCAGGCGTGCAGCTATGTAAGGTTATCACTTTTGAGAAGGTTTTTTTTTTAAATTTAGATGGATGCCACGGGCCGTGGCTATTCTTAGCGGGACCCAATCTGGCGTGCCCTTGTACTGCGTGTAATGTAATTAGTAAGTGCTTAAAACGGTGGGACTGTTCAATAACTCCTCTGTGTTTTCACTGTAATGTTTATAATTATACTCGGCAACGAAAGACTGAATCATTGTCCACGGCGATGCCTTCCTGGCTAGCCAAAGGAGGCCGTTTAAAGTACTTTATATGTGGAATATTGCGGCAGAGATCAGACTGTGGGGGTGAGGATGACTCAACGTTATGCCCCTTCATGACACCCAAGGGATAAACTCCAGTTCAGCCCTGCGGCTTGTCCGAATTAAATAACTCTGAGTTTCTCTGTGGTTCACCAGGATGTAAATCTGAAACGGCTTTATTAAGAGGTCTGGCAAGTATTATTGAAGCTGCGGAGAAAATAAAATACTGTCCTCATAAGAGTTGAGTGAGCACTCTGAAGCTACCACAAAATCGGTATTTTCTCCACCTAACCAGTCAGATTAATGTTATGACAGATTAAAATAGAATAGAATAGAATAGAATTTTTTATTGGCCAAGTGTGATTGGATACACAAGGAATTTGTCTTGGTGCATATGCTCTCAGTGTACATTAAAAAAAAAAGATAAGTTCATCAAGAATCACAAGGTACAACACTCAATGAAAT
>QLTV01002012.1:14426-25615 GCA_003457575.1 Thermophis baileyi
TAGGTCTTTTGATTTTTTAAATAGTTTGACAGTGTTGAGGGAATTATTTGTTCAGCAGAGTGATGGCGTTCGGGGAAAAACTGTTCTTGTGTCTAGTTGTTCTGGTGTGCAGAATAGCGTCGTTTTGAGGGTAGGAGTTGAAACAATTTATGTCCAGGATGCGAGGGGTCAGTAAATATTTTCATGGCCCTCTTTTTGACTTGTGCAGTATACAGGCCCTCAATGGAAGGCAGTTTGTCAGTAATTGTTTTTTCTGCAGTTCTAATTATCATCTGAAGTCTGTGTCTGTCTTGTTGGGTTGCAGAACCAAATAAAAGCCAATTCAAAATCCCATAAAATGCTATTGATGCCAGTGACTTAACTAACTAGCTTTCTGGGTTTGAAGAGTCCTTGGTGCTCTCCGAAACTTGGTTGTTTCCTTGCAGATGTTTCATGACCCAAACTAGGTAACATCATCACTGCTAGTCCTTTTTAGTGTTGGAAGAAATGTCCATCTGTGTTCAGTTCCAAGTGGGGAGAAAGACACTGGAAACATGGAGGCTGATTAGAAAGGTGGTTTATTGATGGACAGGACCACATGGGTTTGAGGTCCTGGGCAGCTGACTACATGGAGTGGAGAGTGAGGGTTATTTATACCTTCTCTTGAGCTTTGAACTTGAGCTTCCTGTTCCTGTGCAAGAACATGTATCCTATTGGTTGCAGTCAGACTCCCATGTGGAGTCATGTTTGTCTGAATCGAGTTTGGTTGAACCTTGCTGGGTGATGTAATGAAGGGGCTTGGTTGTGCCATATGGTGAGTTCTGTTGCTAGATGGGTAGAGGGCTAATCCTATTATGTCCTGAGGGTCATGTCTTAATCCCATCTAGGAGGGGTGGGTGCTAACTTTCTTCACTAGGTTTACATAATACTTTAAAGCATCATCTGACTAAAACCATTTGTTCTGCACCCCAGGTGCAATCACTCATGAATAAAAAAAATCTAACTCAGGTTGAGGTTGTTGTGTGAATGCAGCCGCTAAGTGCAGTGGTGGGTTGCTACCTGTTGTGTACCAAGACTGCATAAGTTTACAGTCAGGTCCTCCATTCTGGCGGGAGAATGGAGAGACCTGATTGGTTGGGTTCACTGACAGCTCTATATATAAAGCAGGCTGTCAGATTGGAAAGTTGCTGGAGTCTGTAAATAGCTGTGAATAAAGAACTGTTGTACCAAGCAAGTCTGAAGCCTCTTCTGTCCCAGAACCTAACACTGGCGACGAGGGTGGGATCACAGAAGAGCAACTTGAGCTGAAGACACTGAAGACCCAGCCCGGCGGCGAATGATCGGTGGCCATTTTTCGGCGGTAAATTTGAACCGCAAGAAGGCGCCAGAATGTCAGCGTTCCACCCGCCGACTCCGTTTGACTCCACAAAGGAGAACTGGGGGTCCTACATGACCCGATTTCAATGCTTCCTAGAGGCCAACGACCTCACCGGCCTATCTGACAATAGAAAGCAGGCACTGTTCCTCAGCCATTGCGGCCACAAAGTCTTCAACACGGCTGAATCACTCGCGGAGCCAACTCCGGTCGAAACAATCCCGTGGCCTACGTTGCAGAACCTCCTGCAAACTCATTATGCCCCGGTACCATCCAAGGTGGTCCGGAGGCATGAATTTCGGCAGAGGCTCCAACAGGATGGGGAGTCTATTAACCAATACATGGCAGCGCTTCGTAAGGCCGCCATGCACTGCGAGTTCCAAGACCTCGACGATATACTCCTGGACCAACTTATCTGCGGAGTCCAGGACCTGAGGTTGCAACGACGACTGCTGGCTAAGGCGAACCTGACGTTACAGATGGCCCTAGATGAGGCCTGAGCAACCGAGGCGTCGAATAAGGGAGCTGACACCATACATCGACGCCAAGCCCCTCAAGTGCCACCGAAAGCATCCGCTCCGGTGCACGAAAGCAGATGCCTTGATGAACTGTCCGAGGAAAGTGAAGAAGAGGAGGTTTTCTGGACGGAGTGGCGCCGCAGCACGGAGCAACCAAAATACCACCCATGCTCCAGTTGTGGCGGACAACACCAGTGAGCCTCCTGTAAATTCAGGGACTCTGTCTGCCGTCGCTGCGGCCAAACCGGGCACCTCGCCAGGGTCTGCCGGGCCAGCCAACCATCGGGAGGACAGGCCCCTACCGAATACAAGAAGGTCAACGCACGGCAAGCATCCAAGTCGCCATGGCAGCCTAAATGCTGGCCAGAGGGGAACCGCCACCCTGAGGCTAACCAAACCCGGGTCGGGCAGGCGAGCACCCCCCTTCACAAGAAGATCCACGTCACCGTAAGGATCGAAGGGTGCCCCTGCGATATGGAAATCGATACGGGATCCTCCATATCAATCATCTCTTGGGCTGTCATCAAAAGGGCCATTCCGGCGCTCCGTCACAAACACCGGAAAAAACCAGCCGTTGCGGCTTAACGACTACCAGGGCAACAGGATCCCAGTGCTCAGCTGACAAAGCTTCCAGGTGCAATTCGGCAAGTTCAGTGGCAACCTGCCCATCACGGTGGTTCGAGGGGACCTGCCCACACTACTCGGCCTGGACTGGTTCGACGCCTTGGGACTCGGGGTGACCGGTATCAGCATGGTGTCCGGCAGCTGCGCAGACGACCTGCTCCACGAGTTCAAGGACGTTTTCGACACTCAGCTGGGCAAGTATGTGGGCACGCCTATAGCATTCAATCTAGACCCCCAGGTTGCCCCCATCAAGCTTAAGCCGCGCAGGGTCTCATTCGCCCTGAAGCCTAAGATAGACAGGGAGCTTGACAAATTGATCAGCCAAGGGGTTCTCGAGCCCATTGATCACGCCCATTGGGAGACCCCGATCATCACCCCTATCAAGAGCGACGGGTCCATCCACATCTGCGCGGATTATAAATGCACTATAAACAAGGCATTGCAGCAGAATGCCTACCCCGTGCCTGTAGTCCAGCACCTACTGCACACTTTGGGCCCGGGCGCCATTTTTGCCAAGCTGGACCTCGCGCAGGCGTACCAGCAACTGCTGGTAGATGGCGCTATGGCAGAGGTGCAAACCATCGTCACACACCGCGGGGCATTCAAATGTCATCGCCTTCAATTCGGAGTCAGTGTAGCTCCAGGGATTTTTCAGGGCATCATGGAGCGCCTTTTACTTAAAATCCCTGGGGTAGTGCCCTATTTTGACGATGTGTTAGTCACGGCCGCCAACGAACAGCAGCTGGTATCCAGACTATGAGAGGTCCTGAGCAGGTTCAGAGCTGCTGGCCTCAAAGTAAAGGGCAGCAAATGCCAAATTGGGGTCCCAGAGTGAATTCCTGGGATACCGTATAAACGGTCAAGGAATCTACCCCACTACCAGCAAGGTGAGGGCTATCCGGGAGGCCCCCATGCCGACCAACAAGACCGAACTGCAGGCTTTCTTGGGCCTACTCAACTTTTACAGCATGTTTTTAAAGGACAAAGCAACAGTGGCTGAGCCTTTGCACAGGCTGCTAGCCAAAAAAGCTACCTGGGTGTGGGGGCATAAGGAGGCTGCCGCTTTCACAGCTGTCAAACGCCTCCTGTCAGAAGACAGCTTCCTCATTCAATTCAATGAGACTCTGCCAGTTGTGCTTGTATGCGACGCCTCTCCTTTTGGGGTCGGGGCTGTGCTCAGCCACCGTCTGCCCGACGGGAGGGAGGCTCCGGTCACATATTTTTTGTGGACGCTCTCCAGTGCCGAATGCAACTGCAGCCAGTTGGACCGCGAGGCTTTGGCTGCGGTTGCTGGCGTAAAACGTTTCCATGAGTATCTATTCGGCAGAGACTTTGAGCTGGTCACTGACCACAAGCCCTTGTTAGGACTGATTGCTGGGGATCGCCCCATGCCCGCCTACCTGTCACCGCGCCTCACCAGATGGACAATTTTTCTTTCGGCGTACTCCTACCACCTCACCCATTGGCCAGGGCGGACTCTTGGACATGCTGATGCCCTCAGCCATTGCCCCTTGCCGGACCTCGTGGACGACCCCACTCGGGGCATCCTGGTCCTTCTTATTGACTGCCTGGACTCGGGCCTTGTCACCTCGGCTGAGGTGGCTGCCCACTGCCAAGGACCCGGTTTTCCGCAAGCTTCTGAACTGGGTGTGGAGGGGGTGGCCGCAAGGGCCGGTTAGCCCGGAGTTCAGACCCTATATCAGCAGGCAGCACGAAATCTCGGCGCAAGGGGTTTTTTTGTTATGGGGGGATAGAGTCCTCGCACCTCTGTCGCTTCAAGAGGCAATTCTAAGGGCCTTACATGAAGGGCACCCAGGGGTGGTTAGAATGAAAGCTCTGGCCAAGAGCTACGTTTGGTGGCCAAAAATGGACGAGCAGATTGAGAAATGGGTAGCGGGTTGCACTCCCTGCCAAGAGTCAAGGGCCGCCCCACCAAAAGCCCCGGCGCAGGAATGGGACAGGCCCCGAGCCCCCTGGTCCTGGGTTCACATTGACTATGCAGGCCCATTCCACAGGCAAAACTTCCTGGTAGTCATCGACGCTTATTCAAAGTGGCTGGAAATTGTTCTAATGGGGTCCACCACAGCAGAAGCCACAATCAGGGCGCTCCGGAGACTATTCGCAACACACGGCCTACCCAATGTGTTGGTCTCTGATAACGGGCCACAATTCACGGCCACACAATTTGAGGGCTTCCTGGCAGAACCTGGGGTCCGACACACACTTGCCGCCCTGTTCCATCCATCGAGTAATGGTCAGGTAGAACGCATGGTGCAAGCGGCCAAAGAGGCGCTAGGCCGGCTTGGCCCAGGGGACTGGCAAGCCTGCGTGGACACCTTCTTGCTAGCCCAACATATTACCCCGAGTGTGGCCACAGGGAGAAGCCCAGCCGAGCTGCTAATGGGCCGGCGGCTTCAGTCAAAATTAGACAGGTTGTACCCGAGCTACTCTCAGCAGGAACCAGAGCTAGCCAATAGCAAACACACTAGGACCTTCAAAATCGGGGACCTAGTCTTCGCAAAGAACTTTGTGGAAGGTGCACAATGGGTGCCGGGGGAGATAGCAGGAATCTCAGGTCCCAGGTCTTACATAGTCGCAGTTCCAGATGGAAGAAAATGGCAGCGCCATATAGACCAACTGCGCAGCCGCCAACTTCCCAATGCAGACTATCGCGAAAATAATAAAAATCACAACCACTCCTATTCCCCCACAGCTGAAGATGACCCGAGAGAGGTGGAGTACTTACCTGGGGAACCGGAGATCCAGCGCTGTCCCAGTCATGAACCGGTTCCAGGTAATTCCGAGGCCACGCCCAAAAGCTTCTCAGAGCTTCCACAGGCGGAGCTAGAGAGGGAACGAAACCCATCCTCTCAGCTCGACGCCGACTGCTCAACTGAGCTGCGCAGGTCCACTAGGGTCTCCAAACGCCCCTCCTACTTACGTGACTACGTATGTTAATGGTTGGACCAAACCAAGAGGGGAGGGGTGTTGTGTACCAAGACTGCATAAGTTTACAGTCAGGTCCTCCATTCTGGCGGGAGAATGGAGAGACCTGATTGGTTGGGTTCACTGACAGCTCTGTATATAAAGCAGGCTGTCAGATTGGAAAGTTGCTGGAGTCTGTAAATAGCTGTGAATAAAGAACTGTTGTACCAAGCAAGTCTGAAACCTCTTCTGTCCCAGAACCTAACACTACCGGTTCGCACCGCAGCGGCGGGAGGCTCCACCCACCCGTCCAGACATCATCAAAAATGCTCTGCGCATGTGCAGAAGCGTTGCGCGCATGCAAAGCACGCCCGCGCACCCCCAACCAATAGCAAAGGTAAGTGAAACCCACTACTGGCTAAGTGGGTCGGTGACCTGGTTACACAATCACGTATCCTCGCTCCATCCCCTCCCTCCATTCTTCTCTGTCTCCAATTCTTTGAAAAATCGAAGTGCTGACACCTTTACTCTTTTGTTAACTCAGAAGAAGGACGGATGTGCTCGTTTGCTCCTACAGAGACAACAAAGAACAGCTTTAAAAAAAAATAAAACAAAACCCTTACCAACACATTGTGGCATAAATTTTTGTCCCCTTCATTAGTGGTGTGCGGCATTTTATAGGAAATCCATATGATAAAAGAGCTCCTAGCTAAATTGCAGTGGGACTCAGGACAAAACTGAGGCCCTGCAGAGATGGTCCCCCAAACAGCGCGATGAAGCTGAAAATAGATTGGGTGTTCATCCCGATGCTTTCACTCCATCCGTGTGGACTAGATTGCCACACAAAGACATCTGAAAGGGAGGCGAGGGGGACGCATCAAAATTGAAGATGGCGGCCGCGAGCAGTCAACCAAAGACTTGCCCCTATTTTATGTGCGTGGCATGCAATCTTGACTTGGCTCCATCCTCTGTCTGAAGACAACCCTTGTTGTCAAAGCACGTGGGGGCCTCTCCATTTATAAAGACATTGTGGAGGCTGTTTAGAGGACAGAACAATGCGAACAACGGTCATAAGTCACTTTTTGCAATGCTGTTGCAACTTTGAACGGTCACTCAATGGTCTTGTACTAATATTCCCAGAGAAAATGATGGCAACATTTCTGGGAACAAATACCCAATTCTCACAAGTGTCCATTCACCACATTGAGATTCAGCACCTGAATAACAGAATAACAGAGTTGGAAGGGACCTTGGAGGTCTTCTAGTCCAGCCCCCTGCTCAAGCAGGAGACCCTATACTATTTCAGACAAATGGTTATCCAATCTCTTCTTAAAAACCTCCAGTGATGGAGCACCCACAACTTCTGGTGGCAAGCCATTCCACAGATTAATTGTTCTAACTGTTAGGAAATTTCTCCTTATTTCCACGTTGCTTCTCTCCTTGTTTAGTTTCCCCCCATTGCTTCTTGACCTGCCCTCAGGTGCTTTGGAGAATAACTTGACCCCCTCTTCTTTGTGGCAGCCCCTCAAATACTGGAATACTGCTATCATGTTCCCCCCTAGTCCTTCTTTTCTCTAGACTGGCCAAACCCAAATCCTGCAACAGTAAATAATAAATAAGTTAACCAACAGTAAATAATGCTTGTGCGCATCTCTCTAATTCTGCAAAGATACAATTTACTTTTATTTATTTTATTTATTCAATTTATTTGCTGCCCACCTTGGCACGAGGAAACTCTAGGCAGTTCATAACATTGAATTATTTTCATTCAACAATTTTTAGCATCCCAACCAAAAGTGCAACGTTTCTCCAGCAAAAGTCAGACGGAGCACATTCCTAACTTACCAGAGTGTGGAGACACAAAAGCTGTTTACTCTGAGTGAAGAAGGCCAGAGGTCTTGCTTTAATATGCTCCTATCAAGTATAGCTTGACTTGATCCAGCTTTCAAGGTTGCTTCCGGGTTAATGCAATCTATACCCCACTAAGAAGATTAAAGAAGTGAAAACAAAGTGATGG
The DNA here is from genome assembly GCA_003457575.1 of Thermophis baileyi. Taxonomy (NCBI): domain Eukaryota; kingdom Metazoa; phylum Chordata; class Lepidosauria; order Squamata; family Dipsadidae; genus Thermophis; species Thermophis baileyi. The sequence continues at coordinate 21,865 of QLTV01002012.1, forward strand.
TTTGCTGTGTCTTCCTGCAGGATACACATTTGTTGTTCATTGTCTTTAAGCCCCCGTGGCTCCAGGTGCACAATTCTCCAATCAACAACTATTAGGGAGGGTGGTGGGAGAAAACCCTGAAAACATTTGATGGATTATTTTGAAAATTGGGCCATGGTGTGAACACTGCTGGGGAATACAAACCAGCTTTCCATATGCAGCTTTTAGAAATAATTCAGCTCTGGACAAAAAAAAAATGCATTTCAGGTGAGAATGACTGCGAACAAGATGGTTGTTTTTTTAAGAAAGGTATTTTTTTTTCTTTTAAGGAAAAACAAAGCTATTATTTGCAAGACTGATTAACTGTAGAAGGAATTTGTGGACAGGAAAGAAGATCCTGATTTTTGCCACCAGAGACTAAGGCCCCCCAGTTTCTGGTGTTTATTCATCTGTAGTTTTTCTGGGGCTGAGCAAATTAATTGGACAACCGTTTGTCTGAAATGGGATAGTGTTTCCTGCTTGAGCAGGGGGTTGGGCTAGAAGACCTCCAAGGTCCCTTTCAGCTCTGTCGTTCTGTTAACTTCTCATCGCATAGTACAAAGAAGGAAGGCCTGTAGTACACATATCCACATATATTATTATATGACAGAGAAGCAACACAGTTTAGTTTGGATGTATACATGTACACGGCGAGCAATTTCCACTGTGACAAGTATAATTTCATAATTTCTCTTGTCCAAATCAGTTTTTCTTGAGATGTTGATCTTCAGATGGTGGCATTGCTTCTTCCTCCCTCTCTCTCTCTCCCTCCCTCCTCCTTTTCCAGGTCTTCTAGCTTCACTAGACAAGCAGGCCAGCCTAAATTGTTGGCCAGGTCGAACCAATTAAAATGGCCCATCACCAACCAACCTTTTTAAATTCCTCTCTTAAGAACAGCTCTGGGACCAGAAGAGGCAACGCTATTTATATTCCCCAGCCTAATCCTTGAATGAAAGAGTGTTCCCACAGGGAACTCACATAATTAGTCCTTTAGTAGCTGCTCAAGTAGCTCTAAAGAAAACTTGGCTTCAATTATATTGATAAAGATGCCGAAGACGTCAGTGGCCACCGAGAGCCTAGCAAAGCTGCTTCTTCCCCAGAAGAGAATTCCAAATCATCCATCTCAGCAGCTTCCTAATGGCCATTCGGCATTATTGTTGTTGTTGTTAGTTGCGAAGTCATGTCCGACCCATTGCGACCCCATGGACAACGTTCCTCCAGGCCTTCTTGTTCTCTACCATACTCCGGAGTCCATTTAAGCTCACACCGACTGCTTCAGTGACTCCATCCAGCCACCTCATTCTCTGTCGTCCCCTTCTTCTTTTGCCCTCAATCTTTCCCAGCATTAGGCTCTTCTCCAGTGAGTCCTTCCTTCTCATTAGGTGGCCAAAGTGTTTGAGTTTCATCTTCAGAATCCAGCCTTCTAAAGAGCAGTCAGGGTTGATCTCCTCTAGGACTGACCGGTTGGATCGCCTTGCAGTCCAAGGGACTCGCAGGAGTCTTCTCCAGCACCGTAGTTCAAAGGCCTCAATTCTTTGGCGCTCAGCCTTTCTTATGGTCCAACTTTCACAGCCATACATTGCAACTGGGAAAACCATTCTGGTTTTCTGGGAAAACAATTGGCATTGTTAGTGTCATTCATTTATCTACTCTCAGAAATGGCTTCAAGGTCTCTCCCAAGAATTGTAGTTTAGACATGGGCATAGTAAACTATGAAACATTGTGGATTGAGGCCAGCAGACCAGGATGCTGTGTTTATGATGGATCAAAGCCAGGAATTGGATCTCCTTTGTATTTAAGATCATCCATCTCAGATGGATACGGACAACTCTCACAAAGCCCAAGTGTGAACACACAATAGGAAGGAGCGATGGAAGGGATAGTCGCATGTTGTTTATTCCTGATCTCATAATTTACACTGGAAAGATCAGGGGCACCACAAGAAGAGGAAGCTAGTCACGGGTTTCAAGGAGAAATAAATGTTCTTCACTCAAGGGACTAATAGAGCCTTGTCCGACCATTGTTGATGGAAGGTCTGTCAGTGATAACTATAATATCAACACCGCAGTGGTTGGATAATGCTGGAAGACACCATCCATCACCAACAAGGAAATGAACGAAGAGAATAAGAGGCTGACTTTGGAAAAATAACATCATCTAGGATTGACTCTTTTACAGGGCTGACAGTGGTTGGAGGTAGAAGGTGGATCTGAGCGGATTTTGCTCATTTGGGAATAAACTCAGATACACCCGGATGTCATATAGCTAAAATCCAGAAATATTACCCAGATGGCTCAAATCAGATAAGAAATAGGGGTTGGGGGAGTATGAAGTTGTAACAGAATAACAGAGTTGGAAGGGACTTTGGAGATCTTCTAGTCCAACTCCTTACTCAGGCAGGAGACCCTATACCATTTCAGACAAACGGTTGTCCAATCTCTTCTTTAAAACTTCCAGTGTTGGAGCATTCACAACTTCTGGAGGCAAGCAGTTCCACGGATTAATTGTTCTCACTGTCAGGAAATTTCTCCTTAGTTCTAGGTTGCTTCTCTCCTTGGTTAGTTTCTATCCATTGCTTCTTGTCCTGCCCTTCTGATACTTTGGAAAATAGGTTGAGCCCCTCTTCTTTGGGGCAGCCCCTCAGATATTGGAAGACTGCTATCCTGTCCCCCCTAGTCCTTCTTTTCATTAAACTAGACATACCCAATTCCAGCAACTTTGTAAATAGGTTTTAAGCCTCCAGCCCTCTAATCCTCTTTGTTGCTCTTCTCTGCACTCTTTCTAGAGTCTCAACATCTTTTTTTATATCATGGCGACCAAAACTGGATGCAGTCTTCCAGATGTGACCTTACCAAGGCTTTATAAAGTGATATATAAAGTGGTATAAAGTTATGTCCGCCACTATGTCATTCTGCATTGTGAGCAACACCTGTTCCTGACCTTAAAGAAGAACATTTCTGACCCATGTTTTATCACATTTTCATGGGTGGCAATCTCCTCTATGCCCAAGCAGTTTTTGTAACACAACACACACACACACACACACCGATTAATGTTTCCGCTAGCTTTTGATAGGTTTGGGTTGGTGAGAGGTATATGGGAACAGCCATTCTGAAACCAGTTCTCCTTTCCTAAATAATTTTTTGTGGAAAACCCCCGGTTCGTAATCTGGACCATAAATCACATTAAGCAAATTCTTCTCATTTATTCTTCTCTGCCCTCCTCTATCAGTTCTACAGCTTGGATTCTTGGAGGTAATTTCAGAACCCATATTTATCAACATCGGAGGGTGCTTTCCTTGTGGTTTTGATTAAGAATGTTTTGAAAAGATTGGATTAAAATGGTGATTTATGATGTCGGGTTTCTGGACTGCCTATAAATTCTTAATGCATTCTTGAAATGCATAACGGTCAGGCATAAAAATATCATGGGTTTAATACTTGAATCCGAAGCACACAAAGTTCATTGTTATTATGGTTGGCCACACAGTGACCTTCAGTGATTTTTAGGCTGGATTTGGCATTTTTGTTCACCTATTGCGTCCCTGAAATGGGCAGATGTTGTTGTTTGATGGTGTTAGAGGTCTTGTCGTAGGATGCCGATTAGCATTCAAAATGAGAATAAAGTTATTCTATTCTATTCTATTCTATTCTATTCTATTCTATTCTATTCTATTCTATTCTATTCTATTCTATTCTATTCTATTCTATTCTATTCTATTCTATTCTATTCT
>QLTV01002012.1:28154-44141 GCA_003457575.1 Thermophis baileyi
CAAAATCTCCATTCCCTCCCCACTCCTGGGGGAAGGATACTGCAAAATCCCCATTCCCACCCCACTCCAGGGGAAGGATACTGCAAAATCCCCATTCCTTCCCCACTCCTGGGGGAAGGATATTGCAGCCAGAGGTGGTATTTGCCAGTTCTCCGAACTACTCAAAATTTCCGCTACCGGTTCTCCAGAACCTGTCAGAAGCTGCTGAATTTCACCCCTGCCTTGTAGCTGCCATCCCTGTCATCTTGACCCTTTTTTGAGTTCTGCCTCACGAATCCAGAGATTAAGAGGCTCAAACATGTCTCCCATTTCTTCTGAAAATAAGACATAAAGGGACTTCTAGTTTCAGCACTGCTTCCAGCTGAATTAAAAATAGGTCGTGAATTTCATAAGCCGTGGGTTAAAAGAGGAAGTTTGTGGAAAGAATATTAGCACAAGATAGATAACAGTGGTGGGATTCAAATAATTTAACAACCGGTTCTCTGCCCTAATTATTTCTTCCAACAACCAGTTCACCAAATTGCTCAGAAAGTTAACAACCGGTTCTCTCGAAGTGGTGTGAACTGGCTGAATCCCACCACTGGATATAGGTACAGCTCAGAGGTGGGTTCCTCCCGGTTTGGACCGGTTCACCCGAAATGGTAGTGACCCGCTGGTGGCGTCACGATGACATCATGGATCCGGTTCGGTCAATGCCGGTCCGTGGATGCCGCCATCTTTTTTTAAAAAAAAAATTTGATTATTTTTTTTAATTATTTTTTTTTTGAATTTTTTTCTGGTTTTTTTTTCTTCTACACATGCGCAGAAGCCGAGTTTCCGGCACTGCGCATGTGTCGCCATTTTGTTTTCAGCTTTTTGCGGGGGAATTTTTTTAATTTATTTGCACTGTGCATGCGCGCGTGCGCGAAGCATGCGCGCGCCCACGAGGTGCACCCACGCGGCGTGGGAGGAAGCGAACCGGCAGCGAGGTAAGTTAGAACCCACCCCTGGTACAGCTACTGAATACCACACAGATTTTGCAACTGCTCCTTATTTTGCAGATAATCTGAAAGAATTAGCTTCCTTCCCCTTCAGAGGAAAGTTGCAGTTTGAGGCACCCACGCTAGGCTGCGCTGTTTCCCCAGAATGTTTCCAGAGGGATTTTAGTGTTTCTATTCCCCATCCATCCCTTATCATCCTTGGCTTGCTTGTGCCTGCTACTGTGAGGGAGTTTGCTGCTCAGCAGCATGTGAGGAAATGAATTATATCTGCTGATTGGGAAACCTTCAGATAACGCCCTGCTTCTCCGTGGCGTCCTCCCCCCCACCCGCTCCACGGCTCAGCTGAGCTGCAGGATCAACGGAATCCGGAGAGGAGGATGGAGTTATGAATGGCCACCAAAATCCTTTGAATGGGGCCCTCGGGTTTTCCATGGGGATTCCAGGAAAGGAGATGGTTTAGGAATGGATGGAGGGATTTCTGCAAGGAAACAAGCTGCTTCTTGATGCTAATGAGACAAAGTTTCTAGCAGGCAATTGTGATAGAAACAACTTCTTCTTCCCCTTCTGCTCCTTCCCTTTCTTTTCCTTCTCTCCTCCTCCCTTTTCTTCTCCTTCTCCTTCTCCTTTTTCCTTTTCCTCCTCCTTTTCCTTTTCCTTTCCCTTTTCCTCCTTCTTCTCCTTCTCTTTCCCTTCCTCTTCTTCCCCTCCTCCTCTTCCTGCTCCTCCTTTTGCTTCTCTTTCTCCTCCTTTTCCTTCCCTTCTCCTCCTCTTCCTCCTCCTCCTTTTTCTTCTCCTCCTCCTCCTTCTGTTTGTCCTTCTCCTTCTTCCTTTTCCTCCTCCTTTCCCTTTTCCTCCTTCCTCCTCTTCTTCTCCTCATTATCCTTCCCCTTTCCCCCTCCTCCTTCCCCTCCCCCCCCCCTTCCTCCCCCCCCCCCCCCCCCCCCCCCCCCCCCCCCCCCCCCCCCCCCCCCCCCCCCCCCCCCCCCCCCCCCCCCTCCCCCCTCCCCTCCCCCCCCCCTTCCCCCTCCTCCTCCTCCTCCTCCTCCTCCTCCTCCTCCTCCTCCTCCTCCTCCTCCCCCTGCTTCTGCTCACTTCCCTTTCTCCTCCCTGGCTTAACATTTTGTGTGAAGCTCAGCATTTGGCAAACCCTATTAAAGTCAAACACACACACACACACACACACACACACACACACACACACCAATCAGGGAATTAGCACACTGGTTGGCACTATTTTCTTGGGGGGCAGGGGAGAGCAGAATCACATACTTTCCCACTGTGTTTTCCCAAGATGGATTTTTTTTTTCATATTGCTGCTTTCTAATTGCTGTGTTGTGTCCATCTGGGTAGTTAATTAAAGATACAGTATCTGATTTTGGGTAGCCATCCCATCAATGACATGACATTGTTCGATGCTTCTTAGGAAGAGAGGAAGCTAAAAATAGCTTACAATGCTGTAAGCATCACGCATTGTTATTTCTCCTGGGGAGGGGGCTTTGTCTTGCAGCCATAAATTTGATCTGTTCACTTGAGGGCGGAGGAGGCATAAAGAAAGGAGCATAAAATCACCTTCTCCCTTTCAGCCATCTGCAAAGATTTGATTGTGGCACCCCGGTCAATGGTCTGGCTTCTGGTATCCCCGTTAAAATTTGGCAGCCAATTTGATGCCATTTCTCTTTCTGAAAATGGAGCTGGCCTTAGCCGAATGCCAGGAAATTGATCACAATTGTTACATACAGGTAGGGTAGATAATTCACTAATTTTCGGCAAGTCGCATCTGGAACCCTGCTGCCATCCTTTGCCAGCCACAGCTGTGAATACGGATGCTTTGGGGAACTGGAAGGGCCTGATTAATGGTTATTAGCATTCCTGGGCTCTGGAAAAATGACATCCTGTGCTCCCATGTTTCAGCTGGCACTTCAAAAGCATCTTCAAATAAAAATGGCAGGCCAGCTAAGCAGAAAGGCCCTGTTGTTATTCTGAATCCCAGTGATGAGCAGGAGTGAGATTCTGCAGATGTTCCAGCCCAAAGAATTGCTCTAGTTAAAAGTCTGTAGAGATTCTCCATCATCTAGGTCATGGTTGTCCCAAAGGTGTTTGAAGACGTTTCACTTCTCATCCAAGAAGCTTCTTCAGCTCTGACAGGATAGTCCTTCCATTCCCCACTATCCTTTCAGAGTTGAAGAAGCTTCCTTGATGAGAAGTAAAACGTCTTCAAAAAGAAAAACAAGAAAGTCCAGTTGCCTCCCGAAAAAGCACCTTTGGGACAGCCATGACCTGGATGACTGAGAATCTCTACAGACTTTTAAGTAGAGCAATTTGGGATGAACACCCTTTGAATGGTGTGGGAGAAGGAATGGATTTCCAGAGGAAAAATTGCAGACTACAGGAACCAGGACCCTGAGGACACAGATAAACCTCCAAGTGCTTCAATGACCCTCTAAAAGGATGCAAATGACCAGCCGTCTGCAAGGAGTATAAATCCTTCCATTCCCCACCATCCAGTCAGAGCTGAAGAAGCTTCTTGGATGAGAAGTGCAACGTCTTCAAAAGAAAAAACAAGAAAGTCCAGTGGCCTCCTGAAAAAAAGCACCTTTGGGACACTGCTCTAGTTGTTTCTCTGTGGAGTCTACAGCTTCTGTTGGCTTGAGGGCCACACCAGGTTTTTTGTGTGATATATGAATGGGGTCCTGGCAAAAGATCTCCTCTGATAGTCCCAAGGCTGCTTTTTCCAAAGGCTGTTTGTTCTTTTCTGAAGATGTTTTGCTTCTCATCCAAGAAGCTTCTTCAGTTCTGGCTGAACGGTGGAGGATGGAAGGATTTTTATTCCTTGCAATCCTCTGGTCATTAGTACTCTCTCTCTGAGAGTTAGAACAAAGAAAGAACAAAGGAAGTCCGGTTGCCTTTTGAAAAAGCACCTTTGGGGCAACCATGACCTGGATGACTGAGAAGCTCCATAAATACCTTCTCTGATAAACTGATCCGGTTTGGAATCTAGGGCAGAGAAGAACACATTTTAGACGCTAAGGGAACTCCTGATTGTCACGGACATTAGGAGCTCCCATAGTGTGTCTCCTACTGCGCCAGGCTGGAGTTTTTGCCTACTCTGATCTAGGACATATGCTGTCTTACAGCCGTTATCCTGCAGCTCCAGTAGCTTCACGCTGAGATGTTTCGTGGCAATCTTAATTTATCAGCATTCAAAGAAATATGACAAGTCTTCCATGAACTGCAGAAGCTAAGGAGAAAAAAAATATGTTTGAATGCATAAATCAAGTGCTACATGCGACACCCTGAAGGTTCACTTCCAAGGGCTCCTCACTCCCCGGACAATTCTCAGTTCCTCAAAACCAGGTTCACAACTCAGCACGGCCATTGCAAGAAGTCAGGATGAGCCATCCCTGCCTCCAGCTAATTAAGTATGAACACCAAAATCGGACTCACTGTCCCACCCAGATGTCTTTATCATGACAAAAAAAAAAAAAAAAAAGCAGGTTGCTAGTTGTGAAATTGTCCTGAAGCTCATCGTGAGGACATTAGGACCTTAAAGCGTTTTGGTGATTGCAGGGAGAGGAAAAAGGCCAAGGAGCAAAGAGGCAGAGATGGCCAAGGAGTCTCCACCAATGGTAAACTTCACAAAATCCATATTGTTATGGGTTTGTTGGGCAGTCAGCTAAATGTTTAGACCCTGGATTTGGCCTTTTTAAAATTCACCTATCGAGTCTTTCCTAAAGACCCGGGACGGACAGATGTTGGAGTTTGATGGGGGTTATAGATATCGTCACAGGATGTAAGTTGTTCAGAGTGAAATTGTCTGTCTGTCTGTCCGTCCGTCCGTCCGTCTGTCTGTCTTTATAATCTATTCTGCTCTACTCTACTCTACTCTACTCTACTCTACTCTACTCTACTCTACTCTACTCTACTCTACTCTACTCTACTCTCTACTCTCTACTCTACCCCTCTCTACCTCTCTCTACACCACTCTACCTCTCTCTCTACCTCACTCTACTCTACTCTACTCTACTCTACTCTACTCTACTCTACTCTACTCTACTCCTCTCTATTCTACCCCTCTCTACCCCTCTCTATCCCACTCTACCTCTCTCTATCTCACTCTACTCTACTCTACTCTACTCTACTCTACTCTACTCTACTCTGTATACAGCCAACCAACTCAACCAAGTTCTTTGGGCAGCTATTTTGCAATTGACTAATGGGAATTTTGTCAATGCCCATGGTATTCAAGTGGTGCTCCAGATGTTTTGGGATTGCCCCCAAGGCACCTGTGACTATTGGGACTACCTTCGCTTCCTTCTGTTCTATTTCTATTTGCAGGTCTTTGCATTTTGCGGTATTTTTTCCTGTTCTTTCTCTTTTACTCTGCTTTCTCCAGGTGCAGCCAGAGGTGGGGTTTTTTTTTGTCTTATCGGCTGTTTTGGGCTGTTGTGTAGCAGGTATCTGTCTATTTGCAGAGTTTATTAAGTGAAGCATGCAGTCCTTAAGAGCACCCGGCTTCCTTCATTGATTTTGCTTCTCAGAAGCCCCCTGGGAAGATTGCAAAGGATGATCACATAACACCGGAACCATTGTAAATACATTGCCAAGCACCTGAGCTTTTATCATGTGGGGATGCTACAATGGTCGTAAGGGCAACGACCACTCAAAAGTCTTTTTTTTTCCAGTGCCGCCATAATTTTGGACAGTTATTAAACAAATGGTCGTAAGTCGAGGACTACCCGTACACCAAAGTGGCTCTCCCCCCTGCAGTTGCAGAATTGCAGATCGCAAACCATCATTTCTTCCTTTGAAATATAACGATGCAGATGGGATTCCCTTTGTGGCAAAGGAGAATAGGTGAACATACAGTATCCTCCATGAACTCTTGTTATGATTCCCTTATGTAACTAGAAAAGAATACAGAGCGTTTTTAAGCCCTGGGTAGAATTTAGGGAAGAGGGTTGTTTTTCCTCGCTTTGAAGGTCCTTTCGCTGGCCTGGCCTTGAGCTCTTTTGATGTGGCTTTTGTACCATGACAAAGAGGCCGGATCAGTGAACTCGTCATTCCAACTGACAAAGCAGGAGTTGAAGCCAGAACTCCAGTTGAAATGAACCCCGGATGCAGGTCAAATCCTGAAAATAGATTTGCCCGGCCTGTTTTCGAGAGTTTTCGACCTGATTTATTTCCCCAACCTTGTGAGGTTTCTCTAACCGAGAAGGATGCGTGCGGGATATTAAATGGAGCTTGCTCAGCCGAGCTTGGAACACGGCTTTGTTTTCCTCTGCTAGGGTGAGTTAGGAAAGGGGAGAAGGAGGAAACGCCAACCTAAAAGGTTCACAAGTTCAGCAACAGAGCCGTCAGCTTCAGTTCATGTCCACTCCGAACTTGGTTTTACACGTTATGAAACCTGCAGCCTTAATGGCTTCTTTCTATTCAGCACACGAACCTGGCTGCTCTGAGTTGCTTGGTCAGTGAGATGGGTGGCATATAAATTTAATCAAGCAACCAACTAACCAACCAACCAACCAACCAAGTAACTTAGGATCCACACTGTCTTCTGCATCAGGAGAGATCCTAGCCACTTGATTTTTTTTTTTGGCAATTGATTTTGTAGTGGCATCTCGCTCGTATTTTGTTTCTCCGAACCTGCAACTCTCTTGCAGAGAAGATTCTTAGTGAAGAAGGAAGGAGATGTAACCATTTATAACAGAATAACAGAGTTGGAAGGGACCTTGGAGGTCTTCTAGTCCAGCTCCCTGCTCAAGCAGGAGACCTTATACCATTTCAGATGACGTCGAGTTTCTTCTTAAAAACCTCCATTGATGGAGCACCCACAATTTCTGGAGGCAAGTTGTTCCACTGGGTAATTGTCCTCACCAGGGGTGGGTTCTACTTACCTTCTCCACCAGTTCGCATCGCGACGGAAGTGCACATTTTGCGCGCGTGCGCATCCCTTCCTGAAAATGATCCTCTGCGCATGCTCAGTACTTAAAAAAAAAAAAAACCTTCCGTGTTGCAAACTAGGCAAGGAGCACGGAAAACAGCTGCAGAGCGGCAATTCAATCTGCCGCCCCTGATCAGCTGGGCTTCGGAAGCAGAGATAAAGGTCAGTATAACCCAGGGGTGGGCGAGCGGGCCCACTTTCAGAGACACAGAGAACCGGTTCTCTCTCGACTTGGAGTCAGAGCTACCAGTTCTAAAGAACCGGTCCGAACCGGCAGCAACCCACCACTGGTCCTCGCTGTTAAAAAGTTTCTCCTTAATCCCAGGTTGCTTCTCTCCTTGATTACTTTCCATCTGTTTCTTCTTGTCCTGCCTGCAGGTGCTTTGGAAAATAGGTTGTCCCTCTCTTCTTTGTGGCAGCCTCTTAGATATTGGAAGACTGCTAGGTAGTTCAACACTGTTATAGATTTAGAGCGTGTGGACATGTAATAAAATTGTCCAGATTGTCTTCTTGTTCCTCAAATCCTGTCCCTTCCACTTTTTTTTTTTTTTGCTCCTGCTTCCATGCATGACAAACTGATTGTGCAGAAAACCCCTCTAAAATACACGGCAGTAACCCCTTATTTATATGCATTTATTCGTTTAGATTTAGCTTATAGAAATAGGAAAGGGAGTTGCTGTTTCATCTAGTCTCAAATGAATTTTTCCAGTTCCGGCTGCTTGAATGCGTCGTTACTGCATTTGAATTGGAAACATCTTGTGTTCCATATCTGGTCTATTCATGCAGACATCCTAGCATTGCAGAAAATAAATTGAAAACAGCCCTCGCCTGCTTCGGGTTCTCTGAATTGATAGGCGGCAACTTCTCTAACGTCGTGCTATCTGGGGAAAAGGGGGATGGGTGCAATGTCCTTTTAGGACATTAGCAGTGGTGGGATTCAAATTTTTTTACTACTGGTTCTGTGGGCGTGGCTTGGTGGGCATGGTGTGGCTTGGTGGGCGTGGCAGGGGAAGGTTACTGCAAAATCCCCGATTTCCTCCCGATCAGCTGGGACTCGGGAGGCAGAGAATAGATGGGGGTGGGGCCAGTCAGAGGTGGTATTTACCGGTTCTCCGAACTACTCAAAATTTCCGCTACCGGTTCTCCAGAACTGGTCAGAACCTGCTGAAACCCACCTCTGGACATTAGGATATTGTGATGGGATGTGGCTATGAATGGGGAGGTGGTGTGATGGACTACAGTGAACCAGCAGTTTCCATGGAAGGAGGGAGCACATTCAAGGGGACAAGAGAAGAGGCAGCACAGCCCCAGAGCCAATCAGAGACAGAGGAAGAGATGTAGGATAGCCACTCCCTAGAATCTCCCAGGTAAATCCATTAGGGTTGGAATAGTATAGGTTTAGTCTGGCAAGATTCTGTTTACTGCAGTGTTTGTCAACCTTAGCAAGTTTAAGATGTGTTGACTTCAACTCCCAGAATTCCCCAACCTGCAGGAAGTGGAAGTTTTTCAGTCACTAAGTCATGTGTGGACCCCATGAACCACAGCATGCCAGGCCCCCCATCCTCCACTGTCTCCCAAAGTTTGCCCAAATTCACATTCATTGTGTCGATGATGCTATCTCATCATCTCCTCCGCCATCCCCTTCTCCATTTGCCTTCCATCTTCCCCAACATCAGGGTCTTCTCCAAGGAGTCCTCTCTTCTCATTAGGTGGCCAAAGTATTTGAGCTTCAGCTTCAGGATCTGTCCTTCCAAAGGACAGTCAGGGTTGATCTCCTTTAGGGTTGACTGATTGGACCTTCTTGCAGACTCTCAAGAGTCTTCTCCAATACTAAGGAGTTGAAGTCCACTCATCTTAAAGTTGCCAAGGTTGGGAAACCCTGGTCTATTGTGCGTAAGCAAATAATGAACTGGACTTTGACTGGATTATTCTATGTCGTTCTTGGGCTGGGCCTGACACAAACCTGAGTGTTGTGACCCAGCTCCAAAAACATAACAAACCCTCTGACGTGAACTCAAAAGATTCCTTTATTAGGAGTGCCAGCAGCCCCGGCAAAAAGTTTCTCTCTTTCTCACCGCAGGCTAACAAGTCCATCCAGCAGGGAGATGAATAGTTGTCTGCCACATCTATTCATCTCCGCCCCCTGCCTTTTATCCCCAGAGCTAGGGTGGGGCTTCGCTAGCAGCGGTGGCTCTTCCGTCCCAAGGACCGTCCCATAGATTTCCACTGCTCTCCTCTCCTCTGCCTTCTGCACATCCGCATGTCAGGCACTGGATCCAGCTGTTCCTCCTCTTCCTCATCAGCCACCTCCGGACCTGGGGGCTGTTGACTCTCCATCTGAGGGCTGATGGACGGCCCAGGCTCCACCTCTCTCTCTCTCTCTCTGCCAGCTCCATTCCCTCTTCTGCCTTGGAGCTCTCAGGTTGCCTTGATGTTGACCCTGACTCCCACGCCTCCTCCTCCTCTGATTTGGCTGCTGGAGGGGCTGGCGGCTGACAGGCCACAACACTGAGTAAATTATCCCAAATTGGGTAAAAGTAGGTTTTGGCTAGAGAGAAGCTCCCTAAAGATGGGCTCCAGCACGAGTCCAAAAGGTTGGAAGTCAAAACCTCTGGTCCCGGTGACCGACCCAGATTGGATCCTGCAACATTATCCTGGGACACATATAGTTGCCTTGATTCATAACTTTTATGTTTGGGGAGCCGCATATGAACCCATGACCCAATCACAGATAGCAATCTGAAAATTTTGCAAACTTAGCTGAAGCCAGACTGTTAAAAAAAAGCACACCAGGTAGTTCAAATTGTGGATCGAAATAGCTTTCTATTCAAATGCTAAAGTGGGTTATTAACGGTTGATTCCCCCCCCCCAAAAAAAATCTTTGCACTTTCCTAATTGACTTCCAAGTGTGACTGAAGGCGTCTGGACTTAGAAATATACACAAACAGATGGCAAAAAGTTTACATCCAGGGTTGAAGGGAGAAGGAGAGAGTTAAAGTAGCTTACCTTCACCTAATAGCCAATCTGCTGGAGTCTACATGCCTGAGCAAATCAGCCAGTCAGAAGCGGGAAAAACAGCAACTGGAATTCCATTTGCGATTAAAAGGAAAGACATTCGTTAAGGCTTAAAAATCCAATTTCATGCTTTTGACCATTTGGCTCCGGTACACAGGTTAGAGCAACGGAAGAAAACCCTACATAGGCCATCTGGACACCAGAACTGGGTGCCAGAAGTTGGATCATCTCCAACGGCTATCAAACGCCAGAGTTATTCTGGGAGTTGATCCTAGCATAATTCAGCTCTTCGCTTCCTTGATCTCAGCTCCAGGACTAATTGAGACGAACGTCACAAGCAAATGTGGAGTGCTTGGAATCGTGGGGTGCTTGGCTCCCTGAACACCGCTAGCTGCTTGCGACTGCGTTCATGTGCTCATGCATTTGTCATTCTTAGGAGACCCTGTCGGATCGTATTTGCAGCTTGCACTCATGAATGCCAAACTCAGATTCCTTTGTTAACGCAGACAAAGCTTTCCCCAAAGTCAGAATCAGAATAGTGCTGGAAGGGACCTTGAGAGTCTTCTAGTCCAGCCCCCTGCTCAAATAGGACATCCTACGGTATATCATTTCAGACAAGTGACTGTCCAGTCTCTTCTTAAAAACCTCAAAGTGATGGAGCATGCACAACTACTGGTGGCAAGCTGTTCCACTGGTTAATTGTCCTCACTGGTAGGAAGTTTCTCCTCAATTCCAGGTTGCTTCTCTCCTTGATTAGTTTCCATCCATTGCTTCTGGTCTGGTCTGGTCTGGTCTGGTCTGGTCTGGTCTGGTCTGGTCTGGTCTGGTCTGGTCTGGTCTGGTCTGGTCTGGTGCTTTGGAAAATAAGTTGACCCCCTCTTCTTTGTGGCCGCACCTCAAATACTGGAAGACTGCTATCATGTCCCCCCCCCAGTCCTTCTTTTCTCTAGATTAGCCATACTGAGTTTCTGCAACTGTTCTTCATATGTTTTAGCCTCCAGTCCCCTAATCCTCTTTTTTGTTCTTCTCTGTACTTTTTCCAAAGTCTCAACATCTTTTTTGTAATGTGGTAACCAAAGCTGGATGTCCTTAATTATTCTTGCTTTTCTTGGTTTTGAGCTGAAAATAGCACACGGTAGGCCTTATTTCTAAGTGATCTGAGAATCTCTTTGGGTATTTCTGCCTATAGCCCAAGCACCAAATGTACCGGTGCTTCTATTCTGTTGGCCCACAATACATCTTCAAAGAGCTATCGATGAGTGAGCTTCAAGGAATAGGTTTAGTATTTCCAAAAAACTTGTTTGTTTGTCAAACAAAAATTACAAATTCAAACAAACAAAATGAAAAAAAAAAACCTAAAATGTGACGAGGACAATAGGCACATTAGTGCACTAATGCACACCCACTTAGGAACAATATAATCCAATAAAGGAGAATATTTGTAGCTCAGGGTTGAACTGTGGGGTCCTTGGTGCTCTCTGAGCTTGTTTGTTTTCTTGCAGATGTTTCATGACCCAACTAGAGAACATTATAAGTGCTAGAAGGGAATGGGGGGAGGAGGAGGACTGTGGGGTCCTTGGTGCTCTCTGAGCTTGTTTGTTTTCTTGCAGATGTTTCATGACCCAACTAGGGAACCTCATCAGTGCTACAAGGGAATGGGGGGAGGAGGAGGAGGAGGAGGACTGTGGGATCCTGGGTATTCTCTGAGCTTGTTTGTTTTCTTGCAGATGTTTCATGACCCAACTAGGGAACCTCATCAGTGCTAGTGTAACTAGCAGTGAGTAGCACTGATGATGTCACCTCATTTGAGTGAATGAAACTCTGCAAGAAAACAAACAAACTCAGAGAGCAGCAAGGACCCTTCATACAATAGAATACATCATTCCACCTTCCAACTATGACTTCAGTTTTCATTCCTAACCTCCAAAGTTCAAATTATTTCTACTTTGGCTTCTGGAAGTAGGCACCACCAACCCACAGCCAAAGGTCTGGAGAACTCTCTCCCAACTCTAGTGACAATTCTGCCTAAATGAAAGACGATGCGACAATTTGTCGGTGCAGTTGAGAGACGGAGGGGGTGAGTTGCAGAGGGCCGTCATCGGTCTGAATAATAGACTAGAACCTTGGAAGTGATTTTCTCTTAAATGTCTGCAGGAGGTCACAAGATGCAATGTCTCCAGTAAACCCCATCAATAACCTGAGATGTAAATCCCCGCTGATTTGCAGCCGGCTTCTGGAAGAAGAGGATTTTGAAAAAGGAGAATGTCACAGTGATCGGTGGCATGTTCAGCCGTAGTTTACCCGTATCCAAATCAAGTGACAAACGAGAGCTTGTAAGCTTTCTGCAGTGGCCGAGATGCGATTCTTTCTTTTAATTTTTGATGGAAAGGACATTCTTGATGTGCACAGTTGGATTCTTCAACAAGGCCTGCCCTGCAGACCAACAATGTTTGATGTAAATAGTCTTCTGATTAGGTATCCTTGTCTCTGGGATATTGACAGAAACAGTTGTCCATGCTTGACCAAGCTTAATGACCCTTGATGAAATGCAAAGAATTGGCAATCAAATCAGCCTCCAAGTTTATTGCTTTGTTGCTTCTCTGGTTTTTAAGTTACTCAATGAAAAGACCAAAGGTTTGAACTGTATGAACATACCATGGTGCATCTCCAAAGCAGTGTACCAGGTAGAGTAAACTCTATTTAAAATCTGGGGATGGAAGGGGAGTTTGCGTGTCTTTAGAAGAGAGAAATTTCTAGGAAAGCTAATTAATCAGAATAGAGTTGGAAGGGTCCTTGGAGGTCTTCTAGTCCAACCCCCTGCTCAGGCAGGAAACCCTATACAATTTCAGACAAATGGCCATCCAATCTCTTCTTAAAAACTTCCAGTGTTGGAGCACCCACAACTTCTGGAGGCAAGCCAGATTATTCCACCATACTTATCTTTCTCTATACATGCAACCATGATAATCCTCAGGCTGCATTAGAATAAAAAGGGCAGAGAATAAATAATTTTAGAACAAGAGAACTTTCCTCTCTCTTTTTATTATAATCAGAAGAAGGTGATTTGTCTGGGTATGTCAATGTATAACATTGAATTTCCCCATAAATTATGAATGCATAGATGAAAAATTATGTGACCCAGACTAGCAATAGACAAGGTTTTTTTCCCCTCAACCTTCTCATATCATTTTTTTCCTTAACTTTGGAATGCAAAAATAGGAAAGGAGTCAAGCCTACAGCACAAGATTTCTTTCTGGCATCAGGTTTAATGAGTAGTTTGAATCAACTAGGATTCTTTTTTTAATCATTTAATTTTATTTTAACAGATATTTAAAATTAACCAAAAATAAATGGAGAACCCAAAAATTGATAACAATTTTTGATTATTGTATAATATTTAGAATTATCACATCTGGAGGGGGAAAAATCACTCAACCACTAGAGGGCAACAGACAGCTGCAGAAATGCACGTTGCTGCCCTCTTGTGGATAACCATTTAATCACTTTTTGGGGGGCAGCCCAATAAGATTAAATGTGAATTTAACAGCTATCCAGAATTATAAATAAAGGATTTTCTGAGGCTTCTTGTCTATGGCTTACGGAGGAGGCAAACAACATGACAGGTGGCTGTGGATTTACAAAAACAAAACAAAACAAAACACAAAGAGGCCATTGTCTGTTCAATTTAAAGCTTTCTCTTCCTCTGTCTATTCACTACACTGTTTTCATTGTCTCTTGATTGTGAGATGCTGCAGTCTCTTCTCTCTGAATGGGAGAAAAAGGGGGAAAGGAACCACATCTGTTGGGCTGATTCTGCCCAACTCAACCTTCAGTCTAAACTCCTGGGACAACCCACCTGGGCCCGTTAGATTGGAATTCGGGAAGAGTCTGTTAATGGGGCGGGCAGGCCGGCCGTGCACCCTGATCCTAGGATCATCCTGTCAGTGGGCCTTACAGAGAAAGGACTGTAATGGATTTATTTATCAGCTCTCACATTAAATATAACAAGGGAGCAGTTGTACAACACAGAGAGAGGGAGAGGGAGAAAGAGAGGGACGGAGGGAGAGAGGGAGGGAGAAAGTGAGGAAAGGAGGGGGAAAGAGGGAGGGAGGGAGGGAAGGGGGAGAGAGAGGGGGAGGAAGAGAGAGGGAGAGAGAGAGAGAGAGAGAGAGAGAGAGAGAGGGAGAGAGAGGAGAGGGAGACAGGGAGGAAAGGAGAGAAAGGGAGAAAGAGGGAGGGAGGGAGAGGGGAAAGAGAGAGGAGAGGGAGAGAGAGAGAGGGAGGAAAGGAGAGAGAAAGGGAGAAAGAGGGAGGGAGAGAGGGAGGAAAGGAGAGAGAAAGGGGGAAAGACAGAGGGAGGAAAGGAGAGAGAAAGGGGGAAAGAGGGAGGGAGAGGGGGAGAGAGATGAAATGTCTCCTTTTAGACTTTTTGGCCAAACAGTGAGATCCATCTGCAGGTGACCAAATACATGACTTATTCCCAGCAATATTTCACATTATAAAATTAATTATGATGCTGAGACTGATGCTGAGGTGTTAAATAATGCATCATTTGAGGTAGTTACAGATAAAATGTATGAGAGCTATGACGGAGAGAAGCAAGCTATCCCTGACTGAAGGGAATTTCCTGTAGCATCATCTGGGAGACCCAACTTTCATCCCTCCTCCTCCTCCTCCTCCTCCTCCTCCTCCTCCTCCTCTTCCTCCCCTCCTCCTCCCTCCCTCTCTTCCTGTCTACCTTCTCTTTCTCTCCTCCTCTGTAAAGCAGGCTACAAAAACATCATAAGAAGTAAATACTTACCCCTGGAGTACAAAGTGTAACATTATTGTTTTACTTCAAACATTGATTTTTACTTTTTTGAGTAAGGACTCGGGTCAAATTCAATTCCCGGTGACTCCTTGAATACATACACATAATTTTCTAGGCAATGATATGGAAGGGATTTGCCATTGCCGGGGTGTTTTGTATTTTCCCAGACTAGTCTGGGAATCCTAACCAGGTCTATTCTGATTCTCATTTTCAAGCCCAGTTAAGGAAACCTTACCTTTTATTTATTTATTTTTATTTATTTATTTATTTGTTTGTTTGTCAAACATGTACAAGATAGCAGGTATAGGTATAAACATAAACATAATCAAGGTGAATACAGATAGATGAGGACAATAGGACAGTAGGACAGGGACGGTAGGCACGCTGGTGCGCTTATGCACGCCCCTTACAGACCTCTTAGGAATGGGGTGAGGTCGACAGTAGACAGTCTAAGGTTAAAGTTTTTTGGGTTTGGGGAAGAAACCACAGAGTCAGGTAGCGAAGTCTAGGCATTGATCACTCTGTTGCTGAAGTCGTATTTTCTGCAGTCGAGTTTGGAGCGGTTTACCTTAAGTTTGTATCTATTGTGTGCTCGTGTATTGTTGTGGTTGAAGCTGAAATAGTGTGAAAAACCTTGGTGAGAACTACAGGAGATCTTCTCTGAGACGCTTTCTCAAATTACATTTCTGCCTGGGATTCAGAGTTCTTTTATCCGGATGCTGTTTTAGGTGCGGCTTTCCCTTCTGTTCCTCCAGGTTATTCCTACTTCCCGTTACGCTAACATTCAAATAGATTCCGGCCTCCATTCTTTTTCTCCACTTTCCACAATTTCAGGAAGCCATTTGTGTGCTTTCCCCCCTTTTAAAAAGGACTGTAAACTTCAAGGTTACTCATCGATAAGTCTTTAATTGAACTATTTTATTGATCTCACCTGAAAAATAAAAGTGCATTTCCCCCCCTTCCCCTAATGCAGAATCTTGTCTTAAAAGCCGATGGATGGCAGATTGTTGAGACTTTCTTCATGGCTGGTAAACACAACCAGTTTCTATCCATAAGCCATCATGCCTCACTTTTGCAACCTATTGTTATCTTCTTTCTAAAATGTGTGTGTGTGTGTGTGTGTGTTTTTGAGGTTTTCACGGGTATTTGTATGTAGGTCTATGGTTATTCACGCGGGAGAAAACCCGAATAACTATATATATATGTGTGTGTGTGTGTGTGTGTGTGTGTGTGTGTGTGTG
>QLTV01002012.1:96536-106850 GCA_003457575.1 Thermophis baileyi
GTTCTGGAGAACCGGTAGCGGAAATTTTGAGTAGTTCGGAGAACCGGCAAATACCACCTCTGGCTGGCCCCAGAGTGGGGTGGGAATGGGGATTTTGCAATATCCTTCCCCCAGGAGTGGGGAGGGAATGGAGATTTTGCAGTATCCTTCCCCTGGACTGGGGTGGGAATGGAGATTTTGCAATATCCTTCCCCCACGAGTGGGGAGGGAATGGAGATTTTGCAGTATCCTCCCCCCAGGAGTGGGGAGGGAATGGGGATTTTGCAGTATCCTTCCCCTGCCACGCCCACCAAGCCACGCCCACCAAGCCACGCCCACCAAGCCACGCCCACAGAACCTGTAGTGAAAAAAAATGGATTTCACCACTGGAAGTAATGCCCCTGCTTTCTTGGGTGGGACCACAGTGTTACTACTTCAGGTACTTAAGACAGGAGCTCCATTTCTGGAGATGTTCTAAGGCCTGTGCTGCTTGCTAGGACTGCCAATGTTCCAGAGTTCATCTGCAAGAGATGGCTTGGAATGCACAGGAAGGCAGCCCTTGTCTGCAACATCAATAGACAGCACCAGTAGAAGACAGTATGTGGGGTCCTTGGTGTTCTCTGAGCTTGGTTGTTTTTCTTGCAGATGTTTCATCACCCAGCTAGGTAACATCCTCAGTGCTGGAAGATGGGGAGGAGGAGGAGGAGGAGGAGGAGGAGGAGGAGGGGGAGGAGGGGGAGGAAGAAAGTCCCAATAGTATTGATAGAAGAGAATATTTGTAGCTTGGGGTTTGAACTATGGGGGGGTTGGTGCTCTCGGAGTTTGGTTGTTTTCTTGCAGATGTTTCATCACCCAGCTAGGTAACATCCTCAGTGCTGGAAGAGGAGGAGGAGGAGGAGGAGGAGGAGGAGGAGGAGGAGGAGGAGGAGAATGGGTATGATGGGGTCCTTGGTGGTCTCTGAGCTTGGTTGTTTTCTTGCAGATGTTTCATCACCCAACTAGGTAACATCATCAGTGCTAGAAGGAAGTAAGGTTGCTTCTAGCATGGTTGATTTTAACCTAGTTGGATAAGAAAACAACCAAGCTCAGGGAACACCAAGGATTCCACAAATACTGTGTTCTTTCAAGAACAGCTTTTTGTAGAAAGGGTTGCTACAATCAAGACCAAGTCCACTCTTCCATCAAGTCTATCAAGGAGAGATCCAACCTAAAACTAAGGAGAAATTTCCTGACAATGAGAACAATCATTGGAACGGTTTCTCTCCAGAAGTTGTGGGTGCTCCAACACTGGAGGTTTTTAAGAAGAGATTGGACAAGCATTTGTCCGGAATGGTATAGGGTTTCCTGCCTGAGCAGGGGGTTGGACTAGAAGACCTCCAAGGTCTCTTCCAACTCTGTTATTCCATATTCTGCATTCACAGTTGTAAAGTGCACAGAAGCGCTTCCTTTTCTCCTTGGGATCTGAGTACCTTCCAAAGAGTGAATTCTCCAGTGAGGACCTGTTATCCTTTCCCTCCATTGGCAGCTTTCTTGTGTTTTGGTAAATCCATGTTAAATATTATATGAACCTCCTCAGGCGGAAGAGCTTCACGGGAGATTGGGCAAGCTGCTCTGAATCAAGGAGACCCATGGTTTTAATGCTTGTTTAGAGAACGTGCATTTAAATGGCTTACGTTGGAGTCTTTTGGCAGTCTAGTCCAATAAAATAAATATGTATTGTGATTATTCAGGGGGAGATATTCAGTGGTATAATCAGGAACCATGACTCTTCTCCTATCTCCTTTCCAATTATGCATTCAAACACAACTATGTCCTAACTTTTGTTGATAACATCTGAGTGTACCTGTATTTATAACTTTATTTTTTTTTAAATGGCAAATCTGCACCTGTCTTCTTCTTTTAAGACTACCATAGGTGGTTAGAAGTGCGTGAGACATTGAGGGAGCTGTGGTTGGACCCAGTTGGCATCTTCCATGAGTGTTTGAAAGTCAACCTCATGACTGCAGCCTGCAATTTTGAGATATCTTTTCTGTCCTGCTTCTCTTGAACAAGACCAAGTGGTTGAATGTCTGTGGAGATTCTCAGTCATCCAGGTCATGGTTGCCCCAAAGGTTCATTTTTGAAGAGGCAACAGGACTTTCTGGTTTTTCTTTGAAGATATTTCGCTTCTCTGAAGAGAGCTGAAGAAGCTTCTTGGATGAGAAGCAAAATGTCTTCAAAGAAAAACCAAAAAGTCCAGTTGCCTCTTGAAAAAGCACCTTTGGGTCAGCCAAGTGGTTGACTTTATTGTTGTTGTTGTTGTTCAGTTGCTAAGTCATGTTTGACTCTTTGTGACCCCGTGGACGACAACACACCAGCCCCCCCCCGTCTCCCAGAGTTTACCCAAATTGACATTCATTACCTCAATGACCCTACCTAACCATCTCAGTTAACAGATTTAACAGATTAACAGAGTCGGAAGGGACCTTGTAGGTCATCTAGTCCAAACCCCCGCTCAAGCAGGAGTCCCTACACCATTTCTGACAAATGGCAGTCCAATCTCTTCTTGAAAGTCTCAAGTGATGAAACTCCCACAACCTCCGAAGGCAAGCTGTTCCACTGGTTGATTGCTCTCACTGTCAGAAAGTTTCTCCTTATTTCCAGGTTGAATCTCTCCTTGATCAGTTTCCATCCATTATTCCTTGTCTGGCCTTCTGGTGCCTTGGAAAATAGCCTGACCCCCTCCTCTCTGTGGCAGCCCCTCCAATATTGGAACACTGCTGTCATGTCTCCCCTGGTCCTTCTCTTCACTAGACTAGCCATGCCCAGTTCTTGTAACCGCTCTTCGTATGTTTTAGTCTCCAGTCCCCTAATCATCCTGGTTGCTCTCCTCTGCACTTTCTCTAGAATCTCAACATCTTTTTTGTAGTGTGGTGACCAAAACTGGATGCAGTACTCTAGGTGTGGTCTAACTAAGGCTGTATAGAGTGGTATTAGTACCTCCCTAGTCCTAGATTGTATCCCTCTATTAATGCAGCTTAGGATTGTATTGGCTTTTTTGGCCGCCGCTGCACACTGCTGGCTCATGTTTAGCTGGTTGTCTACTAAGACTCCAAGATCCCTCTCGCAGTCACTGCTATTGAGTGTGGTTTCACCCAGTATATATGTATATTATTGGTTTTTCTTACCTAAGTGTAGGACTTTACTTTTCTCTGCATTGAATTTCATTTTATTAGATAGGGCCCAGTGTTCAAGTCTGTCAAGATCCGTCTGGATCCTGAGCCTGTCCTCTGGGGTGTTAGCTATTCCTGTCAGCTTAGTATCATCTGCAAATTTGGTTAGTTCCCCTTCTATTCCCTCATCTAGGTCATTTATGAAGATGAGGGAATAGAAGGGGAACTAACCAAATCTCATCCCCTGCCGTCCCCTTCTCCTTTGGCCTTCCATCTTTCCCAACATCAGGGCCTTCTCCAAGGAGTCCTCTCTTCTCCTTTAGTGGCCAAAGTCTTTGAGCTTCGACTTCAGGATCTGTCCTTCCAAAGGACAGCCAAGGGGTGATTTCCTTTAGGATCGACTGATTGGATCTCCTTGCAGTCCATGAACTTGAACGCATTCCCTATAAAAGGCTCACTGGGAACCATACATTAAATGAGGAAGTTAAAATGGTAGTTGATGATCTACAAATAACAACCAAACAGCTGTCTTTAGCTAATCTCTGTAAGCAAAAGAGGTGCGTGAATTCTAGTCCTGCCTTAGGCATAAAAGCCAACTGGGTGTCCCTGGGCCAGTCTCTTCTCTCTCAGCCCAACTCACCTCACAGGGTGGTTGTTGTGGGGTGTCTAGGCTGAAGGAAGAGATATGTTCACCGCCTTGAATTGTTTATTTTTAAAAAAATAAAGATGGGATATAAATATGGATAAATCAATAAGCCCTCCAAGGTGGGAACAATTTCCTTAAAGTCCTGCATGGCTTCCCCATGTCATGTGACCTCAGCTAGGAGTCCTGATTGTTGGTAGCCTTCTATCCATGATTCAAAAATGGTGGAGGAAGCCCTAGCCAAAGGACCTGTCCAGAGATCTGGATGTTCCTTAAAGAATTGTATTTCTTTCAGATGCAGGAAGAGGTTGTGAGGTTGATGGAGGATGCAGCGTCCGGTTTCAGTAAAGGAACATATTTGTAGCTCAGGGTTGAAATGAGGGGTCCTTGGTGCTCTCTGAGCTTGCTTGTTTTCTTGCAGATGTTTCATGACCCAACTAGGTAACATCATCAGTGCTAGAAAGGAGTGGGGTTTGTGGAGTGGAGGGTGACTGTGGGGACCTTGTTGCTGTCTGACTTGGTGGATTCCTTGCAGACATTTCATGACCCAACTAGGTAACATCATCAGGGCTAGTGTAGCACTGATGATGGTACCTAGTTTGGGTCATGAAACATCTGCAAGAAAACAAGCAAACTCTGAGCAACCAAGCTCTTTTTTTTCTTTGGAAAAAGTGCAAAGAAGAGCAACTAAGATGATTAAAGGCCTGGAGACTAAAACATATGAAGAACGGTTGCAGGAACTCAGTATGGCTAGTCTAGAGAAAAGAAGGACCAGGGATGATATGATAGCAGTATTCCAGTATTTGAGGGGCTGCCCCCAAAAAGAGAGGGTCAACTTATTTTCCAAAGCACCAGAGGGCAAGACAAGAAACAATGGATGGAAACCAATCAAGGAGAGAAGCAACCTGGAACGAAGGAGAAACTTCCTAACAGTGGGAACAATCAACCCGTGGAACAGAGGTTGCCACCAGAAGTTGCGGGTGCTCCATCACTGGTGGCTTTTAAGAAGAGACTGGACAGCCACTTGTCTGAAATGATGTAGGGTCTCCTGCTCGAGCAGGGGGTTGGACTAGAAGACCTCCGAGGTCCCTTCCAGCTCTGTTCTGATTGATTGACCTCTCTGCATCCAATTTGTTGGACTTCTGTGAGTGGATTAATGGGTTTCAGTTTAAACTGGCATCCGGCAGTCATCTTATCCTGCAGAATCTAAGGATGGGCTGAATTGAAACACACTAAACATTCCTAACAAGCCTCACTTTCCAGTAGTGGTGTAAATTTGTGGCATATATATAAACAAGCGTGGCAAGGTAATTTTTCAGCCATTCCACTTTGCATCTTCAAGAGTTAAACAGAAAAATGTCTTGAGAATGTTGGCAGTCAGGGAGTCAGTCAGACAAAAAGGAGGCTTGTTTTCCATCCCCTCTCAGGACAGAATTCTGGCATTTTGGAGGCTAAGTAATGAGTCCAGATTTCAATTGGTAACTTTAGTTCCCCGGCGTGGAACTGTGCAGAAAGCAGCAACATGTCCGGGGAGGCTGACTTTTTCAAAGATAAGACATTCCTTTTGTAGCAAAAGAAGAGATTTTTGGCATTCAAGGGACAAGCAACACCCGAGGACATTGGGAGAAATTGTTCTCTCCGAGAATGAACACCACTAATGAAATCTGGGGTTGATTCAGAGTTTTCTTCTTCTTTTTTTCTTTCATGGAAAAATCATGCTGACATTTTAACTTCGTTTGATAGAAGTCTGAAAACTTAGCAAACCGCCGAGGGGACCTGTGCCAGTTTTTTTCGGCTTTGTGAGTTGGCATGGCAGCTGTGCCTTTTAGGTTTGAAGATCTTCTATTTAGTTGGCATTCCGTAGCCTGGAATCTGACCTCGCGAGTCCTGGGCGTTGACCACTTCAGGCATCTCCAGATTGTACGCCTGATGCTTAAACCATGGTGCATCTCCAGAGCAGTGTACCAGGTAGAGTAAACTCTATTTAAAATCTGGGGATGGAAGGGGAGTTTGCGTGTCTTTAGAAGAGAGAAATTCCTAGGAAAGCTAATTAATCAGAATGGAGCTGGAAGGGAGCTTGGAGGTCTTCTAGTCCAACCCCCTGCTCAAGCAGGAGATCTATACCTTTTCAGACAGGTGGCTGTCCAGTCTTTTCTTAAAAACTTCCACTGATGAAGCTCCCACAATTTCTGGAGGCAAGTCGTTCCACTGATTGATTTTTCTCGCTGTTAGGAAGTTTCTCCTTCATTCCAGGTTGCTTCTCTCCTTGATTAGTTTCCATCCGTTGCTTCTTGTCTGGCCTTCAGGTGCTTTGGAAAATAAGTTGACCCCCTCTTCTTTGTGGCAGCGCCTCAAATACTGGAAGACTGCTATCATATCCCCCCTAGTCCTTCTTTTCTTTAGATTAGCCATACTGAGTTTCTGCAACAATTCTTCATATATTTTTGTCTCCAGGCCTTTAATCGTCTTAGTTGCATTTCTCTGCACTTTTTCCAAAGTCTCAACATCTTTTTTTTTTTTTTTGTAATGTGGTGACCCAAAAACATTCTCTGGTGTTCTCCATAGAAGGCAGCAGAGCTCAGTCTGGCCCCTTCCAGTTATGCTGAATTCTAGGCTAAAATCTCCAGCACATTGGATTTTAGAAATGCCATTATCCAGCTATGACTCTTTATTCAAGCATCAGGTGTTTTTGCAAAGACATCTCGCAATCAAGGCACACCGACAACTTGAAATGCAAAAGTCCGGGATGCAATTTTTCAGGATGTTTGGATTGGAATGGAGTTTTTGATCCTCTCCATTTTTCTATTAGGGGATGCTGTTTGCTTTCTTTGTCTGGAACACGAATGCAGACGCTGCCCTCGAGCTAGCAAACTAAAAGGCTCAGCAGAAGAGAAGAAGAGAACTGATGGGGGGGGAGAAGCAGAGAGGGGAGAAACTTCATACACTCATTTATGCTTTTTTTTTTTTTTTTTTTTTTTGCAAAGTTCTTATAAATGATCTACTGGAGTGAAAATCCTTCGAGGAGAAGAGCAAACAGAGATTCCTGGTAGTCAGTCCAGCTCTTCTGTAGCTCCACGTGCTGCTAAAATAGAGGGTCACCGATGGGGGAAGGAGCGGATTCTTAAACTGGTGGTGATCTTTAGTGGTGTAGCTCAACCCAAGGTGTCTCTGGGTCAAAGGCTTTTAAGAGGTCCTCTGTTGCCTTGCCATAACTTCTCCCTTCCACCCATCCAGCCATTCTCCCCTCTCCACATTCACAACTAACCAGTGGAACGCCTTGCCTCCAGAAGTCGTGGGTGCTCCGTCACTGGAGGTTTTTAAGAAGAGATTGGACAGCCACTTGTCCGAAATGGTAGATGGCCTCCTGCTTGAGCAGGGGGTTGGACTAGAAGACCTCCAAGGTCCCTTTCAACTTTGTTATTCTGTTATGCTATTATCCTCCCTCCTTCCCTCCCTTCCTTCCTTCTCCATCACTGGAGGTTTTTAACAAGAGACTGGACAGCCATTTGTCCAGAATGATGTAGGGTCTCCTGCTTGAGCAGGGGGTTGGACTAGAAGACCTCCAAGGCCCCTTCCAATTCATTCCGGCTGTGGATCCTCTCTTCCCATTTGCCTCTGTAGATCCTCCCCTACCCCCCCACCCCCACCTTTCTACAGTGGCAGGGCTGCAGTCACCCCACCACTATTGTTGCTGACTTAACAGACCTTTTTCTAACTTGTGTCCAGGTCACTCTGTAAGTATCTTGAACAGGGAAAAACAGGATGGCCTGAGCGAAGCTCTGAAGGAAGGGGTGGGCCCTGCTCTGCTTTTTTGCCAAGCCTTGATTGTAAAATACTTTTAGGAAAGGAAGAGGTTTCCTTTCCCGATTTAGATGTTGGTGAGGGCTCTAAATAGAGAACTACATGCCTGAATGGCTTATTTACATATTTGGGGGGGGGTGTTCAAAAGAGAGAAAATGGACCCATTTCTTTCCCATCTAGTAAGCTGAACTGGCTGCACCCCCTTAAAGCTGCCCCCCTCCTATCTCTGACATTAATCTTGAGTCTCTAGATCAGTCATTCTGATGAAATTATCTGAGTTTTACCTAGTCAGTTTCACACAGAAAGGTGGATTTTTTTACATGGGAAGTAAATCTTGATTTGGTGGCTTTGGGCTAAGCGAGTTGCTTTCCTCCAAAACTCTCCATGTTTGTCTTGACCTAGAAACAGAGCTATCTTTTTTTAAAAAATTACTATTATTTTCTGCACACTCTCGTTTTCGTGTTGCACTTAGGATCTACAGTTTCCTCTTTGCTTATTTTTTGAACCTGGTCTGCAAATTCTCAGGTCCTCTGATGGCCTAGAACAAGCTGCAGGCAAGAGTTTGTGCCAATGAATGAGAGCCCTGGACGGGGGCCATGGCATGAATACAATTTTCAAAGTTAAATTGTTGCTCTCCCGCTGTGTGTTGGAAAGTGGAACAAAGCCGGTGTTTTCTGGAGAGCAGTCCAGCTCTGCAGAACGTTTAACGGGCCCTTTTTTCCCATTGGCAGGGACACCTGATACATGCCAGCCCCCAACTCCTAGGCAACCTCCTTCCCCAACTTTCATCATCCCATTACTTTAGAATGTACCCCATCACAATCCAACTGCTGCTTCAACGTGTAACCGTGGTTACAACTAAGTAGAGATTCGACAGCTACTTGTCTGACATGGTGTATGGTCTCCTGTTTGGGCAGGGGGTTGGACTAGAAGACCTCCAAGGTCCCTTCCAACTCTGTTATTCTGTTATTCTATTAAAATCAATGTGGTTACTTACAGAAACAATGGATGGAAACTAATCAAGCGGAGAAGCAACCTAGAACTAAGGAGGAGTTTCCTAACAGTTTAGGAACAATTAACCAGTGGAACAGCTTGCCTCCAGAAGTTGTGGTTGCTCCATCATTGGTGGTTTTTAAAAAGAGATCGGACAACCCTTTGACTGAAATGGTAGAGGGTCTCCTGCTTGAGCAGGGGGTTGGACTAGAAGACCTCCAAGGTCCCTTCCAACTCTGGTATTCTGTTATGGCTGGCACTGTAATATAATGATTGTAACTGCTGACAAAAGCACAGAATTGCAAAAATGCTGACAAGTTGCCTCTTTATGGCACAGCTGGTAGGAGCTATTAAATACAGCAAAGAAAGGCGGACTGTCAGCTTTGCAGCTCCCCCTCTTCACAAGGGTTCAATGTTTGGATTTGGTTTGGTTTGCAAAATAAATGCACGAAGTACTTATTTATCAATTTGTATAGCTGCCCATCTCATAACAAGTGACTTTGGATCGCATCAAAGAAAGCTAAAATGCAGATAATTAATAAATACTCAAATGATAATAATAAATTTACTTTAAAAAATCATTTGTAACCTTCCCAGCCAGCTTTCGATAAGCAAAGTCAATGGGGAGAACCAGATTCGCTTAATGACTGCATGACTCACATAACGACTGCAGTGATTCACTTCACAACCTTGGCAAAAAAAAAAAGGGGTGGTAACATTGGCGGTGACTCACTTAACAATGCCTTGCTTAGCAATGGAAATTCTGCTCCCAATTGGGGTCGTAAGTTGAGGACTAGCCATATTAAAGAGTTGGGTTAAGGCTGGAGAGATGCAAGAACTCCATTCTTTTAACAACTACCCTATTAGGAAATGAGGCTTAATCTTTTTAAACTAGCTCGAAGCTTTCTTGCTCCCATGTTAGAAATCCATTTTAGTATATTTCCATGTAACAAACGACCGTTTTCAGTCAAGGCAAAAGAATTCCATCAACTTGAGCTGAAATACCGAGCAGAGGTAAAGATAGTAACATTCACAGAATTCACTTTAATGCAGTGGAACACATCGACAGTTATCCGAAAGCAGAATCCTTGAGAATCCCTTATCAAAATCATTGGGACAGCTTCGGTATTTAGGCCATGGGAAACCCCAGTTTGCCAGTCTCCCAGAAGCTAAAGAAGAATGCCCCAGAAGTTCTTAAATATTCTAAAAGTTCTTAAATATTCTAAAAGAAGACGTAGGAAATGACCAGGATGAGGCCCGAGGGAGCGGTCAAGCACATCATGAGTCTCGAGTCCCTTCGTGCCCATAAGAGACCTAAGTCCAGCCCAGTTTGAATTGTGTTGACTCTTATCTACTGCCAATTTGCTTTGACCGTTCATAGATGAGATTCTTGTAGAGAGCTTAACCTTGCAATAAACCATTATATTCAGAACAGAACAGAATAACGGAGTTGGAAGGGTCTTTGGAGGTCTTCTAGTCCAACCCCCTGCTCAGGCAGGAGACCTTTATTTATTTTATTTTATTTGTTTGTTTGTCAAACATGTACAAGATAGCAGGTATAGGTATAAACATAAACATAATCAAGGTGAATACAGATAGATGAGGACAATAGGACAGTAGGACAGGGACGGTAGGCACGCTGGTGCGCTTATGCACGCCCCTTACAGACCTCTTAGGAATGGGGTGAGGTCGACAGTAGACAGTCTAAGGTTAAAGTTTTTGGGGTTTGGGGAAGAAAGGAAGAAA
>QLTV01002012.1:107557-125809 GCA_003457575.1 Thermophis baileyi
TGCAGGATTTGATAGAGAACTCTCTATTTTAACCACTTGTTGTCTGTTTGACAGGAACGCAGTTATCCAATCATGTAGGGGTCCAGAGATGCCATAAGATTTTAGTTTCAGAAGTAGTTTGTCGTGTACCACTGAATCAAAGGCTTTACAAAAGTCTATGTAAATTGCGTCTATTGCTTTACCCTGATCGAGTTGTGTAGTCCATATGTTTTTGCAGTGTAGGAGTTGCAGATTACAGGATAATTTTTTCCTGAAACCAAATTGTTTGTTAGAAAGTAGGTTGTTAGTTTCTAGGTGGAGGGTAATGGATTGATTTATGATTGATTCCATGACTTTGCAGGTGACACAACATAATGAGATTGGTCTGTAATTTTCGATGTTGCTGGGATCTCCTTCTACCATTTCAGACAAGTGGCTGTCCAATCTCTTCTTAAAAGCCTCCAGTGATGGAGCACCCACAACTTCTGAAGGCAAGCCGTTCCACTAGTTAATTGTTCATTATTCTCGTTGTCAGGAATTTCTCCTTGGGTTGGTTTTGACCTTGTTTAGCTTCCATCCATTGCTTCTTGTCCTGCCTTCTGGTTCTTTGGAGAATAGGTTGACCTTCTTAGTGGCAGCCCCTCCGATATTGGAACACTGCTATGATGTCACCCCTGGTCCTTCTTTTCACTGGACATACACCATTCCTATAATTGTTCTTCATATGTTATAGGAATCATTCTTCATATGTTCTTTTGTATTTTTCATTTGAACTGCCTGGATTTCCTGATTTTCCCCAGTGTTTAACAGAAGTATTTCAATTTCTTGGAAGCCTCAAGAGAGCTAAAATTCACAAAACCTCCTCCTTTGATTGTGTATTCTCCAGGGGTTTCTGGCACACGGTTGTTAGTCACACTGTACAACACCTTTAAAAGAGGCGGTTTACCCAATGTGTCCATTTAAGGGAAGCGTCAAGTAGCGCCACGTCTTCTACAAAGCCAGGGCCACCGCTTCAGAAGGTGTCTCCAGCATGTTGGGCCATGCGCAAATCCTTGGCTTCGTGCCGCAATGGAAGTGTTGCTCTGCACGTGCCGATGCCATTAGGCTCGGCTTGAGGAGAGGCTCTTCCAGAGGATGCAGCTGTTTTCACTCTCTGCTCACAAGGGGTGTGTTTTGCAAAGCAATTCTCAAATGCTTTGCACAGTCTTGCTGTTAAGTGCAGACGCTGTCCGAGAATTGTTTATTCTGAGAGAGAGAGATTAACGCCAATGGAGCAGAGATTAGCTTTGCCCTACCATGTCCCCCTTCGGACAACACAATGGGCCTGAATCCTTGACCCATCTGTGAAATTGGCTTCTTTAATACACCAGTGAGATAGGATGACCAGTTAACTGCTTCTGAAAGGAGCCGTTTTCTGATTCATCCTAGTGGCTGCATAAAAGGCTAATGCTTCCCGGAGGATTTGCTACTTGACTTTCTATTTCGGAAAGAAAAAAAGGGGGGGGGAAGCAAAATCTGTACGGGTATGATTGGAGTACAGACCACCCACAAACAGGACTGGGAGGACCTATCTCCCCTCAGCATGGCCACAGGGAGAAACACATAAAAGGAGAGAGAGGGGGTGTGTGAACAGAAATACTATTGATAGGATGTTGATCTATACTACTGATAATATTGATATTTGTAGCTCAGGGTTGAACTGTGGGATGCTTGCTTAGTTGTTTTCTTGCAGACGTTTCATTACCCTACTAGGGAACATTATCAGTGCTAGAAGGGAGTGGGGGAGGAGAAGGAGGAGGAGGACGACAATGGGGCCCTTGATGCTCTCTGACAGTTGTTTTCTTGCAGACTTTTCATTACCCAACTAAGTAACATTATCAGTGCAAGGAGGAGGAGGAGGAGGAAGTGGTCATCTGTGGTGCTCGCTGAGCTTAGTTGTTTTCTTGCAGATGTTTCATTACCCAACTAGGTAACATCATCAGTTGAGGGAGGGAGGGAGGAGGAGGAGGACTGTGGTACTCTCTAAACTTGGTTATTTTCTTGCAGACATTTCATTACCCAACTAAGTAACAATATCAGATGTTAGGCGATAAGGTCCAGAAACAGGAAGGGCCAAAAAAAAAAATCCTTGCTAAACAGTTTACAGGCAACAGAGAAGTAATTTCTCCCCAAACAGCCTTGAGTTTCATTTAGAACCTAAAATCGACTTTACCGGCATTAATTGAGCCAGTTAAGAGGTTCACACGACCCATTGACTCCTGCAGTAACCCAGTTAACCGCATATCGTCTGAACGGGACCAAAGTGGCTACATTGGATCGAGCAGATTGTTTCTTCTTTATGCAGAAGAAACCAGGGGAGAATTTCTGCTTCCAACTGCAACCGCACACTGGCATAATATTCAGTCTTATCCCTTCTTACCCTTGGCTTGAATTCTGGCCAAATGCAGCCGAATGGCTTTCTAAAATGTCCACGGGGAATGGAACCGGCTAATAGGAGAGCTACGTTCCCCAGTGAAACTGGGCACCAGAGTTTCCTCAAGGGCGTAGTAGCTGCGTGCTATTTGTTTTGCTTTCCAGTTCTTCTCCTCTGCGAAGTTGGAGGCTGCAGCAAAAGAGGAATTCTCTTTTGACCGTCTGGGAGCCGGGGGAGGGGGAAAAAACCCATTTTGTTTCAAGATTGGGTTCCCCTGCGCTTCCGCTCGCCGCACAGGAAGCGAGGATGCCAGATCTTTTTATGAAAGGGTCTTATATAAGAAGATGTCCCTAGGGGTCCCCCCACACTGTTTACCAGACCAAAATCAGGTGGAGACATCAATCCACATCTGTTTTCGGGCAAGGAACAAAATGAACCTTTGGAAGGACGAGTTGGAATTGAAGAAAGGCCTCGCCCTCTCCTTGCTTCTCCAGGATCTCTTCAAAATTTTCTTTTTCTTTTTCATTCAATGTCCCGGAAGCATGTTTAGCACCCTTCCCAAAACAGGAGAATCCTAGATGTTGCAACTCAAGTTCTAGATGTACTAATCGGTGTCTCCAACCGGTTAGTCATTCTGAATTACCATCTGAACATAGCTATAGGGCGCTGGGCTACAGAAGGGCAATTTATGACCTATTTGGGGAAAGCCAAGAAAAAAAAATAAATCTATTTAGAATATTCTTTATTGGCCGAGTGTGATTGGACCCCTGAGGAATTTGTCTCCAATGCATAAGCTCTCAGTGTATGTACAAGCAAGAAAGTCATCAATCACAAACCGTAAGGTACAATCATAAATCATGAGATAAGAACGAACAGAGTGATAGTCATAAGATACCAATAGGAGTAGGTAATAGGAAAGATGAGAAGGATAATAGCAATACAGCCCTACTACATAGGTAAATATCTTTAGGCCCAAGGTGGTGCTGTGGGAATTAGGTGTTCAGCAGAGTGATGGCATGGGGGAAAAAAACCTGTCTTTGTGTCTAGTTGTTTTGGCATGCAATGCCATATTGCGTTGTCTTGAGGGAAGAAGTTGAAATAGATTATGTCCAGGATGTGAGAGGTCTGTAGATATTTTCTCAGCCCTCTTTCTGGCCCAAGCAGTATACAAATCCTCAGTGGAAGGCAGGCTGGTTGCAATTGTTTTTTCCGCAGTCCTAACTTTCCCTTGAAGTCTATACCTGTCCTGTTTGGTTGCTGTGCCAAACCAGACAGAATCAGAATCAGAATCAGAATCAGAATTCTTTATTGGCCAAGTCTGATTGGACACACAAGGAATTTGTCTCCGGTGCATAAGCTCTCAGTTTACATACAAGCAACAAGTGATAAATCATTGATCATAATCATGAGAAAATACATTCATCATAAATCAAAAGATACAAATAAAGTTATAACTAAAAGCCAGCACGGGTGTGTTAAAAACAGATCATGCCAAACCAATCTCATTTCATTCTTCAACAAAGTGACTAAATTCGTAGACCAGCGAAATGCTGTGGACATAGTATATTTAGACTTCACCAAGGCATTTGACAAAGTAGACCACAACCTACTTCTTGGTAAGCTAGAAAAAAGTGGGATAGATAGCATCACCACCAGATGGATTCGTAACTGGTTGACAAAACATACTCAACAAGTAGTCCTTAATGATACTACATCTACATGGAGGGAAGTACGCAGTGGGGTACCACAAGGTTCCGTCTTAGGCCCAGTACTCTTCAATATCTTCATAAACGACTTAGATGAGGGAATAGAAGGGGAGAACTCATTTGCAGATGACACTAAGCTATAGAAGTACAAACGACAGACTCAATAATTCCTCTCTAGAACTGTGTCATCAGCATATTGTGTTTGTGTAGGAGACAGAAAGAGAAAGAGAGAAAAAGAGAGAGACAGGCTGGAACATGGATATCGGTATCCTTCAACCTCAATTCTGATTGCCAGCATTGTTCTCTTCTGCACATTCAGATCTTCTCCTTCTTGCGGTCAATGCATTACCACCATTCCTCCTTTTCCTCCTCCTCCTCCTCCTCATCATCATCATCATCTCTTTTCTGCTACAAGCACACATCATGGGAATTTATTTTTCTCTTCTCTGACCATCAGTCTGAGTCCCTCTGGTGCTTTGGGGACTTATGACCAATCACTTAGCAACTGAAGCTACAAAGGACCCCCCCCCCAAAAGGGACTTAAGACTCAGTTTCAAAGTTTCAATGTCAGCCCTCCACAAGGTCATGTGATCGCCTATTGGGTGCTTAGCACCCGGCCCACATTTGCAGCCAATTGCAGAGCCCGGTGGTCACATGATCATGGCTTATGACAATTTTGTCAGAAATCGGTACATACTTCGATTTTTCTGGCAAAAACAACAACAACAGGCCATAGCAAATAATGGCTGACTTAATAAATTGCAGTGTTCATTTAGATCCGGTCAGATGGTGACCCACTTTAAACTATGATGGCTTACAACCCTAATTGCCGGGCTCACTTATGGTCATAACTCGAGGACTGTAGGTCTGTCTTTGTGTTGGGGAGACTGCCAGGAAAAAAAAACCCCGTAGAGGCAAGGTTGATCACTGCATCCCTGAAAGATGAATCTTGAAATATTAAACGCACCATTTAACGTTTGCAAAAAAAAAAAATCCAGCTTTTGATTTATAACTCTCTCCGTTAAATGAATGAGATCCAGGTTCCGTAGGTTTATTTCTGTTTTGCTTCCAGGCGAGAGGAATTAACGTCTCACATTCATCTTCCCAGCTGTGAAATTGCAAAGCTTGTAGAAATGGAAATCTCAAGAGGGGAAGGGGTTTGGGGTGACTGCGAGGAAGTTTAGGGAAAGAAAACAGAACCTGGTGCCAAAACATCAGCCGAGGGTAAATTAGGAGGAGCAGTTTGCCTTTAGCTAGTGGGGCGCCACCTTCCTTTCGGTGGAATGTTCTGAATAATCTGCTCACTAAGAGGAAGCTGGGCAACGAGAGAAACCGAAGGAAATAACGAAGGGACAGGAAACTTGGGGAAATTCAATCAGAATAGAGCTAGAAGGGACCTTGGAGGCCTTCTAGTCCAGCCCCCTGCTCAAGCAGGAAACCCTACGCCAGTGATGGCGAAGCTTTTCGGCACTGGGTGCCCAAACCGGAACACGCATGCCAGGGGTGCCGTGACCGTTTCAGCATCCCCAGGGTCACGTGATTTACATCCGGATGCTTGGTGACTGACTCACATTTATGACAGTTGCAGTGTCCCAAAGTCACATGATCCCCTTTTGCGACCTCCTGACAAGCAAAGTCAAGGGGGAAGCCAGATTCACTTAACAACGGTGTTACTAACTTATCAACTGTAGGGATTCAGTTAACAGCCGTGGCAAGAAAGGTCGTAAAATGGGGCAAAACTCACTTAACAAATGTCTTGCTTAGCCACAGAAATGTTGGGCTCGATTTTGGTTGTAAGTCGAGGACTGCATTCGATGTGGTTTGCTCTCCATTAGTTGAGTTCAGTTCCTAGGATTTCTGGGTTACTCTGAGCTTGTGATTGGGAAAACATATCGGTTGAAATAAATAAATGGACCAGGTAATAAGTGGTTAAAAAAAAACCTCTGCTTGTGACTATGTAGGCTGCATCTGCTTGAATTTTATTTGCTGTAAGACATCTTTCTACTTTCACTTTCCGATAGATGACATTGTCTTCTCCTAACTGTTCTGACCCAGCTCCCCAAACACGACAAACCCTCTGAAGTGGACTCAATGATTCCTTTAATTGGGAGCGCCAGCAGCCCCGGCAAAAAGTTTCTCTCTCTCACACCGCAGGCTAACAAGTCTGTCCAGCAGGGAAGCTGAATAGTTGTCTGCCACACCTATTCATCTCCGCCCCCTGCCTTTTACCCCCAGAGCTAGGGTGGGGCTTCGCTAGCAGCGGTGGCTCTTCCATCCCAAGGACCGGCCCATAGATTTCCACTGCTCTCCTCTCCTCTGCCTTCTGCGCAACCGCACGTCAGGCACTGGATCCAGCTGTTCCTC
Organism: Thermophis baileyi; assembly: GCA_003457575.1. NCBI lineage: Eukaryota > Metazoa > Chordata > Lepidosauria > Squamata > Dipsadidae > Thermophis > Thermophis baileyi. The sequence continues at coordinate 114,020 of QLTV01002012.1, forward strand.
CTCTTCCTCATCAGCCACCTCCAGACCTGGGGGCTGTTGACTCTCCATCTGAGGGCTGACGGATGGCCCAGGCTCCGCCTCTGTCTCTCTCTCTGCCAGCTCCATTCCCTCTTCCCCCTCGGAGCTCTCAGGTTGCCCTGATGCTGACCCTGACTCCCACGCCTCCTCCTCCTCATCTGATTCAGCTGTTGGAGGGGCCGGGGCCGGGGCCGATAGGCCACAACACTAACTTGCTGGGAAAGATCAGTTGTTTTCAAGGACCAAAAGTATAGAAGCATCATCTCACAGATGGTGAAAAATTACAAGTATCCGTTTTCTTAGAATTAGCTTGCTTTTACGCATCGCAGTAGCCAGGCTGGTTTTAACTTCGCCTGGGTTTATCAGAGCATGCAACATATCGGCTTCCACAAAGCTGAAATTGCAGCCTCGGGACAAACAGCAGGGATGGGAGCCACGCCGAATCTGGAATAGGGACGTTCCCGGCAAAGAATACGCTAAATATTTATGGGCAAGTTCATTTGAGGTAACCAGGCAGGCCAATTCTCCTGCTGGTCGTTGACCTTCCAGCACAGTTATTGCTCTAGAATCACAGCTGTGGATTCATGCAGGCATCTCCATGGGGTTGTTCTCCTGTTCGACACTCTGTTGTGTTCCCAGTGGGTGGATTGTCGTATTGTAGGTTAAGAACACAAAACTAGGTAGCTCCCATTGCAAGAATAATAGAGAGTTGTCTCGATGAAGGTCAAGGCCCTGGATGGATTCTCAAAGCCTTATTCAAACATGTTTATTGAAGGAGATTTAGTTTATAAAAACCTTGTTCACTACAAATCCTTGGCTTGCTTAGTGAACATACAACAGCATTGAATGAGTGACCGTTTTTCACACTTATGACCATTGCAGCATCAAGGAGAGAAGCAACCTAGAACTAAGGAGAAATTTCCTAAAAATGAGAACAATTAACCAGAGGAACGGGTTGCCTTCAGAAGTTGTGGGTGCTCCAACACTGGAGGTTTTTAAGAAGAGATTGGACAGCCATTTGCCTGAAATTGTATAAAGTTTCTTGCTTGAGCAAGGGGTTGGACTAGAACACCTCCAAGGTCCCTTCCAACTCTTATATTCTAAACCAAAGGAAATGACGTGGTTGATTGTTGGGTTATAAAAGTGAGCTGCCCAGAGTCACTTTTACAGGAGAGATGACCAGCATAAAAATTTAATTAATATATAATAAATAAATAATAAAACACAAGGACAGGAACTTTGTGGTTTTTCTATAGTGCTTTGGCCCCAAAAAGTTATCCAACTCTAAAGCTACCTTGAGACTCTTCAGATGTTACATTTAAGAATTTTTTTAAGGTTCAATCAACTCTTTTTCCTACGAAACAAAAGAGAATAACTGGAATAAGAGAAAGAGATAACTAGGCCCAAATGTTTTATAAAATACTTCTTTGTGCATTATTTAATTCTTTATTACTATCCTTGTGGGCACAGGGAAAAAAAATACAGAGGGAAGGATAGTTTAAAAACTTTTGCAGAAAAATAATCTGAGACGAGAATCATAATTTGGAAAGGGAAGTTCGCTTGTCGTGGTTGTCTTTGAGAAGCAGCTCATTAAATAGCTAAATACGCTATATCTTTCCCCAACACTTACTAAAGAAAATGTATGTTTTATGACCTGCCTTAGCCTGGTTTCCCCAGATATTTTGGCTTAAGGGAGGGCATTTCCATCTTGGCAATTTTTCCTTTTCTTTCATTGTGGGCTCACAAAGGCTTGTTTCCTTCAACTCAGCGGAACTATTGGGTTGCCAATTTTTTTCCAAAAAGCAACTTATTTATGACCGTCGCTGTGTCCCCCCCCGGGGGTGTGTGTGTCACGCAATCCCCTTTTGCTACCCTTTGTGTGTATGTGTCACGCAATCCCCTTTTGCTACCTTCTGACAAACAAAGTCAACGGGGAAGCCAGATTCGCTTAACGACTGTGTGCCTAACTTAACCACTGCAGGGATTCACTTAACAACGGTGCCAAGGAACATCGCAAAACGGGGCAAAACTCCCTTAACAGATGTCTCGCTTAACAACAGAAGTCTCGGGCTCAGTTGTGGTCATAAGTCAAGAACCGCCTGTTGAACTTTCTTTGGCTCTGTGAGGGATTTATTTTGTTTTGTTTTTGGCTATTGGAATATAAACATTGATCTTTTCAAGTTCTTCAGCCCCAGCTGTGTTTTTATTTCAACGTCCTAATCCTATAAGATTTTAAGCAGTTTTCATCAGCTGTATCTTGTGGGACTTACGAGAATATCTGGCTTTAGTTCGGTGATCAAACCTTTCCTCAATTGGAAGATAATTTTGTGCAGTTCTTCTGTGTGTTTGCACCGTCCTTTCTTTTTTCTCTCTGCCTTCTTCGTCTCTTATTCTGCCATCTCGGCATCAAAGTTTCCCTTGACATCCTAAGTACAATACTCGTCTTTTTCATCCTGTTCCGTTCTTATCCTCCATTTCTTTGCATTTGCAGATATTGTGTAACGCTTTGCTCATTCTTGTTCTGCAACTCGGGGCAGAGTTGGGCAGATTGTCTTCTATCTCTCTGGCTTTTGCTCTCTGCCCTTCTTCTTCAGCTATTTAAATTACCTGCATTTTAGAATCATTTTGTTTGCTTCATCTTTGACATGTTGGAAGAAATGTCCATCTGGTTCAGTTCCCAAGTGGGGAGAAAGACACTGGAAACATGGAAGCTGATTAGAAAGGTGGTTTATTGATGGACAGGACCACATGGGTTTGAGGTCCTGGGCAGCTGACTACATGGAGTGGAGAGTGAGGTTATTTATACCTTCTCTTGGGCTTTGAACTTGAGCTTCCTGTTCCTGTGCAAGAACATGTATTCTATTGGCTGTAGTCAGATTCCCATGTGGAGTCATGTTTGTCTGAATCAAGTTTGGTTGAACCTTGGGCTGATGTAATGTCCCCAGGTGATTTCGCAATGCAGTGAGCCCTGCTGCTAGATAATCCTATAATGTCCTGGAGGGTCATGTCTTAATCCCATCATGCTGGAGCTGAAGGTCTAATTGTCTTGTAGATAGGCTGGCCCAGTCCTGCTCAATGGGCACCAAATATCTGCTGGGGGCAGGGAGCTGGGTTTCTGGCTTTCTGTTTCCTTTAAGATTTTTATTTCTCTTTTAGGGGAAATATCTTATCCTGCCTTTTTAATATTTCCTAAATATTTCATTCTTCTAGGAGGGGTGGGTGCTAACTGTCTACAGACAATAACAACAGATTTCAATCCAGCAGTCTTCAGCTGTTCTGTTGTTCAAACCTCCGTTAAATCTATTCTTTACTTTCACAAACATTTGGAATATTACTCGGGCTGCCTCTGGTAGGTTTGCAGATTCTGTTTCTTTAGTTTAAATTGCAGTTTTGCAAGAAGGAGCTCAGCTTTTGAGCCACAGACAGCCCCGTTTTTATTGACCGAATAGAGTGTCTCCAGTTTGGCCTGCAGAGCATAAATTCAATTTGATTTTGCTGCGGTCCATCCAATAATACCCATGCATACATTTGTCTTTCAAGTTCTTGGAATAAGGTTTTTGCTTTATGGACATTGAGTTTTTCTGCCCCATTAGTCCGTCTCCTGCGTTGTTTCATAAACTGATGCCAACTTTTCCAGTTATTCCAAATGCTATTTCACTTCCAACTTTAACTTTTCAAGTCTCATATAGTTGGAAGAAGGGGATGCATTTTTTTCTCCGTGTGTTGTGTAAACACAAGGTTGCAAGCCCCCCCCCCAAAATAACCAAACCTTGGTTAGAGTTGTCACTTGGACCACCATAACTTAAAGTCTTGGACTTAAACTGAGATTAGTCCACATTCACAGTTGTATCTAGTTATTAATGACTGACAACTTACTCACACCCTTCCTCTCCCTCTTACCCTCCCTTCAGGGGTGGGTTCTAACTTACCTCGCTGCCAAGTTCGCTTCCTCCCGCGCCACGTGGCTGCGCCTTGTGGCACAGTGCCAAAAAATCTGAACCCCCCCCCCAAAAAAGCCAAAAACAAGATGGCGATGCATGCGCAGTGCCGGAAACTCAGCTTCTGCGCATGCGCAGAAGAAAAAAAAAACGGAAAAAAATTCCCCCCAAAAAAATTCCCCCAAAAAATTCCAAAAAAAGATGGTGGCGCCCACGGACCGGCGCTGACAGAACCGGTTCCGTGACATCACCGTGATGTCACCAGCAGATTACTACCAGTTCGGGCGAATCGGTCCGAACCGGGAGGAACCCACCTCTGCCTCCCTTCCTTCCTTCCTTCCTTCCTTCCTTCCTTCCTTCCTTCCTTCCTTCCTCCCTCCCTCCCTCCCTCCTTCTTTCCTTCCTCCTTCCCTCCTCCCTCCTTCTTTCCTCCCTCCCTCCTTCTTTCCTTCCTTCCTCCCTCTCTCCCTTCCTCCCTCTCCCTCCTACCCTTCCTCCCTCCCTCCCTCTCTCTCTCCCTCCCTCCCTCTCTCTCTCTCTCTCTCTCTCTCTCTCTCTCTCTCTCTCTCTCTCTCTCTCTCTCTTCCCTCCCTCCCTCCTTCCTTATCCAACAGCTCCAATTTCCCTACTGGTTTTCAAAAAAAAAAACACCAAACCCATCTGTATATAATCATTTATTCTGCATTACATTTCTGTCCTACTTTCTCAAATCTTTGTTCCAGTTTCCCAAAGTGATCCGAGGTCAACCTTCTTGGACCCTGCAGTCTCCCATCTGCTAAGTCAACGAAGGACAAGCTTCTGTAACACCTGGCAAATGTTACAGGATGTCTGTTGTGGGCTTTCCTTTCTGAACTCCTCCACACATGATAAATGGATCATTCCCGTGGTCGATTTAGCCTCACTATGGCGGTTCCAGTCCCTGATCCCTGGTCCTGCTGGCAGGGGATACTGTTTCCGCAAGAGCTGAATTGTGGCATCCTTAGGAACGGTATAAATCAATATCCACGTTTTCAAAAAAACAAAACCTTTTTCCGTATCTAGGTAGCATTAAAATTATAAGTCTTTAAAAAAAAAAAAAAGAAATGGAATCATTGAATTGATTACAAAATAGAGCAAACTTATTCCTTGGCATTACTGTATATGTTGCATTGGTGCTAAAGGGTACTCAAGGCTTTGCACATTAGAGTAAATTTTTGAAGCCACAGGAACATTAACATTATATTTGAAAAACCTAAAAGAAGTTGAAGGACAAACAGCTAAGCCAATAAGTGGATCCAGTTTGGTATAATGGGGAATGGGATGGTCTAAAAACTAGGAGATGGTGAGTTCTAGTCCTGCCTTAGGCATGAAAACCGGCTGGATGACTTTGGGCCAATCACCAGGAGACTGGGAGTTCTAGTTCCACTTAGGCATGAAAGCTAGCTAGGTGACTTTGGGCCAATCACTAGGAGACTGGGAGTTCTAGTCCCGCCTTAGGCATGAAAGCCAGTTGGGTGACTTTGGGCCAGTCATTCTCTCTCAGCCCAACCCTACCTCACAAGATTGTTTTTATAGGAAAATAGGAGGAAGAAGGAGTATTAGTATGTTTGCTACCTTGAGTTACTTATAAGGTAATAAAGGCGGGATACAAATTCAATAAATAAATAGAATAACAGCCAGGAGGGTATTAGGCAGGGTTGCTGTGACACCTCCTTTAACATAGTAGTAGTATGATCTAGCTATTACTAGCTTTTTTTTTCTTCCCAACCAGTCTTTCCTAAGTCAAGGATGTAACACAGGAATTCAGAAGAAGGAACATAGAAGTTCAAAAACAAATAAGCAAGCTATCCTGGGAATTGTGCAGCTGCTAACAATTTTCATTGGTTGTGTTCCTGCCCAGGAAGTTGTTATCAGACCTCTCTGCTTCAAGTCTTAGGGAATTCGGATAAATGAGACCCTCGAATCAGGAGCATATTAGTTGAAAAACCGGATGTGATCTGGGTGAGATTGTTGATTCTGGTTTGATAGGTTTGCACGGGGAGGGGGGGGAGGGGAATGGCCTGTTTCTCCCCTCCCCCAGTCTTTAATAAAGCAATAAACCTTAAAGGCAGTAGTAGACAACTCATCTGTAATGAGTTGGAGATTGTCTCCAGTTGGTGCTCATTAAAGCAGCTGCTTCAAAATAGGACTATTGCAACCAACAGAGATCAATAAATCCAGGCCAAGCCAAGGAAGGCCGTTGACTCTAGCCATGAAGTCATGTTGCTTTAATTGACTTTTTCTGTTAATTCAATGACTTAAGTGATTAATTTAATTATTTACATTAAACCATGAGCAAAGCTTTCCCATAGCACAGTGATGGCGAACCTTTTTCTCCTTGCGTGCCAAAAATGGGAGTGCGCGCGCGTGTGCCGGCACATAACCCCCCACGCGTGCCACACTGCGCATGCACGCATCCCCGTGCATGCGGCCCCCTATTGGGCCATTTTTCACCCTCACGCTTCCCTGAAGCCTCCGGAGTATGAAAAACGGCCCAACGGTCAAATCGGAAAAACGGACTTCCAGTTTGCCCGTTGGGCCATTTTTCGCACTACGGAAGCCTCCAGAGGGCAAAAACGGCCTTCCCCAAGGCCGAAAATCAGCTGGCCAGCACGCGCATGCGCACTGGAGCTGACAGGGCAATGCCTCGCGTGCCCTCAGATATGGCTCCGCGTGCCACCTGTGGCACGCATGCCGTAGGTTCACCATCACGGCCATAGCGCTTCTCTTTTCTGCAAGGTGTGAATAACCTGGGTTTTATTGACAAATTCTTCTTCCTAAGTTTGTTGTCGTAGAAATGGCTGGTACCGTATATATATTATTACGTAAAAGTACAAAGTTGAGGCTGTACGTTATTCCCTTATTTTACTGCACTAAAAAGAGTCGGAAGTCAATGCTTCTTCTTTTTTCTTCCCCTTTCCCCTTTAACCTACCCTTTTCCTCTTCCCTTTCTCCTCCCCTTCCTTTCATTTTTTCTGTGTATTTTATACTTTGACAAGCTAATAAACCTTTGTCAATTCTAGAGAAAGTCTTCTCCATGGATTTAATGTGATGGGCGCTCCAGATTATCAGAACTTCCATTCTTAACATTCTTGGGGCGGGGGTGTTTTCCACCAGTTTTTATTTTTGAAATCTTATTACAGAAAGTCCATTAAGAAGGAAGAACGGTCCAAGGCGGGTTTTTATGCTTAGCAGTGTTTGTGACTATCTCCCCAGAACCCGGGAAATCTCATATAGACGGAGTCTTTGTTTCTTTCCAAGGCAGACTACACAATGCCGTCATTAGAATGGCCGCATTACAATAAACAATTAAGGATAGTGAATAATTGCTGATTTCTGAAGCCTAGGCACTCTGATTTCCCCAGGGTCACCCAACAAAGGGGCCCTGCAAACTATTTAAAACTGGGAAGGTTAACAAATCGTCTCCAAACTGCACAATGTCAAGAGGAGAAGCTCAGAGTGGCAATCCAAAACAATCCCACTAGAAAAATGTCCAATACATACCTATAATCTCTGCGGCTCTCTTGCTATTTCCTTCAGCCGGTTCCCGAGACGAATGCTTACATTGGGTGCTTTTCAAGAATTTTAAGATTTTTTTTTCATTCTGTACTATATTTAGTTCCTCCTTCTACTGATGCTTTCGGGCCCATCACCTTTGACCCAGGGCACATTTTTCTTGGGGGAAAATTTTCAGTTCTCACATAAGTGGTGGGAAAATATAAACTATCCCAAAAAAGAAAAGAAAAAAAGCGAACGTTTCTAAAATTGGGAGCAGAAGCTTGGAAGCCTCTAGGATGAATGACCTGACAAACAAATTCCGTCTGTTGAGCCGAATGCTTACAATATCACAGCGAGACCCTCCGGGCTACAATTTTGCCCAGAAGTTGCAAACTTCTTGTTCCAATTTAAATCTTTTGCCATAAGAGGAGACGTAATTGACAAAGTTCAGTCATTTTGAAAGGCAAAACCTGCAAGCGATTGCCGAGTTATTTGACTCTCACTTAGATCATTTTTCATTACGACACATTGTGGGAAAAGGGAAAAATATGTGTAGAATGTAGAATGCATCGTAAGAAAATCCTATCTATGGTTTCTCTAGAAGCCTTTTGAATTATATCACGCTATTGTGCCAGCTTATTTTTTTTTTCATGATCACAGTATTTTCAGTCCCATTAATGTATGTAAAGAGTGTAGGCAGTCCTTGACTTACGACCACAGCTGAGCCCCAAATTTCCACTGCTAAGAGAGACAGTTGTTAAGTGAGTTTCTCAATTCAATTGCTGCTCCTGGGTTGCCTAACACGTTACAATAGCTGCAATTTCTCCAACATCGTAGAGAGATGATTCTTCCTTAATACAGGGAGACCTCGAGTTACGGCCGCAGCTGAACCCAGAATTTATGTTGCTAAGTGAAACGCTTGTTAAGTGAGTTTTGTCCCATTTTATGACCTTTCTTGCCACAATGGTTGAGTGAATCACTGCCATTTTTAAGTTAGTAACACGCTTGTTAAGTGAATCCGACTTCCCCCTTGACTTTGCTTGCCAGTAGGTCGTAAAAGGGAATCACTTGAGCTAGGGACACGGCAACCGTCATAAATATGAGTCAGTTACTAAGCATCTGAATTTTGATTATGTGACCTTGGGGATGCTACAGTGGTCATAAGTGTGAAAAATGGTCATATGTTTGCTCAACTGATTCTGGTAAAGTTGATTTTAGATTCTAAGTGAAGTCCAATGGGTGTTTGGGGAGAAATTACTTATCTGTTGCCTGTAACCTGTTTAGCAAGGATTTTTTTTGGCCCTTCCTGTTTCTGGACCTTTAACAAATGTCTCACTTAAGAACAGAAATTTTGGGCTCAATTGTGGTCTAAGTCGAGGACCATCTGTATAACAAAGTTATCTACAACCCATATTAGAAAGACTGAATTTTCCAGCTCTCCCTTTCATTCAAACTAGATAAATCATACAATTTTACCTCCCTAGATTCTTACCACTCCGAGAAGGCACAATAGTATCCTCATTGTTCAAAATATTAACATTTTTCCTTTGTTTTCGACCATGCAGCCTCTATGGTCCATAATTGTATAAAAGAATACCGTATTTTTCGGACTATAAAACGCACTGGAGTATAAGACGCACCAAGATTTTGAAGAGGTAAACAAACAAACAAAAAAGGTTTTTGCCCTCCCTGGCCCCCAGGAGCACTCTGCAGGCCTCCCAAACCCTCTGCGCGTCCCGTTTTTGTGAAAAATGGGGTTTGCAGAGAGTTTGGGAGGCCTGCAGAGTGCTCCTGGGGGCTGGGGAGGGCAAAAACACCCGTTTTTGTGAAAAACGGGCCCATTTTTCGCCTCCCAAACCTCCCACGTGTCGCGTTTTTGCCCTCCCCAGCTCCCAGGAGCACTTTGCAGGCCTCCCAAAACCTCTGCATGCCCTGTTTTTTCAAAAAATGGGATGCATGGGGTGTGGTTTTGGAGGCCAAAAATGGCTGTATTTGGTGTATAAGATGCACCAACATTTCCACCCTCTTTTGGGGTGGGGGGAGTGCGTCTTATACTCCGAAAAATATGGTAATTGTCGGTAGCTCTCCCTTCTAAAATCAGGAAATCTAAATATGCTTTGGCCTTTCTCTTGGTTTTTTTTGGCTCGTACCCAAAGACATTACTAAGCCTAAATGATTGTGGAAAATAATCAGGAATATACTGTATGGCTGTGTGGATGAGCTGGCTTGTAGGAAGCTCCTTACCCTATGAACCTTGAATGGATGGTGGATCAAGCTTTGAAAAGATGCTTTTGTTTCAAGGTGCCCAGAACTACTTCGCTCTGATTACAGGTGGGCGAGTTAACAAGGTAAATTGCCTTTTTATAATCGGCCTCGAGGGATGGAAGAAAGGAGAAGATAAGCTGAGTTCGAGGGGATGGCTGGAGGGTTCCCCCCCCCCAAGATCTGCAGTTCTGCTCAAATTGGTTCAAAATCCCAGGTGGATAAGGAAGGCGGGGAGTGAAGATACAACCTTCTTTTTTTAAAAATAAAATAAAATAGTTCTCCTTAGCTGCTGGTTTCATCCGATCGCTTTTTCCCTGGTATTCTCAGTGGAATTAATTATATCCGATATTGGTGGAGACCCTTCTCATCTCCCCTGCACAACCCTGGCGTAGTTCCCCAAAGAGTGTACCTCAGGGGTGGGTTCTGACTTCCTCGCTGCCAGTTTGCTTCCTCACGCGCCGCGCGGGCACACCGCGCGAGCGCAGTGCTAAAAACCAAGTTTCTGCACATGCGCAGAAGCAAAAAAACAAGATGGCGCCACCTATGGCGCCGCCGAGAGAGCCGGTTTGGGGGTGTGTCCAGCCAGCCATCGCTGCCGGTTCGGCGAGCGGGGGGAAATTCCTGCTACCAGTTCTATAGAGCCGGTCCGAACTGGCAGGAACCCACCTCTAGTTTACATGTTTCAGATTTGATACACACGGTAACCTAGGCAGGGGGACTTGACTTGATATGAGGAACGGTTTTATAATTTCTGTAATTTTCTTTGTCGGACTCTGCGTTGAATAAGTTCCCCAAGGTTTACTTAAGGCAGCTTCGAAATGCAGCCTTCCAATTTATATTCCCTGCATTGTTACATCGAACTACAGTTCCCAGCAGCCCCGGGTAGAAAGGCTGGGAGATGTAAGTCCACCACAGGTTTTTCAGAGCTGGCAGATCTGATGAGGGTCTTCAAATATTGCGTTTCTTCCTTGAGTTTTAGACATGCAAGGCCTCCTGTTTTTTCCTCTCAGCTGGAAGATGGCTCAGAGACTCTTGAGATTAAGTAGCTCACAAGTTTTATAATAGGAGGAAAAACAAATATATAATAATGGTAGAAAGGTAGCTATAAGCTGGACTGGGATAATGGGGAAAAACCTCAGAAGGAAAGCTTGTAAAAGACTTCTGTGTTGCCGCTAAAATTCTTATATATCCAGACAAGCTTGAGTTGAGAAGGATCATCCAGCTTTTTTTCAATATCCAGTTTTTAGCCTTGGGACACTTTTCTGGGGCTGAAGATCTCTTAAACTCTAATGGTGCTTCCTGGGGCCAGATGATGTTGATGAGGAGCAATCCATACCCTTCATAACTCTAAAATTCTTTTACTTCTTTCAAATCATATCCAAGAAGACATTTTGGAGTCTCCACGTTTTTCCAAACCTCTCTTGGACTTCTCAAAACATACAGCTTTAGGCAAATGTTAAAGATAGCAACAGAATATTGGTAGCTCGGGGTTGAACTGTGGGGTCCTTCCTGAGCTTGGTGGTTTTCCTGTCGTTTTCCTGGACTCGTGAGAGAAGTTGCTAAAATAGCCAGTATGTTTTAAGTTCGAGTGAAGCCTAAAAGAATGATATCTCTGGAAGAAGTTAGAAAATGTAGAAAAAGTAGAAAAATGTGGGTTAGACAGCAACACCACCAGATGGATTCAAAACTGGCTGACCAACCGCACTCAACGTGTAGTGCTCAATGGAACTGCATCTACATGGAGGGAAGTATGCAGTGGAGAACCCCAAGGCTCTGTTTTAGGCCCAGTACTCTTCAACATCTTCATCAACGACTTGGACGAGGGGATAGATGGGGAACTCATCAAATTTGCAGATGACACCAAACTGGCAGGAATAGCCAACACTCCAGAAGATAGGCTCAAGATACAGAAGGATCTTGACAGACTTGAACATTGGGCGCTATTTAACAAAATGAAATTCAATGGTGAAAAAAGTAAGGTTTTACATTTAGGCAAGAAAAGCAAAATGCACAGGTACAGTATATGTGGTACCTTGCTCAACAGTAGTAACTG
>QLTV01002012.1:131002-147401 GCA_003457575.1 Thermophis baileyi
CTTCTTCTTCTCCCTCTTCCTCCTCCTCTTCTTCTTCTTCTTCTTCTTCTTCTCCTCCTCCTTCTCCTTCTCCTTCTCCTTCTCCTTCTCTTCAACTTCTTCTTTTCAACTACCTCTTCTTCAACTACTTCTTCTCTTCAACTTCTTCAACTTCTTTTCTTCTTCTTCAACTACTTCTTCAACTTCTTCCTCCTCCTCCTCCTCCTCTTCTTCTCTTCTTCTTCTTCTTCTTCTTCTTCTTCTTCTTCTTCTTCTCCTCCTCCTCCTCCTCCTCCTCCTCCTCCTCCCTCCTCCCTCCTCCCTCTTCCCTCCTCCCAACTTCTTACAACTTCAGAATTTGTAAGGTAACATGGCTCACTCAGCCCAACATCCTTCCTACAAAATCAGGGTCAGCTCCTTCTCTTATTAAAATGCTCATTGCTTCTACCCTTTTGACCCAGGGACAGAAAATATAGTCTCTGCAGATCGTATGAATGATGCGAACGAAGGTCATGTCTGCATGAACCAGCCAAGCGGGTGGATATTTCTCCTTGCGTCACGCAACCCGGGAAAAATGCAAAGTTTTTGACATATCTGCGCTCAGAGGGTGAAAAGGAACACCAGAGGCAGGCTTCCATTTGTGCTAATGCTAAAGTGCCTTTGGATGGATGTGCCTGCGTGTTAAAATACGTAATCTTTCCAATCCTTTATTCCTGAAGAATTGCCTGTCAAAGCCTAAACTAGCTTTTGATTAGTGCTAGAAGCTGAACATGCATTTTTCTTCTCTCCCAACCCACCCCTCCATTTTTTTTAAGTAGGCAATTTTTTCCTCCGGTTTCCTTAATTCACAGCTTTATGGAAAAACTTGGGACAATTCTTCTTTTTTGCTCACATGGCTATTCCTGGGAACCCCATTATAAATGATTAAGTACCGTCCCTTCTCAATTTGTTCTTCATGTGGAGCCGTTGTTTTACTTCGTCTATCCAGTCCTTAATTGCAGAATATTCTTTCTCTTGTATGACTCTCCCTAATACGAGTCTTAGTTCTTGGTGGTAGTGAATCTATTTTCCTTACAGAAGAGCCTCATTCGAAAGAATTGGGGGTCAGAACCAGGAAATGCTTGAGACCTTTGTCACCCTAAATCAAATCAGTTTTGACAATGCTTTCAAACAGAAAAACTTTTTCGCAAATTAAAAAAAAGATGGCTGTCCCAACTCAGGGGTTTGATTAGCACTTTATTCAATGAAAATATTCCTCCTTCCATTTCTTGGTCCTGGTGCTGTTTCTGAAGTTTTATAGTGATTAGAGATTTTGGAGGAATTCAGTGTGGCTCTGTAGGAGGAGAGAAGGTAGAGCTAAGTGGGTCATCAGCTTAGAGTCATTACGTTGCCACAAACAGTCCAACCCCTCTTCAGTTCTGTTGACTCTTATCTGGTGCCAACTGAACTTTATTTGACTAGATTCTTCTGCATAGGTTTGATCATTAAAGTGTGTTTAGTGGTCTAGCACCAGTTTGGTCTAGTGGTGAAGGCACCAGGCTAGAAACCAGGAGACAGTGAGTTCTAGTCCCGTCTTAGGCATGAAAGACAGCTGGGTGACTTTGGGCCAATCACCAGGAGACGGGGAGTTCTAGTCCCGCTTTAGGCATGAAAGTGGGTTGGGTGACTTTGGGCCAATCACCAGGAGACGGGGAGTTCTAGTTCTGTCTCAGCCATGTAAGCAACTTGGGTGACATTGAGCCAATCACCAGGAGGTTTTGAGTTCTAGTTCTACCTAAGGCATGAAAACTGGCTGGGTGACTTTGGGGCAATCACCAGGAGACGGTGAGTTCTAGTTCCGCCTCAGCCATGAAAGTAACTTGGGTGAAGTTAGCCCAATCACCAGGAGACGGTGAGTTCTAGTTCCACCTCAGGCATGGAAACCAGCTGGGTGACTTTGGGCCAATCACCAGGAGACGGGGAGTTCTAGTCCCGCTTTAGGCATGAAAGTGGGTTGGGTGACTTTGGGCCAATCACCAGGAGATGGGGAGTTCTAGTTCTGTCTCAGCCATGTAAGCAACTTGGGTGACATTGAGCCAATCACCAGGAGGTTTTGAGTTCTAGTTCTACCTAAGGCATGAAAACTGGCTGGGTGACTTTGGGGCAATCACCAGGAGACGGTGAGTTCTAGTCTCGCCTTAGGCATGAAAGCCGGCTGGGTGACTTTGGGCCAATCACCAGGAGAGGGGGGGTCTAGGCCCGCCTTAGACATGAAAGTGGGCTGTGTGATTTGGGGCCAGTCATTCTCTCTCAGCCCAACCTACCTCACAGGACTGTTGTTGTAGGAGGAGGAAGGAGTATTAGGTACAGCCGCTGTTCTGAGGTGTTTATAAAAATAATAAAGGCAGGATACAAACAAATAAATAAAATAAAATAGACAAATATGCAGAAAGAAAAGATAAAAAAAACAATTGTCATCATTCCATTCTTTCCGAAACGGTGACATTTTTCTCCACTCTTTCAGAAATCTCCAGAATGTCAAGATCTGATCACTTCCATTTGATTCTGCTTGGATCTGTTCACAACATAAATTAAATAAATAAATAGATGTAAGTGGGAAAGGCCCTTCACCAGCTCTTCTTCTTCTTCCCTTAGACATAGGCGGTGATGGCGATACAGTATGAAGCTTCATTGTCTGGTTGAATTCTTCCTTTTTTACACACACACACAAAAACCAACCAGGTGCCTGAAACAGTGACTGCTTCACTTAATTGGCGTCATAATTTCTTGAATTCCATCTTCTCTCACGTAGGGGACAAAAAATAAATTTGCCTCCCGTTTTCCTCCTCTTTTTCCCCATGATTGCTTTACCTAAAATGCTGCAGCACGATGCAGAAATTCGTCATTTCCAAAGAACAGAAAACCACTGATTTTTGCCGGTCCCGTTTGGCATCAGTTCTGATTAAACCATGATTAATCAGAGACAATGTGGCTCTGCCGTGGCGTCTTTTCCTTGGCTTGTTGGAGACCTGCGTGGAGAAAACAGCTTCGGTCAGCAGCGGGATTCTCTTTGAAATGCATTATTTAGAAAAGAAATATTTTCTTTAGCTTTAATATTATTTAAAAAGGAAGGGAATGTCCAAAATCAGGAGACGGGTCATAGAAGTCTTCCAATGACAGACTGATATTTACATTTTTCTTCCCCCCCCCTTTTTTCCCCCCCAATATGAAGAACATTTTGTGTTCATGCCAAAAATGCTTCTTCTCCAAATGGAGGACAAGTGCTAGTGTAAATGTTTGAATGGGATCCAGCTTTTCAGAGACTGATTTATCGTTTCATGTCTGACCACGCTAAGAACAGAGAAATTGTGGTTGTAGGCTCGTAGAACATAGACTGTAGAATAATAGAATTGGAAGAGACCTTGGAGGTCTTCTAGTCCAACCCCTTGCTCAGACAGGAAACCCTATACCATTCCAGACAAATGGCTGTCCAGTCTCTTCTTAAAATCCTCCAGTGATGGAGAAGGAAGGAAAGGAGGGAGGGAGGGAGGGAGGGAAGAAATTCCTGGGTCTATTGGGAAGGAAGGAAGGAAGGAAGGAAGGAAGGAAGGAAGGAAGGAAGGAAGGAAGGAAGGATAACAGTATAACAGAATGACAGAATAACAGAGTTGGAAGGGACCTTGGAGGTCTTCTAGTCCAACCCCTTGCTCAGACAGGAAATCCTATACCCATGATGGCGAACCTATGGCACGCGTGCCACAGGTGGCATGCGGAGCCATATCTGAGGGCATGCGAGGCGTTGCCCTATATCAGCTCCAGTGTGCATGTGCGTGCTGGCCAGCTGATTTTCGGCCTTCTGGAGCGCGGGGGAGGACGTTTTCGCCCCCCCCCCAGGCTTCAGGAAAGCCTGGGGAAGGCGAAAAACGGCCCAACGGGCCTACCGGAAGTTCGGAAATATCATATCGCTGACTCACCCTTCCTATTATTACATCTCCTCCCCTCCTCCATTTTTTTTTGTTTTTATTTGTTTTTATTTTTATTCCCTTTAATTTGGACATGGCTTGAAAAGTGGAGAAAATAATGGTTTTGAGACACGGGTGCAGAGTGATCACAATAGCGAGATTGTCAAGAGCTGAAATTTAATGCGCACCTTGTGACATTACTTATGGGAGACAATTAGAAGGGTAGCAGGATAAACATCGGAGAGGTTTGGTGTCATCTGAGGAGCAAACTACACATTGCACACCTGGTGTCCTGTTTTTGTTTTTCTTAAAAGCAGCAACATGCTTTGTGTCTCTCTTTCCATGAGTATCTCTGTAGCAGAGATGGGTTCCTGCCGGTTCGGACCGGTTCTTTAGAACCGGTAGTGGGAATTTCCCCCTGCTCACCAAACCGGCAGCAATGGCTGGCTGGACACGCCCCTGAACCGGCTCTCTCGGCGGCGCCATAGGCACCGCCATCTTGTTTTTCGCTTCTGCGCACGTGCAGAAGCTGTTTTTTGTTTCTGCACATGCGCAGAAGCTGGATTTTCAGCACTGCGCATGCGCCCACCCGCATGCAAAGTGCGTGCACGTCCACATGGCACGGCCGCGTGGCACGCAACGCACGCACCCCCACACGGTGCGGGAGGAAGCAAACCGGCAGCGAGGTAAGTCAGAACCCACCCCTGCTCTGTAGGACTAACCATCATTGGTGGAAAGGCTCAAATCAGTGTTCCTCAGCCTCACCAGCTTGAAGACGGATGGACTGCAACTTGGGCTGGTTGGGGAATTTTTGAGAGTTGTTGAAGTCCATATATCTTAAAGGCTGTAAGGCTGAGAAACACAGATTTAAATCCTCCAGCATTACTGAGTCATGTAAACATCTTGGCTATGTTTGGCTACATCTTGGCTACAACAACATCCCTCCACCATGGGCTGGGACATCAGAGAATTGTAGCCTAAAGCCAACTAGAGGATATGATGTGCAGTTTGGAATGAGATGTTGAAGAGAGAAATGGCATTTCAGTTCTTTTGCACCATATTGGTTCACTGTGTGTAGCTAGAGATTATGATGGGTCTGTGAAGAGCTTGGTAGATAGGAACTAGAAATGATCCCTAAGCTTTCAATTATCTCATATACACAGCCTCAAAAACATGTTTATGTCTGGCTTATCATGATGGCTTATCAAACCAAGCTGTTGTCCCCAGAAATGGATTCTTCAAAATGGAATCATGGATATTCCATAGGTGGGCTCTTGGATGCTGTCTGAGCTTGGTTGGGAGGAGGAAGAGGAGGAGATGGAGGAAGAGGAGAGGACTGAGGTCTTTGGTGCTCTCTGAGCTTGGTTGTTTCCTTGCAGACGTTTTGTTACCCAACTAGGTAACATTATCAGTGGGAGGAGGAGGAGGACTGGGATTTTTGGTGCTCTCTGACCTTGGTTGTTTTCTTGCAGACATTTCACTACGCAACGAGGTAACATCATCCGTGCTAGTCTTTACCTAATAACATTATCAGATGTTACCTAGTTGGGTAATGAAACGTCTGCAAGAATACAACCAAGCTGAGAGGTGCTCACCAAGGACAGTTCAACCTTGAGCTACAAGGTTGGAACTGGATATGTCTAGTCTTATGAAAAGAAGGACTAGGGGTGACATGATAGCAGTCTTCCAATATTTGAGGGGCTGCCACAAAGAAGAGGGAGTGAAGCTATTCTCGAAAGCACCTGAGGGTAGGACAAGAAGCAATGGGTGGAAACTAATCAAGGAGAGAAGCAACTTAGAACTAAGGAGAAACTTCCTGACAGTTAGAACAATTAATCAGTGGAAGGACTTGCTTCCAGAAGTTGTGAATGCTCCAACATTGGATGTTTTTAAGAAGATGTTGGATAACCATTTGTCTGAAGTGGTGTAGGGTTTCCTGCCTAAGCAGGGGGTTGGACTAGAAGACCTCCAAGGTCCCTTCCAACTTTGTTAAATTATTATAAATATTCTCTTCTGTTGATATTTCGTCGGGTTTTTTGTGCATGAAAACCGATGCCCATCAAGTACAGGAGAAACCATGCCCTTGAATTTGTAAGAGCAGCCTATAGTGGAACAGTTGTAATTTGCTTAATGAAACCTACAGTTCGGAACCATGGAAGAGAAACTGTCCTTCTCTAAACCTCCTTTAGTTTCTCCCCTTCTGTATATTTATTTTTATAAGCAAATAGCTCCAGGGCAAAGCAGCTTTGCTGTGGATGTCTGCAGAACCCTAACCGAGAGAATAATATTTTTAGTCCTGTCGCTCAAGGGAATCCTTGCCTCAACTAAGAAAGGCCTTCCCTGCTCCCCAGCACAAATCTATAATTAACTTTATTGCCACCCTGTACTTAAAGGCAACTCTATGCTAGCTCAACCCCTAATACTGGCTAACCGTGACCTTCAAAAACACAAGGTTTGTAAAATATATGTACAATGCATATCAGCAGGAAAGGGCATTGCCTGTGGTGATAAAGAACCTTTAATAGTCCCAATAATGCACTTTTTTGTGTGTGCTAAACATGATATTTATATGAGGCCTAACATCCCTTACGTGGAGTGGAAGAGGGGAATCAAATAATTATTTTAGCTTATTGTTAAGCTTGGAAATATGTGTTTGATCTTCAGAGATTATTTCCAACAGAAGAGCTGTTTCGTGATGAAAAGAAAGCAATCGATGGGGCCATGTTCGCAGGTACAGAAATACATTATTGGTAACCCTGATTGCAAGCTGACCAAACCATAAATCACTGTTTGTCAATTTCAATCCCTTTTTAGATGCGTGGATGTCAACTCCCAGAATTCCCAGCCGGTTGAAGTTCATGCATTTTAAAGGGACTGAGATTGAGGAAAAACTGGCATAAATGAATAGAGATCATTTGAGATGCCCAAAATAGTTGTACTGTGGAAGAAATTTGAGATGTTCGTCAGTTGATTTTGGGTGAGGCCATCTCCTGTGAGGTCCTCCTTGCTAGAAATGGACCACTTTTGTTGAGATTGCATTATTCAAAAAAAAATTCTGGCTTCCCTCTCGTAGACCGAATTAGACCCTGGATGTATGAGCAGGCACACAAGTAAGATTATTGCAATATAAACAAAGGGGTTTAATTTATAATGCAGTTCCTACAAGGCTACGCTTTCTGTTTTTCTTCGTAATGTTTGATGCTTAAGAGCATTTTAAAAGCCAAGTGACTTTTTCTTCAAAAGTTAAAATCTACCCATATTAAAGGTGTGTTCTTTAAAAGAAAAAAGTTCAGTTTAATATTAATGGATTCAGGCCCATAATCTAAAGTTTCTATCCCAGAATATTTTCCCTTGGCATTACTTGTCACCAGCTGCAGCTTTGGGCTGGCCTGCCAACAGTCCTTTTGTAGATATACCAAGCGGTGAAAAATGGACGTCTCTACAGGTTTAATTTGAATTAAAAATAAAAATAAATAAACACAGCCAAGTTTGAAACCCATTTGAAATCCACTACTTCTGACATTTAAATCCACCACTCCTGATATTTTATGCTTGAGGCACAAAATTGGAAAGATTTCTGAATATTATATATCACCGTTTCTCAACCTTGGCATTTTTAAGACGTGTAGATTTTAACTCCCAGAATTCCTGGCTGGGGAATTCTGGGAGTTAAAGTTCATGTATCTTAAAGTTGAGAAATGTTGCTATATGTATTCAATTGCAAAAATAGATAAGGGTAAAAACAAAATTTAAGTACAGGTAGTCCTCAAGAGAAGATCCACAACTGAGCCCAAAATTTAGGTTGCTAAGGGAGAAATTTGTTAAGTAAAAATGTTGCCCCGTTTTATGACTTTTCTTGCCACTGGGAATCACAGCAGTTGTTAAATTAGTAACATGGTTGTTAAGTGAATCTGGCTTCCCTGCGACTTTGTTGGTCAGAAGTTTGCAAAAGTTGATCACGTGACCCCGGGACACTGCAACCGTCATAAATGCAAGTCGGTTGTCAAGCATCCGAATGTAAATCACATGACCACGGAGAGGCTGCAACGGTCATAAGTGTGAAAAATGGTCCTAAGTCATTTTTTTCAGTGCCGTTGTAACTTTGAACGGTCACTAAATGAACACTAAATGAATGAGATTGAGAAGTTTTTAAAGGAAGAAGAGTGGACTCAGGGCAATTGGTCAAAAGAAAAAAGATGGCAGCCCCAACTGTGCCACACACACACATAAAAATCATGTGACTGGCTTTGATTGTGACCCCTTCTTGATTTATTTTACTTCCCTGTGCCAAAAATTGCCCAAAAAAACCCCCCTCAAAAGGACAGGAACCACAGAGAATTTTCCAATGAATATTGTTCCACTGTGAGGATTAAATTCCCTTTCGTCCTTTAACATGGTAAATAGACTCTCACGCGTCTAGACACCTTAATCTAGGTAATTTCTCAGTTCGCTCTTTTGAGCATATCACTTTCTTCTTTCCTTTCTGTGTTTTAATTGAGATTGTCTGGCATTGTTTTTCTGTCCAAAAATCCAAAACAAATCATTCGTTTAATCAGGGCGGTTACCTGAAAATTTTCACTTGTGGGGTTGTCCATCGCGGTCCCAGCGCTGGTGTCTGTCTCGGACCACGTCAAAGATGGCTTCAATTCGTGCCAGTTTCCTTTCTCTCTTTTCTTCCCAAGGATTTCGTTTTTCTAGACTTCAACCATTTCTCTCGGTCTATAATTCCGTATTTCTGCATGTGCGTTTCTACTCCAAAGACTGACTGGAGTTGTAGACTAAAACGGTAGAAGAGAACTCCTCTCTTGTTTCTGAAGGTCTTTGCTTGACTCTATACAGCAGGGATGTCAAACTGAAGGTCCGCGGGCGGCCCTCCTGAGCTCCGTTTTCACTGGCAGAGGGTTGCAGGAGGCCGTCGCAGCTGGAAACGGAGCTCGGGAGCCAGTTTTCGCTGGCAGAGCGCCAGGGGTAGGCTTCAAAAATTTCAGCAATGGGTTCTCTGCCCGGTTGCTGGGTGGCCGTGGCCATGGTGGGTGTGGCCTAGTCGGCCTCCTGCACCACGGTGGGGGGGGGCATTTTCACCTTCCCCAGGCTCTGGGAAAGGCCCTCCGGAGGCCAGAAACGGGCCCATTCTGGAATTTCCGGAACTCCCGGGAGGCCCGTTTTTCCCCCTCCCAGAGCCTCCGCGCGGGCCCTGCACTTACCTCGCATCCAAAACGGGCCATGTGGAGACTCCTGGGAGGGGCCGGGTGGGGTGGGCATGGCCAGCCAGGAGTGGGATTTGGGGATTCTCTGAACTGGACAGAATCTTAGCTAGAGGTTCTCCCGAACCCCTGCGAACCCCCAGCAGCCCACCCCTAATGTCACCCCTAATTCTTCTTTTCTTTAGACCCAGGTGGGGTGGGGTGGGGTGGGCAGGGCCGGCCAGGGGTGGGATTTGGTGGTTCTCTGAACCGGCCATAACGTTAGCTACGGGTTCTCCCGAACCCGGGCGAACCCGTAGCAGCCCACCCCTGCAGAGCGCTCAGGCTGTCACACGCACCCCCGATATGAGTGACATTGAGCTGGCCATGCCCACTCTGGCCACACCCGGCCTCCCGAGGTCAAACACAACCCTGATGCGGCCCTCAATGAAATTGAGTTTGACACCCCTGCCGTACAGGAAAAACAAGCTTATCGTATGATTTCCTTAGGACGCTGTTCCAGAACCCTGGCATTATGTCCTTGGATAATCAAGTCTTTACACTGGCATGCACTTTCGTGCTCATAAAGCCAATTGTGCCACTCAACGATCAATAAACTGCCTACAGCTGATGTTCCTTTTTTTTCTTTTTTAACTATTGAAATAAAGAGCGTATAAAGATCAGGAACATGGGCTTTGGAACATGCCATTTTTTAAAAAAAAAAATATTGGAGAGCCCACAGATTCTCATTACAGGTATAGTCCTCAACTTACGACCACAGTTGAACCCAAAATTTCTGTGGCTAAGTGAGACATTTGTGAGGGGAGTTTTGCCCCATTTTTATGACTTTTCGTGCCACGGTCGCTAAATGAATCCCTGCAGCTCTTAAATTAGTAAACCGGGTGTTAAGCGGATCTGGCTTCCCCATTAGCTTTGCTTGTCAGAAGGTCACAAAAGGGGATCACGTGAACCCCGGGACTCGGCGACCGTCATAGATAGGAACCGGTTGTCAAGCGTCTGAATTTGGGTCACGTGACAACGGGGATGCAGCAATGGTCATAAGTGTGAAAAACGGTCATAAATAAGTCACTTTTTTTAGTGCCGTTGTAACTTTGAACGGTCACTAAACGAACTGTTGTAAGTCGAGGACTACCTGTATAGGCCCATCTATGAAGTCACTCAGTTCAGCCCAATTTGAAAGATACTGCAAACAATTATCCACTTGAAGATTCCTTGCATTAATCCACTTAGACGCTTAATCAAGGATTTAGCCCTGAACTGAACCACTGATCTTCACCTTCGTTTGCATTCATGTAGGAAAGATCCTTTGACCAACATTGTCATTGTCTGATGTCTTCTGGATTTGTCCAGCACAATATTGTCACGCCTTACTGGCAGAGATTTTCCAAAATCTCAGTCAGAGACTTCTATAGAGATTCTTGGTCATCCAGGTCATGGTTGTCCCAAAGGTGCTTTTTCAAAAGGCAACTGGACTTAGTTTTGCCTTGAAGACGTTTCCCTTCTCATCCAAGAAGCTCCTTCAGTTCTGACTGAATGGTGGAGGATGGAAGGTTTTATATTCCTTGCAGTCATCTGGTCGTTAGTACTCTCTCTCAGAGTCATGGAGACCATTTGGAGGTTGATATGCGCCCTCAGGGTTACCTGAGTAATGCAAATGGACGTGGGGCCTTCTTGGAACTGTTGAAAGGACTGCGTTGTAGACTAGAAATAGGTAGTGTTGTATTCCTCCCCCTCTGTTGAGAGAGGGCTGTGCAATTTTCACATAAATGGCCTCTTTGACCCCTCTTTCAAACCACTGGTCCTCTCTGCCCGGAATGTGGATTTTGCTGTCTTCAAAAGAGTGGCCTTGGTCTTTCAAATGCAGATGGACTGCTGAGTCTTGTCCTGGTGGGTTTGTTCTCCTATCTTGTGCCATGCATTTGTGAAGTGGCTGTTTTGTTTCTCCAATGTACAGATCTGCGCATGTCTCGCTGTGCTGCATATATCACATTGCTCTGCATACATCACATTGGATGACCGAGGATCTCCATAGACAAATCTGGAAGTACTTTATGCAGAAAATGTGTCCTACCCACTCAATTATGGTCTTTTCTCTCTCTCTCAATTTTCACTACAAAGTGTGTGTCGCTGAGTTTAATGGACGGTCCTGTGTGCCAAACACCCATGTGCATGGCTCTGTGTTTGCTTTACTCAGACCTCCCACTAAAATCAGTGGGCTTTACAGAGTAAGTTCCCATAGGAATTCTTCATCCTTTATTTCTTGAAGGATTGTTGAAGGAGAAGGAATAATTCTAACCAAGGGGCTGTGTTTAATTAAACGTCAGATGTTACCGATCTGATGCCTCTCTATACTTTTAGCAATGATTAAATTGCCATGGGCTCACAAGTTTTGGGGATCAAGCGGTTTGGTTAAAAGCATGTGGTTCAGACTAACCAATCATAGCATTTTAAAGAATGTAAAATCCAGAGCTTGCCAAAAGATAAGATGCATAAAAAGTTTTCAAGTTGTAGATAACATCCATAAAAAGCAGAGTTGCATTCAAGACCAGTTCAGTTCCTAAATAGATCTCTGGATAGATCTCTACAGTCAGAATACCAGAGTTGGAAGGGAGCTTGGAGGTCTTCTAGTCCATCCCCCTGCTCAGGCAGGAAACCCTATAACATTCCAGACAAATGGCTGTCCAATCTCTTCTTCAAAACCTCCAGTGATGGAGCACCCACAACTTCTGGAGGCAAGTTGTTCCACTGATTAACTAACAGAATACCAGAGTTGTAAGGGACCTTGGAAGTCTTCTAGTCCAACCCCCTGCTGAGGCAGGAAAACCTGTAACATTCCAGACAAATGGCTGTCCAATCTCTTCTTCAAAACCTCCAGTGATGGAGCACCCACAACTTCTGGAGGGAAGTTCTTCCACTGGTTAATTGTCCTCACTGTCAGGAAATTTCTCCTTAGTTCTAGGTTGCTTCTCTTCTTGATTAGTTTCCATCTGTTGCTTCTTGCCCTGATACAGAAATCGGTTGTCAATCTCTTTTTCTAGTCATTTTATTTTCTTTCATCTACAGATCTGGAATCACATGGAGAAATTGGGTCTGGTTATGTACTGTAGGTGCCTCGGTGTACATCCACCATGATGTACAACCGAAATTCCCTCCCAACTGTGGTTATAAGTCAAGGATTACCTGTGTTGAACTGAGTTTTCTCTGAAGGTCTTGGAGATCATTTTAAGCATAGCCTGGGTGAAGATTGAGCTGAAGCGCCCAAGACGTGGTCTCATGCAGGCCAATAGCCTCTCTGGGTCCCACCATTCTCTTTAGACAATTACAGACTTACAACAGTTCATTTAGTGACTATTCAAATTTACAACGGCACTGAAAAAAGTGACTTTATAACCGTTTTCCACACTTACAACTTTTACAGAATCCCCACAGTCATGTGATCAAAATTCAGACACTTGGCAACTGACTCATACTTATGACGGTTGCCGTGTCCCGGGGTCACATGATCCCTTTTTGCGACCTTCTGAGAAGCAAAGTCAATGGAGGAGCCAGAGTCAATTAACAACTTAACAACTTGCAGTGATTCACTTAAGAAATGAATCGTCGAGAAAGGTCATAAAATGGAGCAAAACTCAACAAATGTCTCGCTTAACAACAGAAAATTTGGGCTCAATTGGGTTCATAAGTCGAGGACTACCTGAATGTTAGGAATACTTTGAAGAGGTGGGAGAAAAGAGAAAGATTTTGCTGTATCTGAAGCTGAAAACATGGCTTTTGTGGGAGCTGGCTGGGAACTTCTTGAGAACGATCCTCCAACTGGGGATTAGATCTCACTTCACCCACACTGTGCAATACCCGTTATTATTTTATAGGCTTTATCCCCTCTGTTATTTGCAAGTTACGCTGGTTGGATCTTGTTACGTGAATGGTGCCTTTTATGACGGATTCCCATTTGGCATTTTGGAGTGAGTTACCTGTGGGTTTGGGGTGGGGCAGTGGTGAAATCCAATTTTTTTTACTAACGGTTCTGTGGGCGTGGCTTGGTGGGTGTGGTGTGGCTTGGTGGGCGTGGCAGGGGTACTGCAAAATCCCCATTCCCACCCCACTCCTGGGGCCAGCCAGAGGTGGTATTTGCCGGTTCTCCGAACTACTCAAAATTTCCGCTGCCGGTTCTCCAGAACCTGTTAGAACCTGCTGGATTTCACCCCTGGTTTGGGGGTTACTGCTTTGGGCTTGCTATTTTTTTAAAAAAATATCTCCTAAGGATAATTTATCACAATTTGGGACCGAATGGAAGAGGAGAATGCCACTGCTACCCACAGTAGGGCAGACCAAGCATTCATTTTAATCTATCATCCTGTCTATAAAAGCAAGCCATAGCAGAGATTTTACACCAGAGTGAAAGAATGATGCATTCACTCATTATTTACTCTGAGACCTGAGCAATCAAATACTCGGGAGCGTATTTCAAATGGATTTGTATGTTCTGTTCTGTCAGACTAACAAGCTTGGAAAGTTCAAAGGCCATCCTTCAAAACTAAATCAAGGTTTTCTCACTGTCAGTAGAGATTCTCAGTCATCTTGCTTGTGGTTGTCCCAAAAGGTGCTTTTTTTTTCAAGAGGCAACTGGACTTCCTTGTTTTTCTTTGAAGACGTTTCGCTTCTCATCCAAGGAGCTCCTTCGGCTCTTCAGAATTCTTCAGAGCTGAAGAAGCTCCTTGGATGAGAAGCGAAGCGTCTTCAAAGAAAAACAAGGAAGTCCAGTTGTCTCTTGAAAAAAAAAGCACCTTTTGGGACAAGGTTTTCCCATCGATTCACACCCAGAAATGTTTTGCAAGGCTCTTTTTAAAGATTCAGCATTGTTTTGAGTCATTGACTTCTGCCTCTTCCAACCTTGAGCCAGTCAGGATCAAACTGCTGACAGTCTGCAGAATTAGCCTGCTATGCTGCATTCTAATCACTGTGCCACCACGGCTTATTAGTAGTATATAATTATGAAATGTAATCTTTCATGTGGAAGCTTAGCCTAGAATTTCCTTTGTTTTACTCTAATATGTAAGGGAGGGGAGCTGCTTCTCCAACGTAGGCAAGAATGAAGAAATGCTAACCTACCTTCCTTCCCTCCCTCCCTCCCTCNTTCTTCTCCTTCCCCTTCTCCTTCCTGTTCTTTTCCTCCCCCTCCTCCTTTTTCTCCTTCTCCTTCTTCTTCTCCTTCTCCTTCTCCTTCTCCTCCTCCTCCTTCTTCTTCTTCTCCTCCTTCCTGTTCTTTTCCTCCTCCTCCTCTTCTTCCTTTTTCTTCTTCTTCTCTTCCTTCCTGTTCTTTTCCTCCTCCTCCTCCTCTTCTTCTTCTTCTCCTTCCTGTTCTTTTCCTCCTCCTCCTCCTCCTCCTCTTTTTCTTCTTCTTCTCTTCCTTCCTGTTCTTTTCCTCCTCCTCCTCCTCCTCTTCTTCTTCTCCTTCTCCTTCTTCTCCTTCCTGTTCTTTTCCTCCTCCTCCTCCTCCTCATCTTCCTCCTCCTCCTCCACCACCACATGGATTTTCCAATCTACATCCAAAGTTTTAGCAGGATGCTATTTCAGGCTGCCTGAATGGAATCCTCTCCCCAGTGAGTCCAAATCGGGCCTAATTTGGTTTCAGATATCCGTTCTGATGTATGTCCACTTACTGCACTTTTCCTTGTGGCTTTTTGCCAAATTACCCAGGATTTTCGGGTATGTTTCCCCCCCTTTTGTTTTGTCTTGCTTAAAGAGGGGTGGGAGGCTTGTCTTGGGTGATTTGTCTGCCCCCTCCTCCTTTTCCATTAAAAGTTCTCCCAGGCTCGGTTTCTCTCTTTCCTGCTGCCAACAGAGTTCAAGTCATAACTTTTACATTCAACGTCTGCCGTGCCAGAAAGGAAATAGAAAGATTAACAAATCAAGCCTACCTTCCCCCCCTTCCTTCTTTTTCTGTCCCCCGCCCCCCTCAATACAATCTCACAGTCTCGTTATCCTTTTGGAGCTGTTGAAGAGGGGGTCCACCTATTCTCCAAAACCCCTGAGGGTAGGACAAGATGCAATGGATGCAAACTGATCAAGGAGAGAAGCAACCTGGAATTAAGGAGAGATTTCCTGACAGTGAGGAAAATTAATCAGTGGAACAACTTGCCTCCAGAAGTTGTGGGTGCTCCATCAGTGGAGGTGTCTAAGAAGAGATTGGACAGCCATTTGTCTCAAAATGGGATAGTGTCTCCTGCTTGAGCAGGGGGTTGGACTAGAAGACCTCCAAGGTCCTTTCCAATTCTGTTATTCTGTAATCCCAGATCAATCAATTAGTGTAACTGTTTGCCTTCAAAAGTCATTTTAGGTTTTCAAGAAGGCAGGGCTAGGTTCTGGATCCTTTTGCTGCCGGTTCGCTCAGGGTCGTGCCCGCAGCAATCAAAAAATAGCTTCTGCGCATGGGCAGAAGCAAAAAATTAGCTTCTGTGCATGCGTAGAAGCATAATCCAAGATGGCGGCACCCACGGAGACACCGACAGAACCGGCTCTGTGACATCATCGCGGAGGTACTAACGGTTCTAAAGAGCCGGCTAGAACCGGTAAGAACCCACCTCTGCAAGAAGGGATTGGAAAACCATTTGACTGAAATAGTATACGGTTTCCTGCTTGAGCAAGGGGTTGGACTGGAAGACCTCCAAGGTCCCTTCCAACTCTGTTATTCCTTTATTCCTCTTACTCTCAAGCTTTTCCTTCTGGACTTTGCTTTAAGAACCTGGTCCAGCCTTTTCTAAGCTTGTGAACCCAAGGGGTTCGCCCACTCCATCTCCCAACCTTCCTGGCCAGCACAGAAAATGGCTTGCATAGCAAGGTCTTCTGGGCCCAGAATTCCGGGCATCAGGTGCGAGAAATCAGGAGCCAGGATTGAGTTCAAAAATGCTACATGTTTATTTCATGCTACTTCTATACAAGAATCTTATCTACTAAAGGTCAAGGCAAATTGGTTTGCCTTGACCAATTTGCCAGACCATCCATTTCCCTCCCCCAGATGTAGCAGGAATCCTCCATCCAGATATTTGAAGGCCTTTGCTCAGGAGGTCCTCCCACCCAGAGGGCCCCCCAGCTCCCTTAGCATCAACTCTGGCTGCTGTTTCCCCCTTCTACCATCCCCTCCTCTCTCTCTCTCTCTCTCTCTCTCTCTCCCTCTCTTTCTCCCTAACCAAAAAAAAAAAAAGGGGGGGGGGTAGAGAAACATTGCTGATCTCCCTTCCTCTCTCTTTTTCTCTCTTCTCTTCCTCTCCCTCTCGT
>QLTV01002012.1:150015-167240 GCA_003457575.1 Thermophis baileyi
GGGAGGGATGGGGGGATGGATGGATGGATGGATGGATGGATGGATGGATGGATAGAAAGATAGATAGATAGATAGATAGATAGATAGATAGATAGATAGATAGATAGATAGATAGATAGATAGATAGATAGATAGATAGATAGATAGATAGATAGATAGATAGATAGATATGGATGGATGGATGGATGGATGGATGGATGGATGGATGGATGGATGGATGGATGGATGGATGGATGGATGGATGGAGATATTAGTTGCTTAGTTTATTGCTGGGATTCCCAAAGTGACCATGAACTGCCAGCTCTCCCTTTGGCAGCTTCATAAAGATCCCTGAATCATCAGCTGCTGTCTTATGTTTAATTTATATTCACATTGGAGTAGCTTCCTACTCTCCGTGTCCAGGGGAAATGTGTTATTT
The DNA here is from genome assembly GCA_003457575.1 of Thermophis baileyi. Classification (NCBI taxonomy): domain Eukaryota; kingdom Metazoa; phylum Chordata; class Lepidosauria; order Squamata; family Dipsadidae; genus Thermophis; species Thermophis baileyi. Next base: position 150,434 of record QLTV01002012.1, read on the forward strand.
CAGTTTATGTCAAAGATTTTTCTCAATCTGTTCCTTTCCTAACCCCACCGTCCCTTAAACACCAAAGGCAGCTTGGCTACATTACTCTGTCTGAATGGGTGATTCCCCCCCTCCCCCTCCCCCTCCCACTGTGCTCTGGAGACGCAAAGGGCTGGCTACGTATTCTCTGAATTGCTGACTTTGCACTCATTTATTTAATCCATGGCTGCTGATTGTGGCAATAGTGCTACTACTGGGGAAGCGTGTTTGTACCTCTTTCTTTTTTGTTTTTAACTTTCTCTGGCAAAAGTTACCCACTCCAGAAAACAGACTACCAATTATTTATGTATCGCCTCCAATACAATACAGATAGTTCTCGACTTACGACCGTTTATTTAGTGGCCGTTCGAAGTTGCAACGGCACTGGAAAAAGCGACTTACGACCATTTTTCACACTTACGACCATTGCAGCATCCCCAGGGTCACGTGATTTACATTCGGATGCTTGACAACTGACTCACATTTATGACGGTCGCAGAGTCCCCGGGTCACGTGATCCCATTTTGCAACCTTCTGACAAGCAAAGTTAATGGGGAAGCCAGATTCATTTAATAACCATGTTACTGATTTAACAACTGCAGTGATTCAGTTAACAACGGTGGCAAGAAAAGTCATAAAATGGGGCAAAACTCACTTAACAAATTTCTCACTTAGCAACATAAATTCTGGGCTCAATTGTGTTCGTAAGTCAAGGACTACCTGTAAATTCAACTCAAAAAAAAAAAAAGCATTGGGTGCACCATTATATCGCTGAAAACTGACACACTCGGTGTACACATATAGTTGTATGTGAAGTTTTGAAAAACATTGTCACCCTTATGGTAACCGAAGCAAACTTCCAAAATAAAAATTATGGAAGGCCAACACAACGAAAACTCTCACGTTTAATTTGGAAGTGCAACCTTTTCCAAGCTAAATCCATGGCCATAATTTCATGACCCAAGTCTGGGCAAAACATTGGCGATGAAAATAATTCTCCTACAACGGTGAAATGATTTGTGAGAAGGATTATTTGCTCAAATCTTTGGAAAGTGCCATCCAATCATTGATGGTTACAGAGTTCTGGTAGAACTTGACTAGCACTGATGATGTTCCCTAGTTGGGGAATGAAACGTCTGCAAGGAAACCACCAAGCTCAGAGAGTATCAAGCTCCCTTCATTTCAACCATGAGCTACAAATATTCTCCTTTAATAGAACTTGATAAGTTTGGGGCCTTATTCCATCCTGTGAGTGTTGTAGTTGAGATGCAGAACATTGTTCTACAGTGAGTAATGATCTTCTGCAATAGGAATAATAAAAGAACAGAGTAGGAAGGGACCTTGGAGCAGTAGTGGGTTCTAAAACCCTTTACTACCAGTTCGCGTGCTTCCTCGTGCTCGTGCGCGACGCTTCTGCACATGCGCAGAAGCATCCCGGGCGGGTGGGCGGAGCCTCCCGCCACCGCCGCTACCGGCTCTAAGAACTGGGCCGAACCGGGAGCAACCCACCGCTGCCTTGGAGATCTTCTAGTCCACCCCCTGCTTAGGCAGGAAACCCTACACCTCTTCAGACAAATGGTTATCCAACATCTTCTTAAAAACTTCCAGTGTTGGAGCACTCACAACTTCTGGAGGCAAGCTGTTCCACTGATCAATTGTTCTAAATGTCAGGAAATTTCTCCTTACTTCTAGGTTGCTCCTCTCCTTGATTAGTTTCCACCCATTGCTTCTTGTTTCTTGTCTTCTGGTGCTTTGGAGAATAGGTTGACCCCCTCTTCTTCTGGGGCAGCCCCCCAAATATTGGATTTTTAGATTAGAAATTAGACATTGGAATACTGCTCTCGTGTCTCTCCCTAGTCCTTCTTTTCCTTAGACTAGACATACCTAATGAAATTAGATATATCTTGTCAGAATCATGTATAAAGTGATTGGGTTTACTAATGTATACTTAAACCATTAATCTATGTTTGTTGATATTGCTTTAAATGTATTGTAAGCTTGTTAACTGCTATATAAGGAGAACAGGCTAGCTTGAGTCTGACTGACTGACTGACTGACTGACTTCCTGATTAACTAAAGAGAGTTCGTTTCTGCTCATGTTCCTGATAGAACTACAGAACAAACTACAGACGCTCAAGGATTCTTCTATTATATTTCAGTAGAAGATTTATCTGCTAAAGATTAATAGCTAAGTGCTAAATTCTTATCTTCGTGTTAATATGTTTTGTTTTGGACATTGTTAGTTTAAGCAAGTAAATTATTTTGAAGACTTTGAAGATCTCTGTTTTATTGACTCTAAGATATCAAACTGCAACCCCACATTCTGCTGCGTATACTCATTTCCTTAACATATCTAATAATATGTTAGGTATTCGACATACCTGATAAGGAGATTGTGACCTTAAAATGTCCATGCAATAATCAAAATTGGATACCCAACTTGGCCCAACTGCCTATGGAAGAGATATTTAAAAAGAGTGATCCTTCTAACAACCAGTAGATGCTTCTCCATGTTTTATGCAGTTAGAAGCCCTAAGCAAACAAATATTCATAAGTCATTTGAGATAATTTGGCAGCATGAAACCGGACCACTGCGGTTCTTCCATTGGAGAAAAAAAAAATCCGCTACAACAGAAAGTCATTCATTCTTTAGTGTTTCACTAGTTGTTTAATCAGAGACAGATTGATACAGAAATAACAGGAAGCTCTGTTAGTTAAGGACAGTCACAGGGGGAATTGGTAGTGACAATAACCAGCCAGGATTTCTTGCAGGGATCCACGTACGTTTCATAAATTTATTGCTCACTGAGGATAAGGAATGGACAGTGGGTTAGACTGGCAAACAACAAAGAAAGAACCGTAACTTTTCGATTCTGTTTTGAATTTTCATGGTTATAAAGAAAACTAGGAGTTTCTGGAGAAACCTTGTTTTTTTGGGGGGGGGGGATAATGACATGTTAGCACTGTTTCGTTAAAAGTTGCTTGTTTGTAACCACTCCGTGTAACTTTTCACACTTTCACCTGTGAATTTTGTAATAGTCTGTGTTTATTTACCCTGAAACTGTTTCACATTATACCTGTCTTGCCAGCTGCAGGAGTAAGAAATGAACGATTCATTATTGAAGAGTCTTCAGTAATTATTCTTAATCAAATTTTACTCTTGTCCGTTCGGGTTAGGCAAAAGATTAGAGGACATACAGAAGGCATAATGGTATAGGGCAGTGATGGTGAACCTTTTCGGCACCGAGTGTGGAAAAGGGAGCGCGCGCGCTCGTCTGGGCGCAACCCAGAAGAGGAGCTGGCCAGGGGGCATGCACGTGCCCGAAAATGAACTTCTGGCTTCTGGCATGTGCATGCGTACCAGCCAGCTAATCTTTCGGTTACTGGCGCGCATGCAACGATCAGCTGGCCAGCGCGCATGCTCATGCAGGAAAACAGAAGACCAGCTCTTCCAGTTTCCGGCACTGCCGCACGCACAAAGGCCAGCTGATCGTCACGCGCGCATGCACACCAGAAACCCGGAAGAGGAACGGGTGACGCCGCGCGCGCCAGGCAACATGGCTCCGCCTGCCACTTCGGGCATGCGTGCCATAGGTTCACCATCACGGGTATAGGGAGTCCTCAATTTACGACAATTGAGCCCAACATTTCTGTTGGCTAAGTGAGACATTTGTTAAGTGAGTTCCCCCCCCCCGTTTTATGACCTTTCTTTTCACCGTTGTTAAGTGAATCAATACAGTTGTTATCTTTCCACCGTTGTTAAGTGAATCACTACAGTTGTTAAGTTAGTAACAAGGTTGTTAAGTGAATCTGGCTTCCCCATTGACTTTGCTTGTCAGAAGGTCTCAAAAGGGGATCACGTGACCCCAGGGACACTGCAATATGTCATAAATATGAGTCAGTGGCCAAGAGTCTGGATTTTGATCACGTGCCCCTGGGGCTGCAATGGTCGTAAGAGTGAAAAAATGGTCATAAATCACTTTTCTCAGTGCTGTTGTAACTGCGAATGGTCAGTAAATGAACTGATGTAATGTTTAAATCCAGGATCTGCTTTTGTTTTTGATCTATCAGGTACACCCTCCAAAAATGAGTTATCTCTGTAAGTCACAATTGTTAACCCTCTATAGGCGTATTATAGAATAGAATAGAATTTTTTATTGGCCAAGTGTGATTGGACACACAAGGAATTTGTCTTGGTGCATATGCTCTCAGTGTACATAAAAGAAAAGATAAGTTCGCCAAGAATCATAAGGTAGAACACTTAATGATTGTCATAGGGTACAAATAAGCAATCAAATCATAGTAGGAACCAGTCAATGTAAATCGTAAGGATACAAGCAACAAAGTTACAGTCATACAGTCATTAGTGGGAGGAGATGGGTGATGGGAACGATGAGAAGATTAATAGTAGTGCAGACTTATGTGAGAACAGCCAGTGTGCAGTGTGAACTGAACTGCACAACCTACTTAATACCCCACACTAACTCAGAGGCAGTAATTTTAGCCCCAACAGCTCAGCTTTTAAATTAAACCAAACCCACCCACCTCTGTGGGGGTTCTTGGTGACCTCTGAGCTTGGTGGTTTCTTTGCAGACGTTTCATGACCCAGCTAGGGAACATCATCAGGGCTAGAAGGGAGTGGGGTTTGTGGAGTGGAAAAGGAGAAGAAAGAGGAAGGGGGAAGGGGGAGGGGGAGGATTGTGGGGTCCTTGGTGATCTTTGAGCTTGGTGGTTTCTTTGCAGACGTTTCATGACCCAGCTAGGGAACATCATCAGGGCTAGAAGGGAGTGGGGTTTGTGGAGTGGAAAAGAAGGAGGAGGAGGAAGGAGGAAGACTGTGGGGTCCTTGGTGATCTCTGAGCTTGGTGGCTTTCTTGCAGAGGTTTCATTACCAAACTAGGTTAACAACACTAGTATCACTAAATAATATGGATCACTGATAACCTGATCTTAGTTACAAACTATGGATGACATTACCTAGTTGGGTCATGCAAGAAAACAGCCAAGCTCAGAGAGCACCCAGGAGCCCACGGTTCAACTCTGAGCTACAAATATTGCCTTCTCCCCTCCCTTTCTCACGTTAGTCCTCTATAATTGCGAGACTACACTCTCCATCGTCCCCAGCAACTGATTTAAAAGGAAACTGGATAAAACGTGCATGGGTTTGCAGCTTTTGAAGATTTATTATGAGTTGAATATACCTACGAAGGCACAAGGCATGCTAATCGTGCCTTCTGGTCCTGTATTTGTTTTTGAAGAGCTGGTCTCTTAAGATGGCAATAATTTTTGAAAGATGCTCAAACGGTCGTCTTTAAGTAAATATTTTTAGGCTCCTCCTCCTCCCTGACCCAAACAGACTGTCCCTGCCAACGTATTTGGAAAAACCCTGATTCAGAGAAGGACGTCGTAGCCTTGGCGTCAGCAAACTTTTCTTGAGGGAGGAAAAGGAACCCTGCACCCTCTTTTTATGCTTTTTAAAAAAAATAATCTACAATATTTGGCTGGGCAGTGAGAAGCCTCAACCCGTTGAAAGCTCCGTCTGATGCCTTTAAAGAAAGAGACTTTGTCGTGTGTTTTAAAGCTAAGCCCCCTGGCTTAACTAAATACACTGCAGGGTTGGGGAAAGCAGCACGCTGCTTTAATTAAAACAAAGCAATGTGTTTATTAAAATCCTTGTTTCTTTCCTGCAAAAAAAGGTTTCCACTCTGAAATCTCCAGGATTCAAATTTGTCAGTATTGCAAAAGCAGGAGGGAGGGAGATGTTCATAAATGGGAACATCTGGTTTTTCTACAACACTATGTTTCGCTGAGCAGCAGGATAATAGCAATAGCACTTAGACTTATATACCACTTCACAGTGCTTTACAGGCCTCTCTAAGAGTCAGCCTCTTGCCCCCAACAATCTGGGTCCTCATTTTGCCGACCTTGGAAGGACGGAGTCAACCTTGAGCCGGTCAGGATCGAACTGCTGGCAGTCGGCAGAGTCAGCCTGCAATGCTGCATTCTAACCACTGCGCCAGCACAGCTCAGAGGAAGGAAAAAGAGAAAAGGAAAAAGGAAGGAAGGAAAGGAGAGAGAGAGAGAGAATGGAAGGAAGGAAAATATTACAATAGCACTAGCACTTATATCAGTGATGGCGAACCTTTTTTGGCTCGTGTGCCAAAAGGGTATGTGCGCGTGCGCTAGCGTGTGTGCACGTGCCCACACCCATGCCCTCCCCCTGCATGCGCACAACCCCACTGCGCTGCACCCTGTGGCGCACAACCCCCCGTGCTGCCCCCCACACGCATGCGCCCCGCACTGCCCCCCCCGTGCACTCACTGAAGCCTCCGGACTCCTGAAGCCTGGGGACGGCGAAAAACAGCCAAAAAGAAGGCCGAAAATCAGCTGACTTAGGGCAATGCCTCGTGTGCCCTCAGATATGGCTCCGCGTGCCACCTGTGGCACGTGTGCCGTAGGTTCGCCATCACTGACTTATATACTGCTTCATATACTGCTTTACATGGGCTGCACATACGTTAACAACCGGTTCGCCAGAAATGTGAGCGCGCGCGGAAATACCTTCCTCGCTTTCGCGCGGCTTCAAACACACAGCAAATCTTCTCAGGCAGCCACGGTGAGTAGAGCAGGTGAGGCGCAGCAATCCGCTGGGCTTCGTGGGCAGGGAACAAAGCCAGAGAGTGAGATAAATAGGACAGGCTAGCACCGGGGCGGATGGACAGGCCCAACCGGTGGTCGGAACCGGCAGCAGCCCACCTCTGTTTACAGCCCTCTCTAAGCCATTTACAGAGTCACCCTGGGGCAATACTCATTTAACAAATGTCTCACTTAGCAACATAAATTTTGGGCTCAGTTCTGGTCATAAGTCGAGGACTATCTCTAACCCAGATAGCAATAGCAATAGCCCTTAGACTTATATACCACTTCATAATGCTTTACAGCCCTCTCTAAGCGGTTTATAGAGCCAGCATAATTGCCCCCAACAATCTGGGTCCTCATTTTACCGATCTCAGAAGGACGGAAGGCTGAGTCGACCTTGAGCCGGTCAGGATCGAACTCCAGGCTGTGAGCAGAGTCAGCCTGCAACACTGCAGCTGTATAGCATGGCCTGCTTCTAGGTTGGGGGAAAAAAATCAAGTGTAAATATGTACAATTTGGGAGATCCAGCTAGGCAAGGTGTGTGTAAGAAGCACCTTAAACCCCCCAACTAGAGAAACGGAGGAAGCAATGTGATGAGGAAGCTAAAAAGATTCTGCTTTTGACAAGCAAGTAGCAAAAGGGAGAATAATCCCATTCAGATGGAAACATTGCAGGTGTGATCTGTATTATGCCTCCTAGCTTAATAGAATAACAGAGTTGGAAGGGACCTTGGAGGTCTTCTAGTCCAACCCCCTGCTCAAGCAGGAGACCTTCCACCATTTCAGACAAGTGACTGTCCAGTCTCTTCTTAAAAACTTCCAGTGATGGAGTACCTACAACACAGGTGTCAAACTCACGGCCCGCGGGCCGGATTCATCACGTGCTGGCCCCGCTCCCGCCCGGTTTAGCGAAGGGGGAAAAAGTCCCAATACGTCACATGACGACGCGAGTTTGACACCCCTGACCTACAACTTCAGGTGGGAAGCTGTTCCACTGGTTAATTGTTCTCACTGTTAGGAAGTTTCTCCTTAATTCCAGGTTGCTTCTCTCCTTGGTTAGTTTCCATCCATTGTTTTTTTTGTCCTGCCTTCTGGTGCTTTGGAAAATAGGTTGACCCTCCTCTTCTTTGTGGAAGCCCCTTAGATACTTATTTTAGTGCTCAATCCATAGCTAGCTGCTTTTTATCAATATTTTTATCAACACTTTTATCCGGCAACGAATTATCATTTTTAATATAAAGAGTGGAAGTGTATAACTCAATGTTAGTTCATTAACTCCAAATGTGACGTTAATGGCTGGAAGAGAGATTTCAACAGTAGACCCGTGTCTACGGGATGGGTTCAAGAACTCCCAACATCTCTTCCACTGCAGCTCTTTCTGAAATTTCAGATTGTTGAACCAAGAAGTCAAGGAGAGAGAAAAAAAAAAATATAGGACCCAATTAGTAAGTCCTCGACTTACTACAGTTCATTTAGAGATTGTTGAAAGTTACAACGGCACTGAAAAAAGTGACTTATGACCAATGGTGGGCTGCTGCCGGTTCGGACCGGTTCGGGTGAACCGGTAGTTCCGACGATCAGCTGGCCCCGTCCACCCGCCCCCGCGCTATCCTGTCCTATATTTCCTTCTTTCTGGCTCAGCTGATTCGCGCGGCACTGTTGATTTCCGCGCTTCCGCTGTTCTACTTACCGGGGCTGCCTTAGAAGGTAAGCAGCTGAGCTTCAAATTGCTGTATTTTGAACACTGCGCGTGAGCGCGTTAAGCGCGCGATCACCCGAACCGGTTGTTAACCCGGTTGCAGCCCACCACTGCTTATGACCGTTTTTCACACTTAGGACCATTGCAGCATCCCCAGGGTCAGGTGATCCAAATTCAGGCGCTTGGCCACTGGTTCCTATCTATGACGGTCACCGTGTCCCAGAGTCACGTGATCCCCTTTTTGCGACCTTCTGACAAGCAAAGCTAATGGGGAAGCCAGGTTCACTCAACGACCGTGTGACTAAGATAACGAACGGAATGATTCACTTAGCAACCGAGGCAAGAAAAATTGTAATGTGGACAAAATTCACGTAACAAATGTTTCGCTTACCAACATTTGAGCTCAATTACGGTGGTAAGTCAAGGACTACCATACAGGGGAATCCAAGAATTTGCTCTCTTCGGAAACTCTGATAAGCACATAATTTCCTACTGCTCTTTGTTAAATAAAGGTAGATGAAGCATGAAAAGGGCCCCATAATTCAAATGCTTCCCCCCCCCCAGAATGAGAAGCCGTCATGGTAAACAGCATTTACGCTTCATTTAACCTAGGTGAAGGTCTCGTTCCAGCGAAGAAGCCTGAAGGAACTCTCTTAGTTGTCAGGTTGCTGATGCTGCTTTAATTAAGTGTGTACAATACACACACACACACACATACACACACAAAGACCACACAGAACTGCCTTCTTGCAAGACGAATTCAGATATTTCCACAGACGCTTTCATCGAGGGATGATTTAACAGGAAGTGAAGATCTCACCAGCAATTTTCTAAGTGTATATTTTCCACGTTGCCCAGGATACAGCATGGGACATTTCTAGCACATGTCGGGCACTGTAGACCAGATCCAAGGATCCGGCATTAAGTTGGCAAAATATATTGTGCAGAAGCACAGAACAAACTGCCCTACACTCAATTAAATATCCAGGCCAGCTGTTGGTAAATGGGATTTTAGAGCTTTACGCTGAGGTGAAAGGTAGCTAAAAGAAAAATGGCTTCCTGGTGCCAACAGACAAAAGATTCGTGAGTTGTAGGGTGTTGAATTTATTGAGACCTGCAAGATAGGCCTTCTTGAAGAGTTTAGGACAGGCAAGTCTTCAGATAACGTAGATCAGGGGTCCCCAAACTTGGCAACTTTAAGACTTGTGGACTTCCACTCCCAGAATTCTCCAGCCAGCTATGCTGGCTGGAGAATTCTGGGAGTTGAAGTCCACAAGTCTTAAAGTTACCAAGTTTGAAGACCTCTGACGTAGATCTAGGCTATGTTAGAACCTGTATGCCAAAGAAGTACCTTCTACAGGTACTCCTCGACTTATGGCCACAATAGAGCCCCAAATTTCTGTTGTTAAGTGAGACAGTCGTTAAGTGAGTTTTGCCCCGTTTTTACAACTTTCCTTGCCTCAGTTGTTAAGCGGATCCCTGTGGTTGTAACCCGCCTGTGAAGTGGATCGTTTGCAGTCCTTAAGTGAGTAAATTAAGGACTGCAAACGGTTGTTAAGTGAATCTGGTTGATGTAACGCAGCGGTGAAATCTACTTACCTTCCCTACCGGTTCGGAAGCGCGCGCATGCATATCACCGTCGCGGGTGCTTTTTCAACCTCTGCGCATGTGCAGAAGGCTTTGCGCATGCGCAGAGGGTTAAAAACAAGAAAATGGCGACGTCCAGGTGGGTGGGCGGAGCCTCCCACTGCTGCCGCTACCGGTTCTCCGAACCACCGGCAGCCGCCGCTACCGGTACACCCGAACCGGGGCGTACCGGTAGGATTTCACCACTGATGTAACGGTTTTCTCTAGCCTGAGAAATGATGGTCCTTCATCACCTTAGTTCCTTACAACAACCTCAGACCAATCCTCCAAATTTTCACTGTGATTGTTATTGTGGGGGGAAAGGAGACACCTGTGTGTGCTTTTATTTTTTATATATACTTTAAAAGAAAACCAGGATGTAGATATGAACAAAATAAAATTTCCCTTGAATCAAACTACATTCCCATAAAGACCAGTCCATGGAGTTTTCTTAGCAGTGGTATGGAAGTGATCTGTAACTCCTTAAGAAAGCAGAATACAGAATATTCTGTATTCTGCTTTCTTAAGGAATGGATTTTTTTTTCCAGCCTACAACTCTGGATTTTTTCCCCTGGTCTCTCCTCCAAGTACTAACCAGGTCTAGCTCAGCTTAACATTTGAAATGGGCGTTCCCATCTGCTGTCATTCTCTATCACTCCCCTTTTAAACAAGTAAAATTGCAAAACATGAGCAGGGATCATTTCTCGCAATTATAATCAGGATATAAAACCTCCCTCTCTTCTTTTTAACAGAACTTTTTAAAATGTCTTGCTAAGTGATCTCTCATGTGTTCATGCCATTATTTTAATAGAGACATTTCAAGGACCTTATATATTGAATATTGTGGCTCTCCCTCTTACCCCCAAGACAAAAGTAATTTTAATTATCTATAACATTCTTTTATACTTAGAACAGTAGATTTGCCTTTCCTGCATCTAACCAAGAAAAGGCTTCCATGAAGTGAGAAACTTGGAATCCAGCAGTTAAAAAAAAAACCTTTTAATTTGATTTAGCACATTTTGGAATTATCAGGTGCAGAAGTCTGGATGAGATAAGGATGCAGTTGGGTCACTGCATCTATGGCTGTGGAAGGAAACACTGTGATGTAGACACAACAGTTGTGTTTTGCAGTCTGAGTAGAAATATCTAGAGAGATTCACAGTCATCCAGGTCATGGTTGTCCCAAAGGTGCTTATTTTTTCAAAAGGCAACTGGACTTTGTTTTTGCTTGAAGATGTTTCCCTTCTCATCCAAGAAGCTTCTTCAGTTCTCACTGAATGGTGGAGGATGGAAGGATTTATATTCCATGCAGTCATCTGATCGTTAGTGCTCTTTCTTGAGGCCACTTGGAGGTTTATCTGTGCGCTCGGGGTCCCCTGAATCAGAGTGCAAATGGGTGTGGAACTAGTTAGGTGAGCCTGAGAGTGCTATTCAAGTGACCCTGAGGGCACAGATAAACCCCCAAGTGACCTCAGTGACTCTCAGTGAGAATACTAATGACCAGATGACTGCATGGAATATATAGTGGGAGTCATGTAAGGTAGATGCCTTCAGCCTTTTGCATGAAAGATGATTAGGGGACTGGAGGCTAAACCATATAAAGAAAGGTTGCTGGAATTGGGTATGTCTAGTTCAGGGGTGGGTTCCAACTTACCTCGCTGCCGGTTCGCTCCCTCCCACACTGCATGGGCGTGCCTCGTGGGCGCGCACATGCGCAGTGACAAAAAATCCGGGGGGAAAAAAACAAAGCTGAAAAAAAAGATGGCGACCGCATGCACAGTGCCGGAAGTCGGCTTCTGTGCATGCTCAGAAGGAAAAAAAAATTCAAAAATAAATAAATAAAAAAAATTCAAAAAAAAAGATGGCGGCCCCCACGGACCGGCACTGACTGATCCGGTTTGGTGACGTCATTGTGACGTCACCAGCGGGCCACTACTGGTTTGGGAGAACCGGTCCGAACCGGGAGGAACCCACCCCTGGTCTAGTTTAATGAAAAGAAGGACTAGGGGGGTGGGGGCATGATAGCAGTCTTCCAATATTTGAGGGGCTGCCACAAAGAAAAGGGGGTCGCACCTGAGGGCAGGACAAGAAGCAATGGGTGGAAACTAATCAAGGAGAGAAGCAACTTAGAACTAAGGAGAAATGTCCTGATAGAACAATTAATCAGTGGAACAACTTGCCTCCAGAAGTTGTGGGTGTTCCATCACTGGAGGTTTTTAAGAAGATGTTGGATAGCCATTTGTCTGAAATGGTATAGGGTCTCCTGCTTGAGAAGGGGGTTGGACTAGAAGACCTCCAAGGTCCCTTCCAACTCTGTTATTCTATTCTAACTCCGCTCTTAGCCTGGCACCGTCCCCTGATTAGGGCAGCGTCAAAACATGTGCCAACATGTGCCAGGCACCAACAACTGGCAAGGCAAGTCACTGATTTATTGCCCTCTTCTGGTTCAGAGAAATCTTCATAAAATTAAAAAAAAGAAAAACCCTTTGCTCCCACACAGCACAACTTTGGAACAGCTGAGTCTTCAGCATGTTGACAGCAATGTTTGCCAAGCTTGTGACTTCAGCATCTGTTAATACTGGGTTTTTTTTTTCATCTCCTGGTTTTTTCTCTCTCTCTCTCTATCTCTCTCCTAGATGACAGAGGGCCGCAGGTGTCAGGTTCACCTCCTCGACGACAGGAAGTTGGAACTTCTCGTGCAGGTAATTAACCACCTCGGTATTTTTGGGGCCTTGCCAGGATGCTGCGATGACTCCGCTCGGTGCGGCACGGTGGAAGAAATCTTTAATTTAATTAATGGGATCACTTATTAGTCCTCCCCTCTCTGCATTCGATCCTATTGGCTTGTTTATTAAATTTCTAGGCAGCCCAGCTCACGATCCAAAGAGCTTCGAGGGTTATTGTTGGGAGGGGAACTGTCGAATATGTCGACCAGAGTGGATTTTTTTATTCCTCCCGCTAGACATCCATTACTCTTCCAGGGTCTAAAATTTTGTAACTGACTTGGTGCAAAATATAGCACAAGGGGTGATATAGTAAGACTGAAAGTTATCTGCCCCTTGAATGTTCAGGTCTGACACAGAAGGAGAACCCCACAAGGCAACACCCCACTTCTCAAACCATTGCCCCGGGAGAACATCATTGGGACTTGGGGTGAAGTATCTGCAGAAAAATGTCGATGGAGATTCTCCGTCATCCGGGTCATGGTTGTCCCAAAGGTGCTTTTTCCAGAGGCAACTGGACTTTCTTGGGTGCCAATCTTATCTCCACTGGGATGATGTTCCACGGGAAGGGGGCCACCACAAAGAAGGTTCTTCTTCTTGGTCCCACTAGATGGACCTCCTTAAGAGAGGAGACTCATAACATCTTCTACCTCTCCGATCTGGTGGATTGAGTGGATATAACTGAGAAAAGATGGTTCTTCAAATAACAAGGAGGCAGCCACCACAGGGAAGACCCTTCTTCTCGATCCTACTAGATGGACCTCCTTAACAGAATGTCTATGGAGATTCTCCGTCATCCAGGTCATGGTTGTCCCAAAGGTACTTTTTCTGCAGGCAACTGGACTTTCTGATTTTTTCTTTGAAGGCGTTTCGCTTCTCATCCAAGAAGCTTCTTCAGCTCTGACTGGATGGTGGGGAATGGAAGGATTTATACTCCTTGCAGACAGTTGGTCATTTGCATTCTTTTAGAGAGTTGTTGAGGCCACTTGGAGGTTTATCTGTGTACTCAGGTCCACATCCATTTGCACTACTCAGGTAACCCCGAGGACACAGATAAACCTCCAAGCGGCCTCAACGACTCTCTGAAAGGATGCAAATGACCAGCTGTCTGCAAGGAGTATAAATCCTTCCATTCCCCACCATCCAGTCAGAGCTGAAGAAGCTTCTTGGATCAAAAACGAAACGACTTCAAAGAAAAAACCAGAAAGTCCAGTTGCCTCTTGAAAAAGGACCTTTGGGACTATCTGCAGAAAAGCTGATCAATTCCTTGGGTTTTGTGGTGGAATGTGGCCTGGGGTCTCAGGAAGGAGGGGCTGCTTCCCAGAGCGCAAAGGGACATTGGAGATCAGAATGTCTGGTAGGCAGGAAGGGGGCTAAGATGGACCCTCCCTAGCAGTTCACAGGGTATATCTGTAATTATTACAGATAATTGCTTTAGTCTGGCAAGAGTCTGTTTATAGGCGATATTATTATTACTTAGCGTATATGAGAACATGACAGAAGAGGAGTAAACCTATACACACAATCCACATAATGATACACAAAACTTCTGCAGGGGCACGGCAGTGGCCCCCTAACTGGTTGTCCAGTTCAACTCTCCAGGCGATCTCCTCTGGCGTTGCTTCGTGCAGATCTTCTAGGGTTAGAAGATACATGGTAGAGGCACTACTTCCAGTGTCACACCTAATTCTGTTCAATTTTGACCAGACAGAGTTAGGCAGGTCAAGATGATAAGGTAAGGGTAAGGGTAAGGGTAAGGGTAAGGGTAAGGGTAAGGGTAAGGGTAAGGGTAAGAGTAAGGGTAAGGGTAAGGGATAAGATAAGATAAGATAAGATAAGATAAGATAAGATAAGATAGATAAGATAAGTTTATTGTAATTTTTTTACTGTGAGCAAACTGGCCCACATTAAAAATGAAATTATGTTGCCTGCTCTCAAGAGAAAGTGTATATCTACTCAAACCAGAGGTGGGTTCCTCCCGGTTCGGACCGGTTTGCCCGAACCGATAGCGACCCGCTGGTGACGTCACGATGACGTCACGGATCCGGTTCGGTCGGTGCCAGTCCGTGGACACCACCATCTTTTTTTGGAATTTGTAGGGAATTTTTTGGGGGGGGGTGTTGGAATTTTTTCTGGGTTTTTTTTCTTCTGCGCATGCGCAGAAGCCGAGTTTCTGGCACTGCGCATGCGTCGCCATCTTGTTTTTGGCTTTTGGGGGGGGATTTTTTTGGATATTTTTGCACTGCGCATGCGCATGGTAGAAAGAGGAAACTTGTGAGTTCACAAGGTTGATGCTATGGTTTGGTAGAGGGACCACTCATGGTCAGTCCACAAGGAGGTACCTTGGACCATTCCTCTCTACAGCCATTCTCGGGGTTAAACTGGGGAGGTGTTAAGTAAATAGCTGTTTTCCATGTTGACCTACGTGGCTGTGATGGGCTGAGCATTGGCTGTACATTATAGACAACAAACTACAATAAAGGAACTACTCAGAAGTAACGCCCCATTTTGTTCTTGGGTTTTTGGCTGCTTGTCTTGTCCTCTGGAAAAGAGACCCTAACCCTCCTGTGACTCCTGACTTCATTCCACCAAAGTATTGTTCTTCCAAACCACAGAGAACCCAACTTACTAAGTGCAGATCGGACACACGGGGTATCTCTACTCCAAGAAATCCGTGTGATGATGTTGATTAAAGAAACTGATCTATTATGTGACTAGGGGGAAATTTGTATACTAATTAATTATCCCGGTTGATTTTTTTTTTTTTTTGCTTCAGTTTTAATTTGCTTCATTTAAATGCTTAAATCGTTTGCTCTTACTGCGAATATTTTAGAGATTATGATGACATTCGATGCTTTATTATCACTTGTTTTTGTAAACCACTGTAGAGCATGGGTGATATGCACATTCAAATTATTGTGGTCATTATTATTATGGTCTCCTTCCTACCCAAGTTCCAGAGTTTTGGCCAAGAGTGGTTAAGAAAAGAAACCAAGATGGCAGCTACAACAATTGAAGTCCCACCCCTTTTTCCATTAAAGAAGGGGAGGGCTTCAATTCCATGGTTGTGGCCGCCATTTTGATTTCTTTTTTTAACCTCTTTCTGCAAATATTCCTGGATTTGGCCATAGGTAAGAAATGACTTAAATATATTTTTAGCATGTGGCTGAGATTCTCCTTAAAGAATATATTCTTGGCACACACAACCCTTCCTTAATTTCGGCCAAAACCTGTGAAATGCAGGCAAGACCAACAATTGAATTGTCCACTTCTCTCCATACATTGGATCAAGGGAAGGAAGAGAATATACAATCGGTGCAGCTGTGAGAAACAAATTCCCTCCTTTGGTTGCTTGACTATTGTTACCTCGTAAACACAGTTGTGTAGGTCATTGTGTTCTATATTGTGTAAGACGCATTTTTGAATTTACTCGGGGTGTGTCCGTTTTGTGAACGGTTTTTGGGAGGAGGGGAAGAACACTGCAGAGGAGATAATAACATAAATAATATAAAATAATGATAATACCAAACACAACCATAATGTATATTAATCAAGAATTTTTCCCTACAGACTGAGGGGGACTATAGGTGTTATGTTCTAACTGTTTAAACTGTGTTGCATGGTTCCAACCAGGTCCAGCGTTTGAGCGGGAAAAAGCTCAAACGCTATTGGCTGGTCTGTCTGACAGCTCCCTATAAAAGGGCAAGCTGTCAGACTGCTCTTTGCTGGTTGCTGATACAAGAGCTGAAATAAAGAGCTGCTTTGGAAGTCTGTCTCCTGTCATCTCTACCCACTATCTAACAGTGGCGACGAGGGCTTGGGCCAGGAGAACTGTGACTAGCTTCTTCTGCACTTTCAACCAGCCAGGCAGACATCTGCCTGCCTCCTTCTGCCGCTATGTCCACCTTCCACCCGCCGGCGCCTTTCGACCCGACCAGGGAGAAATGGGACTCCTACATGCGGCAATTCGACTGCTTCCTGGAAGCAAACGATATGTTGGGTCTGACCGACAACCGCCAAAGAGCTGTGTTCTTAAGTCACTGTGGCCCCGAGGTGTTTGACACCGCGGAGTCGCTGTCAGACCCAACTCCGGTCCAGAGCGT
>QLTV01002012.1:197981-213301 GCA_003457575.1 Thermophis baileyi
ACGAAGAAGTAGGTTGTGGTCTACTAATTTAGTCACTGTGTTGAAGAATGAAATGAGATTGGTTTGGCATGATCTGTTTTTAACAAACCCGTGCTGGCTGCTGGTTATTACTTTGTTCATTTCTAGGTGTTGGCAGATCTGTTTTTTTATTATCTTTTCCAGTATTTTCCCAGGTATTGATGTTAGGCTGATTGGTCTGTAGTTTCCTGGGTCTGATTTTTTTCCTTTTTTGAAGATGGGAACCACAATTAATCAGTGGAACAGCTTGCCTCCAGAGGTTGTGAATGCTCCAACACTGGAAGTTGTTAAGAAGATGTTGGATAACCATTTGTCTGAAGTGGTGTAGGGTTTCCTGCCTAAGCAAGGGGTTGGACTAGAAGACCTCCAAGGTCCCTTCCAACTCTGTTATTCTATTCTAGTCATCTTAGGCACCTGAACTTTCTTGCTTTTCTTTGAAGACATTTCGCTTCTCATCTAGGATGTTTCTGAGCCACCCAAAATCTTTTTGTTAGTGAGATGGTGGCCTATACATTTAATAAATACCAAATAAAATAGAAAATCTATACAGATTTCTTCAGAGATGGGCAAGATTTTGCTCCACAGAGCACCCAAAGGTTCTTTTTCAAGAGGCTACTGGACTTCCTTGGTTTTTTTCCCTTGAAAAATGTTTCACTTGTCATCCAAGAAGCTTCCTCATTTCTGGCTGAATAGTGGAAAATAGAAGGATTTATATGCTTTTTCGTTCACGTTCAGTTCTAACAACCAGATGACTGCGAAGAATAGAAATCCTTCCATTCCTCACCATTCAGCCAGAACTGAAGAAGCTTCTTGGATGGGAAGTGAAATGTTTTCAAAGGGGGGGGGGGAAAAACAAAAAACTCCAGTTGTCTTTTGGAAAAACAACACCCTTGGGTGCTCTGTGGAACAAAATAATGCCCATCTCTGAAGAAATCTGCATAGATTTTTATTTTATTTGGTATTTATTAAATGTATATGCTACCCTCTCACTAACAAAGATGCTGGGTGGCTCAGAAACATCATAGAAAGAGAGGTACAAACATTAAAGCACTATAGAAATTGAATAAATAAACGATATTAAATAAACCAAAAATCAAGTAAGTTAAAAACCAAGGTACTACGGGACAGAGGTGGGAATTTGTTCTCTATTTTAAATTATCCCTGCGACCACAAAGACCGTATTTCAATTAAAAGTATTGAAATCTCATGTTTGTCTATACTTCACCACAGCACACAGGTAGTCCTCAGACGCTCGGCAACTAATTCTTTTTTTTTTTTGTTTAATAAAATAATCTTTATTAGGTTTTTCGTTAAAAACAACATATAAAACAGATATACAAAAAATACATAAAACAAAAAAAAAAACAAAAATTACTAACCACTTTTACAGCTTTTTCAAAGTATCTCCTAATCTATTTACAAATTACAATATTTCTTATTTTTATTTTAACATTCGTTAATATTTATCTAAATCTATCTTTAAAGAATTGAGTCTCATAATATATTTTCCACATCTATTTCTTCCATTCTACTTGCATATAAATCACTTGTTTATCATAGGAAAAGAGAGTGAGAACATTTACGGTTTCGTCATAGATAGTCCCCTTTTTATAACCAAATTTGAAGTTTTTTGTTGTGTTTTAACCACATATACCATTTATTCCATGCTTCATAAAATTCTGTATCTTCTTTTTCATATATCTCCATAGTTAATTTGCACATCTCGGAACATTCTAATATTTTTGGCAACTGACTCATATTTATGACGGTCGTAGTGTCCCGGTGTCACGTGATCCCCTTTTGCGACCTTCTGACGAGCAAAGTCAATGAGGAAGCCAGATTCACTTAACGACTGTGTTACTAATTTAACAACCGCAGTGATTCACTTAACAGCTGTGGCAAGAAAAGTCGTAAAACAGGGCAAACCTTGCTTAACCAATTTCTCACTGAGCAACATAAATTTTGGCCTCAGTTGTGGCCGTAAGTCCAGGACTACCTGTATAGCTAAATGGGGAATATGAAAAATTACATTAAATGGCTATACCCAAAAAAAATCCATTTCTTTTTTAAGATAATTGTATTTCTTTGTCTTCTCTTTGCAAAGTGGGCTCTTCATGAGTGGGGAAAGCATCTCTAGTTAGTCATTTATCAAGCGGCAAATAGAACAAAAACAGCTAGAAAATAATCAATATGTAATTAGCAGCCTCAAAACCCTTAACTGATTTTGTCCATGGCAAAATTTTGCTGATTCCTAAGGTCCAACCTTACACAGTAGATGTTGATGCTCAAGGATAAAACCAGAACTCAGAAATAACTGGCCTGATATAAAACAATAGAATAATTAGAGAATATTTGTAGCTAAGGGTTGACCTGAGGGGTCCTTGGTGCTCTCTGAGCTTGGTGGTTTTCTTGTAGACCTTTCATTACCCAACTAGGTAACATCATCAGTGCTAGAAGGGAGGGGAGCTTCTGGAGGGGAGGGGGGAGTCCTTGGTACTCTCTGAACTTGGTTGTTTTCTTGCAGACGTTTCATTACCCAAACTAGGTAACATCATCAGTTGGGTAATGACACATCTGCAAGAAAACCACCAAGCTCAGAGAGCACCAAGGGCCCCACAGTCCTCCTCCTCTTCCCCCCCTCTTCCCCCTCCTCCTCCTCCTCTCCACAAACCCCACTCCCACTGATGATGTTACATCCTTGGGTAACAGAACATCTGCAAGAAAACCACCAAGCTCAGAGAGCACCAAGGAGCCCCTCAATAGAATAATTGGGTGTATGTATCTGCGCATAGGTTTGCTTGCGACCGCAGACCCCTGCTAGCGAAAAATTGGGATTCCTGGAAGTAATCTATTAAGCTGTGGAGTCCATCCATCAATTAGGTCTCCCCTGTCACTTAGGACAACGATCGGAGATGTTCTTGAGAAGCATTTCTGCCTTCAGCTGTCTTGAGGGGAGAGCCAGTGACCTGTGGCAGATCTGGAGAACTCGAGAAGGGACCCAGGCCAATTAAAGGGGGAAGATTTATATCCTCTGCGGGGGAAACAGCCAGGCAGATGGAACCTCATTGTTCCCGGACAGAGAACAGATTCCTAAATATATTAGAGGATTATTAGAACAACACCCACGGAAGTGGCTTTATTGCGGATCGATAAACTTGCTGGATACGCAGCATGAAAACGCTGCTTTAGAAAGCTAGAAAAATAGTATTTGCACCCGTCTTTAGACTCTAAACCTGGCCTCCTTCCGAGTGCACTTGCTCTTCTTTGTTTATTATTATGGGTTTTTTTTTTAAAAGGCTATAGATGGATTATTTGGAATGTTTTAATTTCTTTTGCAGAAACTGCCTGGGGAAGCTTTAGAAATGGGAAGCAGGAAGCCATGCGGATGGATGGATGGATGGATGGATGGATGGATGGATGGATGGATGGATGGATGGATGGGTGGGTGGGTGTCAAACTCGTGGCCCGTGGGCCAGATGCCTCACGCGCTGGCCACGCCCATGCTCGGTTTGGTGAAGGGGGAAAAAGTCACGACATGTCATGTGACGACGCTATGACGACGCAAGTTTGACACTCCTGAGATAGATAGATAGATAGATAGATAGATAGATAGATAGATAGATAGATAGATAGATAGATAGATAGATAATAGATAGATAGATAGATAGATAGATAGATAGATAGATAGATAGATAGATAGATAGATAGATAGATAGATAGATAGATAGACAGACAGACAGACAGACAGACAGACAGACAGACAGACGCTAGATGGTAGCCAAAAGTTACAAAGAATCTGACAGCACCTTTTCTGATTCACACATTTTATTAAAAGGCGGCCATCTCTCATGAGCTGCAGCTCCCTTCATGAGTTGCATGGAGCATCCAGGCTGATTCAAGCAGGGATGGGGGGGAGGGGGGAGAGAGAAAAGTCAGGTTGATTGGACAGATGCGGGCGATACCCAAGACAAACTGTATCTTAACAATTAACCATTGTAGCCTCTTAAAAACCTCCTGGGTTGATTGAGAACGTGTGAAACTGCTTGCAACCCTTTTAACGAAGAGTGGTTCAGCAGCATCTGACTCAAGGTTGCTGTTAGAGCCTTAATTTCCCCCCAAAATGGTCTTTTTGAGATCTATAAAACTGCATCCTGGAAGGATGAAATACTCTGATGTTACATAGTCCTTGTTTGGAGTCCTGGTGTAAAAACGTTTCCACTCATATTTGGAGTCCTGATCGTTTCCACCGAGGGCTATTATAAGCAGGGTTCTGTACCCATTTGGGAAACTTTCTGCTGGAATAACCCTTTTCTCTAGGTTGAACTGCGCTGATTGGGGGTTGAGGCTAAAATTTTCAATATGCGTAAGAGACAGAAAGTGTTAAAGGAGCAGAAGCACATATAGACTCTGTTGTGCAAGCAATTAGAGTAGTAATTTAGTGGTTCCGGGTGTGTTACAGAATATTGTAAACAAGAAAAATACTGTTTCCTTAAATCCTCTGGATTCAGAAGGTCACCACATTTGGCTGACCTTGTTTGGTTCAGAAACTAACCAGGATAATACCTGGATAGAAATTATAAGGCTATAAGTCTGGAAAGTCATAAAAATAAGTCAAAGGAAGACAGTGTGAGACCACTTCTGTACTGTTGCCAAGGAAACCACATTCATGAAACCCCTAGGAGTCAATTGTGACTTAAAGGAGACTAAATTTATTTACCCATGTTAAAACATGAATGTTGATTTTAAAACATCTAAACCCACATCTATTAATTCGGTTCCAATTGACTTTCTTCAGCTTGATTCATAGTCCATTTTCCAACTCACAGTTTTTATTAAGAGGCATCTATTTTCATGTAGCTCAAGATCTTCGTGAAAACAGATGCCTTTGAATAAAATTGGTTCATCACTCCTGATGTTACAACTTCCTAAGTTTGGTGTCCTGCAGCCTAGCTGTTTCTCCTCCAACATCAAGAGGCTACCAGAATTGAAATTGTTAGTTTAGCCCCGTGATGGTGAACCTATGGCACGTGTGCCAGAGGTGGCACGCAGAGCCCTCTCTGTGGGCACGCGTGCCATTGCCAGCTGGTCTTTGAGTTTCTGGGGCTCCGGCGTGCACCTGCGTGCCTGGGTGGACGCGCATTCTGGTTTGGGCACTCGGTGCCGAAAAGGTTCGCCATCACTGGTTTAGCCTATGTTGAAAGGAAATGAGTAACTTGCTGCTTTCTGCTATTCTAAACCACATAAAGGTGATTCTTCAGCTCTGGAGGAAAATTTTGCAAGGGTAATTTAGTTAAAAATTACTTGTATGAAGGATTCACTCATGCCCTTGTCACTCACGGTTAGATTATTGCAACGCGCTCTACATGGGGCTACCCTTGAAGAGTGTTCGGAGACTACAGTTGGTCCAGAATGCGGCTGCGCGTGCTGTTGTGGGTGCACCTAGGTACACCCACATTACATCAATTCTTCGCGAGCTGCACTGGCTCCCTATTGGTCTCCGGGCTCAATTCAAGGTGTTGGTCATTACCTTTAAAGCCCTACATGGCTCAGGGCCAGGTTATCTTCGAGACCGTCTTCTACCACATAGCTCCCAGCGACTGGTAAGATCCCACAGGGTTGGGCTCCTCCGGGTCCCGTCAGCTAAACAGTGCCGGCTGGCGGGCCCGCGGGGGAGGGCCTTCTCTGTGGCTGCCCCGGCCCTCTGGAACCAGTTACCTCCTGAGATCCGGACCACCCCCACCCTGTTGGCCTTCCGGAAAGCGGTGAAGACCTGGCTCTTCCGGCAGGCCTGGGGCCGTTGATCTTGCCGTTGATCTCGCTGTTGTAATCCTGCGAGATCCAGCCATGAATGGTGTGCATGGGTTTTTAAATTGGTTTTTTTTTTTAATGTTTTTATAATGTTTTTCTTTAATATTTTTTATATTTTTGCTGTAAGCCACCCAGAGTCCCTTGGGAGTTGGGCGGCATAGAAATGTAAATAATAAATAAATAATAAATAAATTTCCATTTATTAACTTCCCTAGCACAGGACATCAGGCTAGCACGCACTTTTGAAAGTTCTTTGACGTACAACAGAACTGACCTTTATGCTACTTGTATGGAGAGGAGCGGTGGTGCTAAATCCAGCATGCTTAAAATTTGAGCACCAAAGAAATCAAGTTAATTCTTCAAGAATTATCCTGTCAGCCTGCGCACCTTTGTTCATGTTTATGAATTTAGTTCCATAAATATTTATATCCTCTTGATCTTCTGGAAGATCTCAGCTTTGGATGATTATATGGCACAGTTAAAGCCCTCTCAGGAGTTGCGTTTTGAAAAAAATGGATGTTTTTCGAATGAGCAAAAACATCTCCGCTATTTTGTTTCCGCGTCTACATCGGGTTATCAAAAGTTCTAGATATCCAGAAGGATCAGATAGTCCTATGCATAGAACAAATAAGGGCATAAGTATTCACAGACAAATGTGTCTCTGTACTGATACCAAGAGTATCTTCTACAATGTTCTTCAACCTAGAACTAAGGAGAAACTTCCTAACCGTGAGACCGATCAATCAAGGGAATAGCTTGCCTCCAGAGGTTGTGGGTGCTCCATCACCGGAGGTTTTTAAGAAGAGATTGGACAACCATTTATCTGAAATGGTAGAGGGTCCCCTGTTTGAGCAGGGGGTTGGACTAGAAGACCTCCGAGGTCCCTTCCAACTCTTGCTATTCTATGTTCTGTGTCAGGGTCAACTAGATCTGCTCACCTTCCTAATTAGCTATTGATGCTTGGGTCCTCCACTTGATAAGATGGAGAAGATGCCAAGAAGAAGGACCATCTAGTGTGTATGGTGTGCATCTCTCTCTAATGCTGTTTTTCCAACAGCCTCTCTCACCCAGGAGCAAAGGGCAATCTGTACACCCCTTAGCCTAAATTCATCCCAATTTCTGACTCCAAGCAGCATGGTGCTTATTCTGATGATAGTCCAAGACAAAGATCAAACATTGCAAGAAAACAAATATTGGTTTTGTTTCTTTAAAGGGACTTTGGCCACATGGCTACATGAAACTGTAGAGGCCTTACTGGGTTGGACAGATCCCTAATCTTGTAAGGTAAAGGTAAAGGTTCCCCTTGCACGTACGTGCTAGTCGTTCCCGACTCTAGGGGGCAGTGCTCATCTCCGTTTCCAAGCCGAAGAGCCAGCGCTGTCTGAAGATGTCTCCATGGTCATGTGACTGGCATGACTAAACGCCAAAGGCGCACGGAGCGCTGTTACCTTCCCACCAAAGGTGGTCCCTATTTTTCTACTTGCATTTTTTACGTGCTTTTGAACCGCTAGGTTGGCAGAAGCTGGGACAAGTAACGGGAGCTCACCCCGTTACGCGGCGCTCGGGATTCGAACCGCCGAACTGCCGACCTTTCTGATCGACAAGCTCAGCGTCTTAGCCACTGAGCCACCGCGTCCCAAATCCATGCCAAGGGGCCTCTTTGTCAGAGTTACTATTCTAGTTTTCCAACCAGTAGTGTCATGATGTCAGTTCAACACAGAAATAATCTAAATGGAATTACTGGGGGAGGGGGCACCTAACAGACAACGGAGAAATAAGGAAAGTATCTCATCAGAGATTTTTTCCATAGTCCAAGCTGAAGCAGACTCTGAGGGACGAAGTTTAGGAGCCAAAATCAAATAACCTTGCTTGCTATTAGAACAATTAAATCAGTGGAGCGACTTGCCTCCAGAAGTTGTGGGTGCTCCAACACTGGAGGTTTCTAAGAGATTGGACAACCATTTTCTCCTGCTTGGGCAGGGGGTTGGACTAGATGACCTCAGATCCCTTCCAACTCTGTTATTCTGTCATTCTCATTCTCTCTCTCCCTTCCTTCCTTCCTTCCTTCCTTCCTTCCTTCCTTTTCTCTTTCTTTCTTTCTTTTCTTTTGGGGGATTGATCTTATAAGAAGATCCTCTTTTGTGATCTTCTTTCAGCCGTAGTTATTCCCCCACTTGGTATTTTACATTAACAGGATAATTGTCAAGGTTATTGCTGCCGGTTTTTTTTTTTCAGTTGTAAAATTGATAAATGATATAAAACGCCCAATATCTGCAAACACATAACTCTCCTTTTCAGCCAAAGTGGGAGTATTGTTTGCAGAGTGGCGAGATCCAGTTTCTTTGACGGTGGGATCAGAAGCCAAGAGACGTCAGAAGCCAAGAACCCACCCACCCCTCTACCACAATCCAACAACTATTTCCAGCTTAATCAAAGGAAATGGCACCAGATAGCATCTCCAGGCGCAGCCCATAGTAACTGCTGCTTACTCTTGAGTGTGAACGAGCGTGCAAGAGAGGAGCAGCTGTGTTTTCCCAAAGTCCTCGAAAGCCAGTTTGACAGAGTTTATTTGCAAGGCCGTTCCAGACATCCCGGGTGGCAAATAAAACGTTTTGAGACATTGTTTGGCCGTGTTTTAGCCTGCGGAGGAATCTTCCAGGCCTTGTATAAACTCCTGACATTAACAGTGTTTAATAAATGAAACCGGCAGACTTTCAATTATCGCGTCCCACAAAGGGTGGTCAGGAGAGCAAAGAAGGACCCCGGCTCTTATCTCTTCACCGCACCATTTTCTCCTTCTCCGTCTCCAGTTCTTGCCTTGGCAGGTTGAACTTTCTGAGTTAAACATCTGAGCTTGAAGCGATACCACAGAGCCATCCAACCCAACAGTCTACAATGTTTATCCCTCAAGTGCCCTGTGATTGCATTTGTGTTGAACTTCTTATGCTTGCTCGTTGCAAACCACTTTTCCTTTCTCTCAGACCCTCCTGACGTGTTGATCTCCAACTCCCATGGTTCGTAACCCCGGTGTCTAAGAAGCATGGGAGTTGGGGTCCCACACACCTGGAAATGTTCAGGTTAGGGAAGCTGAACTGGATGAAGTGTTTGTTAGAGAGGCAGTGGACAGTAACAATTGAGGTGTTCGATGAAGTCTAAGGAGACCCCAATTCAAGTCCTCATTCAAGGAGACATCTCACAGCCTTTGGGTCAGTCACTGTCTCTCGATCTAACCTTCCTCAGAAGGTTTAATTAATTAATTTAATATTTGGTTTAATTTTTAAACCAAAGATTTAAAATTAGTGGAGGAAAGAACCAGGCATGCTTAAGTTCCTGTAGGAGTGACAGAGTAACACGATTGATTGAGATTGATTGATTGATTGATTGATTCATTCATTCATTCATTCATTCATTCATTCATTCATTTACATTGACTGGTTCCTAATATGATTTGATTGCTTATTTGTACCCGGACTATCATTAAGTGTTGTACCTTATGATTCTTGATGAACATATCTTTTCTCTATTCTATTCTATTCTATTCTATTCTATTCTATTCTATTCTATTCTATTCTATTCTATTCTATACATTCATTCATTCATTCATTCATTCATTCATTCATTCATTCAATTTGTATGCTGTTCATCTTCCCTACAAGGTGACTTTGGTCAATGCAATGCAATGACATAAAATGGTTTAATGCAGGGGTGAAATCCAGCAGGTTCTGACAGATTCTGGAGAACCGGTAGCGGAAATTTTGAGTAGTTCGGAGAACCGGCAAATATCACCTCTGGCTGGCCCCAGAGTGGGGTGGGAATGGGGATTTTGCAGTATCCTTCCCCTGCCATGCCCACCAAGCCAGGCCCACAGAACCGGTAGGGAAAAAATTTGAATTTCACCCTTGGTTTAATGTTCTAATCCCCTTTTCTCTCTCTCTCTGTTGTTTAACCAGGGGCCATTTGAACTGGCTTCAGTTGGACCGCCGAGTGCTGGAACATGATTTCCCCAAAAAATCTGGATTGGTTGTTTTATACTTCTGTGTCAGGTGAGGATGAGTTTTTTGTCAAGTCATCTTTCCAAATTTATCTATTTATCTTATTCGTGGATTTTATTATTCCATCTGTTGCACTGAGGCCTCATTGAACATCAGATGTTGACTACCGACTAGGATTCAGAAAGTCATCACAAAGTCATCACACACTTTTTATCTGTTTTGTAAAGAGAGAGAGGTGGTTTTTATTTTTAAATCCCAACCCTGCTGATACTTTTGTCATCATCATAGCAGATCCCTGGTTTGGAAAAATTTCCAAAGATTTGGAAAGTCCCTAGTTTAATCACTGGTGTGAAAGTGAGAAGAGTCACAACCACAGAAATGTGTTCTAAGACACAGTAAACAACACAAAAAGGAAAGGAAACGACAATGCGTCGAGGTGTCCACATAGTAGGAGAATCAAAAACATCCAACAAATGTAAATTAGAGAGAGGGAGAGAGAGAAAGAGAAAGAAAGAAAGAGAATGAAGGAAGGAAGGAAGGAAGGAAGGAAGGAAGGGAAGGAAGGAAGATGGATGGGGAAGGATAGATGGAAGAGACGGAAGGAAGGAAGGAAGAAAGAGGAAGGGAGGGGAAGGTAACAACAGAATCAAAAACATTCAATGTAAAAGAGGGGGGAGGGAGAGAGAAAGAAAAAGAAAGAAAGAAGAAAGAAGGAAGGAAGGAAGGAAGAAAGAAAGAAGAAGAAGGAAGGAAGGAAGAAAGAAAGAAAGAAAAAAAGAGAAAGAAAGAAAGAAAAAAAAGGAAAGAAAGAAAGAAAGACTCAATTACAGGAGTGAGAGCTGAACCATTGTAAGACCTGAAGGTTCAGGATGGGGGACAGGATCCTTCTGGAGAAGAGCTGTGCCACTAAGAACCAGCAACCAAGATGAGGCCGTGTGGAGGCCTTGTCCTAATCAAAATTAGAAAGCCCTTCGAGGAAGAGCATGTCATTCAAAGTTTTCCTCCCAAGTGCGAACGGAGGGTCCTGTTTGCAGGAGACTAGCTTTTGTTTCCGCCATGATGTCTTGGCTGGCAGCCGACCTCTTTCCTTTCCTGGCATCTGCTTGGGAATCGATCAGATTTGCATTAGAGCTTTAGAGCCTCGGATGTCCTAAGCCATCTCGCTGCAGATATCGCAGACTTTCAAGCCACACTGAGTTTGTGGCTTATGCGGTCATAATAGTATGGCCACAAAATGGAGAAGACTTCATCAGATAAGTTATCCTGGTCTCCCTTAACTTGGGTTATGCTATGTAGTTTGGTAGTCACAAGGATCAGGCAAAGATTACCGCAGTTGTCACTTACGGTCTACGCTATCCAAAGGGAAGCTTTGGTGAGGGAAAGATATTATATTTTATTTATTTATTAGATTCTTATCCTGCCTTTATTGCTTTATAAGTAATTCAAGGCGGCAATCATACATACGCCTTCTATTTTCCCAGCAACAACCCTGTGAGGTGGGTTGGGCTAAGAGAGAGAAAGAGACAGGTCCAAAGTCACCCAGCCGGCTTTCATGGCTAAGGCGGGACTAGAACTCACCGTCTCCTGGTGATTGGCCCAAAGTCACCCAGTTGGCTTTCATGGCTAAGGCGGGACTAGAACTCACTGTCTCCTGGTGATTGGCCCAAAGTCACACAGCCGGCTTTCATGACTAAGGCGGGACTAGAACTCACCGTCTCCTGGTAATTGGCCCAAAGTTACCCAGTTGGCTTTCATGGCTAAGGCGGGACTAGAACTCACCGTCTCCTGGTGATTGGCCCAGCCAGTAAATTGTTCCTAAGGAGCGACTACAGCTCACCATCTTCTGGTTTCCAGCTGAGCAGCTTCATTCTTACACCAAACTGACTCTGTATTTTGCATCAAAAGTGCCGTAAGGCTTAGAAATATCTTCTAACAGATTCAGTTTAACGTAACACCCAACATGGCAGAAGCGAGGAACTGCGTCCAAAATATTTGGAGGGTATCAAATTGCCTAACCTTGGAGGAAACCTGACATTTTGGGGATTGTAATGAAATAGTAGAAATCTTCAGTAAATCTCATCATTCGAACTTATTCCAATGTTTTGAACAAAGCTAATGAGAGAGAAGAGGGGGGGGAGAGAGTGTTATACCAATTTCTTTTTCTTTTCTTTTCTTTAATTTTTGCAATCACTTCCTGGTCTTTATTTCTAGAAATTGGATGGTTTTCAAAAATCTCAGAATCTTAAGAAGTGCGATGCTGCCCTCTGTTGTTTCTCGGAAGCATTTTCTTTCTTTCACTTAGCATCCATATATTCTCTTGCAAGGAAGAACATTTTAGTAATTTCTTCCTCGCTATCCTAGCCCACCTCATCCAGCCTTCTGCCTTCAGACTGGCCAATATTGAATACTGCTGGAAAATCCACAATCCAAAGAGGAATATCCATTTTTCGTTTTTGCTTCCCTCTATGCATTATTAACTTCCTTTATCGTTAGCCACACACTGCATAATTCGGGCAAATTCCCTCGTACATATAATTATTCCTTTTTGGAAATTGGCATCAAGACTCTTTCTCAAAGCAAGATGGGGTTTTTCTTTCAGTCCTTGTGTATGGGCCATGTTTTCTGATCTTGCACACTTCTTTGTGTTGTTCTCTGCTCTGGCTAGAATCAGCTTTGATGGTGTCCAGCCACTTCTGGTCTTTGGCGGCCTGGTTTCCTTTTACGGCTAACTCTTCCCAACATAATTGCTTTCTCCAGTAAATTCCCCCACATGACGTAGCCAAAATAAATCAGATACAGCTTTGTGATATTTGCCTTCCAGTGAATTGTGCTCCAATACTTGCTTGTTAGTCACCTTTGCTGTCCAAGGAATACGCAGGAGCCTTCTCCAGAGTCACAGTTCAAAACGAGTCGATTTTCTTCCTGTCTTGCTTTTTAAGTAAGCAGTAGCCCTTAGACTTATATATCGCTTCACAGTGCTTTGCAGCCCTCTCTGAGCGGTTTACAGAGTCAGCCTCTTGCCCCCAACAATCTGGGTCCTCATTTTACCCACCTCAGAAGGACGGAAGGCTGAGTCAACCTTGAGGCGGTCAGGATCGAACTGCTGGCAGTTGGCAGAATTAGCCTGCAATACTGCATTCTAACCACCGCATCACCACGGCTCTTAAAGGTCCCATTCTCACAACTACAGGTAGCTCCGGGAAACAAAATAGACTAACCTATATTTGATTGCCAGGCTGATGTCTTTGCTTTTCCATATTCGGCTCATGTTCCTCATAATCCGTAGATATCATAACTAAAACCTCTTCTCTGTCCATCCAGGATGTCATCCAGGCCACCAATTGTTCCAAAAACGTTTTAATTTGAATGCCTTTTTCTGCTTTCCTTCTTTTGTGAGTGAGATAAATATTGCAAGAAGTGCTAGTTTAAGGAGCATTTCAGTTTGAGGATGGATATTCAAAAGCAGGGTCACTTTATTTCCATCTATGTGATGAAGCGCACAGGAACATTTTGGGACAGCCCCATTTATAATATAAATTAGCAATTTTCAACCGAAGTCCTGCAGCGTGAAGCAACATTACCAGCCCGTGTTTGTAGAGGTCTGATCGATCGGGTTCTTAATCAATAAAAGGGGGGAGGTTAACGGCCTACAGTTTGTTAAGAAGATCAAATACACATTAAAGTAATGAGCATTCTCCTAAGCTTTTGGGAAGAGCCCAAGGTTTAAATCAAGCTACATAACGGAGATAGCAATAGCAATAGCACTTAGACTTATATACCGCTTTATAGTGCTTTACAGCCCTCTCTAAGCGGTTCACAGAGTCAGCATATTGCCCCCAACAATCTGGGTCCTCATTTTACCCACCTCGGAAGGATGGAAGGCTGAGTCAACCTTGAGCCGGTGAGATTTGAACCGCCGAACTGCAGCTAGCAGTCAGCTGAAGTAGCCTGCAGTACTGCACTCTAACCACTGCGCCACCTCGGCTCTTGAATCAGATGAATCAGATGAATCAGATGTTGTGAGAAAGGTTGGTAAGGAGATTAAAGATTGCAAGAGTAAGAAAAAATCAGAAAGTGTTCAAAAATACCTTGGGAAAGACTTGTGTTTTTTTTTAATACCTTATGTTAATGGATAGCCATTTGTCTCAAGTGGTGTAGGGTTTCCTGCCTAAGCAGGGGGTTGGACTAGAAGACCTCCAAGGTCCCTTCCAACTCTGTTATTCTATTCTATTCTATTCTATTCTATTCTCTGTTCTATTCTATTCTATTCTATTCTATTCTATTCTATTCCACATTGGCGACAGGAAGGGCATCCGGCCAGTCAACACTCAGCTCCATTCAGTTGGCCAGACTCCACCCCGCAAGGGATTATGGGGTCATTAAAAGATGATGATGATGATGATACAGGTAATCTTTGACTTACAACAAATTCATTTAGTGACCGTTTGAAGTTACAAGTGACTGAAAAAAAGTGGCTTATGACCATTTTTCACGCTTACGACAGGTTGCAGCCTCCCCATGGTCACGTGGTCACAATTCGGGCACTTGGCAACTGACTCATATTTACAACGGTGGCAGTGTCACGTGATCCCCTTTTGCGACCTTCTGAGAAGCAAAGTCGACGGGGAAGCCGGATTCACTTTACAACCGGGTTACTAACTTGGCAGCTGCGGGTGATTCACTTAACAACCGTAGCCAGAAAGGTCGCAGCGTGGGGCAGAGCTCATTTAACAACTGCCTCACTTAGCAACCGAAATTTTGGGCTCAGTTGTGGTCATAAGCTGAGGACTACCTGGACTTTAGTACTGTTGATGGCCTTGGCTGAGGCAGAGTGTTGAGACAAGACTAAAAGTAAAAGCCAAACTCCTAGTCCATAAGGTCTTTGATTCTGGACCTCTCTTCTAAGTGAGGGTTCCTCAAAGGAAGATCACAATGCTGGGAAACCATGTTGGCTTGCCACTGTGTTGCTATGACTCTCCAAAATGCCAATCCTTGGCAGTTTCTTACAGACGTTTCATTATCCAACTAAGTAACATTATCAATACTAGAAGGAGTGGGTTTTGCAGAAAGGAGGAGGAGGAGGAGGAGGAGGAGGAGGAGGAGGAGGAGGAGGAGGAGGAGGAGAAGGAGGAGCACTGTGGGGTCCTTGGTGCTCTCTGAGCTGGGTGGTTTTCCTGCAGACATTTCATGACCCAACTAGGGAACATCATCAGTGCTAGAATGGAGTGGGCTTTGTGGAGGAGGAGGGGGGAGGAGGAGGAGGAGGAGGAGGAGCACTGTAGGGTCTGTGATTCTCTTTGAGCTTGGTTATTTTCCTGCAGCAATTTCATGACCCAACTAGGGCACATCATCAGTGCTAGAAGGGAGTGGGCTTTGTGGAGGAGGAGGAGGGGGGAGGAGGGGGAGAAGGAGGGGGCGGAGAGATGGAGATGGAGATGGAGATGGAGGAGGAGGAGGAGGAGGAGAAGGAGAAGGAGAAGGAGAAGGAGAAGAAGAAGAAGA
>QLTV01002012.1:221557-241813 GCA_003457575.1 Thermophis baileyi
GAAGAAGAAGAAGAAGAAGAAGAAGAAGAAGAAGAAGAAGAAGAAGAAGAAGAAGAAGAAGAAGAAGAAGGAAGAAGGAAGAAGGAAGAAGGAAGAAGGAAGAAGGAAGAAAGAAGAATAGTTGTTGTTGTTGTTATTTCATTGCATAGTCAGCCAGATGTTCAAGCTGGATTTGGCATTTTTATCCCGCCTATCAAGTCCTTCCCAAGGACCTGGGACAGCCAGATGTGAACGTTTGATGGTTTTAAAGGTATCATAGCAGGATGTAAGCTGTTCCAAGTAAAACTGCCTTCTGCAATTGACCGAGGGTGATTTTGTCAATGCCAAGGTGCTCCACATGTTTTGCTTTGAGTTAATTTTGACCATTAAATCATCCTTCTGCTGAACCATAGAGTCTCTCTCACCCACAAAATGTAGATAATGTTTTATCTTATCCTTCTGTTTCTCTCAACATATCACCGAGATTCATCCTGGATTTTTTTTTTAAGTAGGAATGTTGACTTCAGCCCATAACTGGTTTGGAATACCCAGAAGGAAACCCATCTATCGTGTTTTATCAGACACAGCACATTCATCTCAAAGGATATATTGTAGGTAGATGAGAAGCAGAGCAAGGTCCTTGTAAGTTTAAGCGAAGAACATAGCAAGTAAAGGCCCCCTCAAACTACTTCCAAGGACTGGGGAGGGGAGGTGAACCAAGGCATATCCTTCCTAATAACCATGTCATCCGTTGCCATCATTCTGACTTGCTTAATAATTGGGCAGGCTAAACAATCCGTGGGTGCAAAGTTGTTGCTTCCAGACTCTTTGCTCTTCTTGACAGGGAAAATGTAGATAAGAGCCCCATCATCTGAGTGCAACCTTGAATAAGGGGCACTCAGCTTGAGTCTTGTGCCCAGAGGGAGCGGGGGAATGTTGTTTTGGTTGCCCAGGGTTGAATGAAAGGTGTCCTATGAAAAGCTCCAGGCTACCATCCTCACTCTGCATCATAGGAAGGGTTAACGTCAGCTTTCAGCCAGCAGGTTCAATATTAACTGTTGGAAGCTCCCAAGAACCTTCAGTGGAAGTAAGCCCATGAAAAAGCTTGGGTTGGGTTTTATTTCTAGTTTCGAAGGAGGAAATAGGATGGCCTCATATAAAGCCATGGAGATGCTGGTTTGCGTTTTTGTTTTGATGGCAGCACCCCTAGGGTTGGGTTTCTTCAACCTCAGCACCTTGAAGACGAGTGGACTTCAGCTCCCAGAATCCCCCAGCCAGCAGGCTTTGTTAGTATCACCTTACTTAAGTAGTTTTGGACAAGGGAGTCCCAACCTTCATCTCTGAAACTACGTTTTTTATTTTCTTTCTGAGTAACCACTAACAAAAGCTCAAGTCACGTTTGAGGAGGTCTGTCATTGTCTCCTCCTCTTGCTCCCCATGGAAAATACACGCTTCCTTTAATCTGTACCTTCTGCAATTGTATTGTACACCCTGGGTGTACCTCCTGAGTAAGAAATATTTCAGGTAGAAGAATCGTACTAATAAATAAATAAAGGAACACCTTCCTCAGGGTGGAGAAGGGTGTAACAGACCAGCTTAACTGCAGTGAAGTAGGATCGAAGACTTGAGTTTTGTTTTAATCTGGTGGCTTTAATACAGCAGGAAACTCTGAAACAGGACAAAAGTTAACTTTGTTCTCCTTTGCAAAGAGCAAACTTTACGGCTTGTGAATTTGAGGTGTGTCCTTCATTTTAACGGCCTGTGGAGTCATCCATGGGAGGGTTAAAAGGGCAAGAGGGCAGCTGTCACTTTTTAAATGTGTTTTGGTTGTGCAACACAATTTAAAAAAAAGTGTAAACCTTCAACTGTAGGTTCCCAACCAGCATTGTTGCTTTTTGGACTCTCCCTGCACATTTCTCCAAAGGGATACGCCATTGCGGTCGTCTAAATTTTGATGTCATGTTTTATTACTCCCTTTTTTCCCCCCTTTCTGTATAAATTTAAAGTTTCAAGTAGGAAAGGTTAGCGAAGTATTCAAGGGAAGTTCGTTTCCCTGAATTAATTGGAACGTGTCCCGCCCAGTTATGCAAGTAATGAAGGAGAAAAGACATTTTTTAAAAAATTCGATTACAGGTAGACCTCGACTTACGACCACAAGGGAGCCCAAAATTTCTGTTGTTTAAGTGAGTCGGTGGTTAAGTGAATTTGGTCCCATTTTACGACCTTTCTTGCCACGATTGTTAAGTGAATCACTGCAGTTGTTAAGTGAATAACATGGTTGTTAAGTGAATCTGGCTTCCCCATTGACTTTGCTTGTCAGAAGGTCGCAAAAGGGGATCACGTGACCCCGGGACACTGCGACCGTCATAAATACGAGTCATTTGCCAAGCCTCTGAATTTTGATCTCCCTGACCATGGAGGTGCTGCAATGGTCATCAGTGTGAAAAACGGTCATAAGTCGCTAAATGAACTGTTGTAAGTCAAAGACTTACCTGTATTCTTTAAAGAAAGAGCTATGCATACAAACATAAATTACCTTTAATTGTGAGGTAATAATTAATAGATAATGCACTGTAGGACTTAGTGATGGGAATCGTAAGAAGGGAACTTTTGCTCTTAAATATCCAAGTTGCCCAAAAAGGAGAGAAAAAACATGGAGGCCCCACTGGTTTTTGTTGGCTAAACTGGAAATCTTTTGGGAAGAAAAAAAAAAAGGACAAAAAAGACCTGGGAGTTGTGAAAAGTGTAGTAAGTGTGAGAAGGCCCTTGATGGAATGTCATGATGCAACCCAACCCACCTTGAACGGGCATGGGATGTTGTTGTGTGTACGAGAGGGGTGGGGCTTTCATTGTGACATGCCCTCCGCCCTCTTGCCAAGGTGGATACACCCCCCCCTCTGGATGTCTCTTGAAAAGCAAGTGTCACAACCGATATGGCGCAACCACCGTGAAGTCACTGCCCTAAATTGCTACTGGCGTCTCGGTCCCTGATGCACACACATCCATCATGTCATGGGCTCCATGTCACATGTCACTCTTTGCTCTCCCCTATCCTCTCCCTAGCACTCATGTCTCCGCTCCATTAATCTGGAGATGGACCAAACATCTCTTCAAACAGGAAACGGTTTTGTGTAGAAGACAGTATTCTAAAAATGGAATGGAAGAAGAAGAGGAAGAGTAGAGTAGAGTAGAATAGAATAGAATAGAATAGAATAGAATAGAATAGAATAGAATAGAATAGAATAGAATAGAATAGAATAGAATAGAATAGAATAGAATAGAATGACAGTGTTGGAAGGAACCTTGGAGGTAGTCCAACCCCCTGCTTAGACAGGAAACCCTACACCCCTTCAGACAAATGGTTATCCAACATCTTCTTAAAAACTTCCAGTGTTGGAGCATTCACAACTTCTGTAGGCAAGTTGTTCCACTGATTAATTGTTCTAACTGTCAGGAAATTTCTCCTTAGTTCCAGGTTGCTTCTCTCCTTGATTAGCAATAGCACTTAGCAATAGCACTTGGACTTATATACCGCTTTACAGTGCTTGACAGCCCTCTCTATGCGGTTTACAGAGTCAGCATCTTGCCCCCAACAATCTGGGTCCTCATTTTACCCACCTCGGAAGGACGGAAGGCTGAGTCAACCTTGATTAGTTTCCATCCATTGCTCCTTGTCCTGCCTTCTGATGCTTTGGAGAATAGGTTGACCCCCTCTTCTTTGGGGCAGCCCTTCCAATATTGGAACGCTGCTATCATGTCAAGTCTAGTTCTTCTTTTCACCAGACCAGACATACCCAATTCCTGCAATTGGTATTATGGTATTAGTATGATAGTATTAGTTATTGTGGTGCAATCAGTACTTTTGAGCTACTAATTAATGTGAACAAAAATTGGTCCCCTGTTACTTTTTTTCTTCACCTATCATTCCATTTTCTTTTTTAAGAATTCTGTGAAAAGCAGAAATCCAACAGAAATCCTTGACTTTCTATCGTAGTGCCTGAACATACTTCTTCTCTTAAATTTCTACATGTCGTGTACTGGAGCTATTTTTAGAAATCCATGAGAAAGAATGATGGTGAACCACAGGAACCCTTCAGGATGATAAACCACAGTCCAGGCAGTTCCAAAAATAGCACAGAAAATATTTAAGAGTAGCAGGAGAAAGTGTGAATCTTACGTCCTTTCTCCGTACTGCTTATATCGTTCAACAAACATTTTGTACGCCCGAAATCCTTTGGTGGGAACCCAAACTAGATAAATTAATAAAATATGTCCATTGGTTTCTTGTTACTCTAAAGTACTTTGGAGACTTTATTTATTGTAAGATGTTAAATAAAGAGGCGTATTTATTTTCTTGATTCCCATTTCTCTTTTCCCAAAAGGAGCTGATTGAGGTTGACAGTGAAGTGGTGTTTGAGTTGGCTGCGTACATCCTACAGGTAAGTTGTGTAGATTTTGCTGTTGTTTTGTTGAAAGAAGGAAACATGAACGTTGTTGCTATATGAGATTCAATTCTCTGGCAATCCTAATTTTGGTATTATTCCCATGTGCATTTAGCCTCTCTTTTTAAACAGGAGAGATAAATATCAGCGGAGGATTTTCCAGCATTTTCTATCTCTTTTAGATCAATGGGCAGATGGCATATTCAATTCTATTTCATTTTAGGCTGTGGGTGAGATCTCCATTATAAAATCAAATCCAGGGAGGTATTCCTTCCTTCCACTGACTCTCATAAATATATGTTTTGTTCTAGCAAGTTAATAATCAACCCCATGATATAATTAGCAGGAAGGAAGATGGTTAGCCCCAAGGGGATCATAAAATAACTGGTTTTTTCCCCTGCCATTATACTGCTGGTTAATTGATTGCCAATTAACTGGAATTAACAAACACAATTGTAAATTCTACTCCAGACATCCACAAACATATCCTCTGAGTGTAACAATCAATTAATTTAAAATACAGCAACAGTACTTAAATCTTCTCCAAAGCATAACTGCTGAAGCAGTGAAGACAAGGAAAGAGAGAGAAGAGAATTTACATGTTCCTCTGTATTAAAAATTTGATGTTTTATTTCCTGACGATTCCTAACTAGGCAGCGTTGGTACCAAAGTTAGTGCAAGAGAGTGAAATTAAACATTTTTTTAAATTCAACTGATTATAATTTCAGTGGGATCCTTGGTGCTCTCTGAACTTGGTGGTTTTCTTGCAGACATTTCATTACCAAACTAGGTAACATCATCAAGTGCTCCAAGAGCATCAAGTACCTCACAGTTCAGCCCTGAGCTACAGATATTCTCTTCAATTCATTATAACTTCATTTAGTTAATAAATATATTAATTAATACAACTCATGAAACTATACTTAATACAATTCCAAATGGAAATAATGAGTAGATGGTATGAATGGGATCACCTTGGGTGAAACAGACTTGAACAGCTGGTGACTCAACCCAACCAGCTGTGATTTGAGGCTAGGCAGATCCTGGAAAGTCCCCTCTTCTAACATTGTAATTCTGCAGGCCTGAGATCTAATAGATCTACTTCGAAACTTATGTTTTCGAAGTAAAAAATGAGGGATCCTTGGTGCTCTCTGAGCTTGGTTGTTTTGTTGCAGACATTTCATTACCCAAACTAGGTAACAGCACTGATGATGTTCCCTAGTTGGGTCATGAAACGTCTGCAAGAAAACCACCAAGCTCAGAGAGCACCAAGGACCCCTCATTTCAACCCTGAGCCCCAAATATTCTCCTATAAAGTAGAAAATCAAGCTATCATTGATTAGACCTCAGTCGCTTTGATTGTGTAATATTCTGCACTGATCTGCCCAAGTATTCTTAAAGGTTAGCAGAAGTTTTCGTCAAGATGGTTTGAGCCTAGGTGAGAGACTCCATTTTGTAATTAATGTGCTTTCCTGAATTAAAGCGCATTGTAATGAATGTGCTTTGCTGAATCACAGTTTCTAAGGTTTAACTCTACAGGCCATTCTATGCAAACTGTCTTGTTTTCTCTGGAAAGCAAGCCACTGGGAAACCTAACACAGAATGTTTTCTTAACAGCCTTAAAACAACCTCACCTTTTTCCAGAATCACATGGTTGCGCTACAGCTGCAATGTTATCAAAACATCTCTGCACTTTTTAATTGATTCTCATTAGTGAGAAGGCTAATAAATATATTTCCATATTAATAAATGTATTTCCAAGTCTATGTTTAATTATTGTAGGTACCTCCCTGCCAGGATTTCTATGACGTTATTACACAATATGGTAGAAATCTCATCCCTTTCTTTGAGATATGGTCCTTTTATTTATTTTTATTTTTAAAAATAGAGCGCAGTGAGAAATCAACAGACAGGTAAAGAAAAGATCTGTAAATTGTTAGGTATGGAGTGGTATTTCAGCCCCTTGAAGTCTGTAAGACTTAAGTTAATTATTCCTATTGATTGCAATGAGGCTTCTCTAAGTAGGAATAAATCTGGACTCAACTCTTAAGGTGATGTCATATCTTGGCCTTAGAATCGTTTTCCGATAGAGTTATAACACATTTTATGATACTTGAAGATGGAAATGTGCATATTCTTCATAATTTAATAGGTTATTATAAGTAATTGTTACATCCTCTCTTTTTTTGTTTCTTTATCATTTTACAGGAAGCAAAAGGAGATTTTTCAAGGTAAGTTTTGCATGGCTATTTTTCACGTACTGTACCTACTTTTATGCAAAATAGGACTGCTATTCAGTTACAAAACATGTCTTTCGTACAGAGAAACATACACGCTTGTGGGGGAAAGGCTCAACATCTTTCAATACCGGAAATGTGATGGATTGGATTCAGGTCATATTTAGGATTGATTAAATCTACCTGTCCTTATGTTTTGGGTTGAAAAGGGATGATTGGATCCCTACCTCCTCAGGAAAGAGTCCAACTTTATAGAATCCTTGGGCTGGAGGGGACCTTGGAGGTCTTCTAGTCCAACCCCCTGCCCAAGACAGGAGTCCAGACCTTGTCCCAAAGGTGCTTTTTCAAGAGGCAACTGGACTTTGTTTTTCCTTGAAGATGTTTCGCTTTTCATCCAAGAAGCTTCCTCAGTTCTTCAGTTCAGATCAGATCAGAACCGAAGAAGCTTCTGGGATGAGAAGCGAAACCTCTTCAAGGAAAAACCAAGGAAGTCCAGTTGCCTCTTGAAAAAGCACCTTTGGGACAACCATGACCTGGATGATAGAGAATCTTCATAGACATGAGTCCGGAAGTTGTTTTGTGGCAGAACCATTACGGGAAAACAGCTTACTTTCTCATCGCTGGATGGCGGTCACACAATTAGAATTTAGGAAAGTGGCAAAGATATTTTGAAGGCTATTCTGTTAGTCTGTTGCTATTCTTTTTTAAGTATTCTTCTTAAGTTTATTGACATTCTTAGAGTCATACTTAATTCACATTAGGGTTGATGATATGGTGGTTTGCATTGATTGCAGGATTTTTTTTTAATGAACTAAGGAAGCTATCCAAATTCTTGTGGGTGGGGGCTGGGTATTAATAATGCAATAAATTTAAAAAAAAACCGATTACAGTCTACTCCCGTAGACCAGAAAGGTATTTCAAAACAAACGGCTCCTCTCACCAGGCGTGGTCGTTCAGACTGTTGGTACAGTTGTTTCAAAATCACGGCCAAACCGTGACTATTTTAGGCTTAAAGTTATTTTTGGCATTTGGATGTAAAAATTAATTACAAGAAGAGACCGACCGTCCTGATGAACGGGCTGTTCACTCACCCCCTGGCTCCATTCACCCCTGGAACAGCTGGCACTTGTTCAGTTAAATAATAAGGACTTTGGAGCCCTTGATTAGTGTCAGGAATGAAAGATCAGGTCCACATGTGAAGGTCCAATTAAACCGATTTATTGCTACTCATCTTCTCAACTAATGGTTAGGACCTGCTTGGAGTTAGATAAGGGTCAACAGAATTCAAGGAAGGTTGGATTAGTCCACTTGTGGCCACGTAGAGATTCTAGGCTGGTTCCTTTTTTGACTCCGCCCTCAGGTCGGGCCACGTTTCTCCCCTACAATTAGTTAAGAAAATTAAAGTTGCCTTCAAAGCAACTTCAGCTCCTGAAGAACTCTTAGACATCTTCGTGCCGTTTTCTTGGTGTTCGGAAGTGATCGGCCATTGCCTTCTCCAAGGTTGTTTATTGACATCCCAAATAAGCATATACAGCCCTGGGATCTCCCAGTGGTCTCCCATCCAACTACTAACAAGGGCGGCCCCCGCTTAGCTTTTGAGAGCATCCCAAGTCAACTTGGTGACACTAGGCTAACAAGCAAATGCTACAAAAAGAACTGGTTGCGTTGCAACAATGCCAGAGAAGATGTTCTGGGATGGAGGCATCACACATGTAGTAAGAAGATGGGGTGTGTAGCTGTTTTTTCCTAGACATTTGTGCAAATTGGGGGCCGGAGAGTAGATGGGTCGGTTGCCACGGCTTCCAACTTTGGAATGAATTTCATTGGGAAACAATAAACGAAATATAGGAAATCCTCTACTTACGACCACAATTGAGCTCCCAAAAATTTCTGTTGCTCAGTGAGATGTTTGTTAAGGGAGTTTTGCCCCATTGTACGACACAGTTGTTAAGCGAATCACTGCAGTTAAGTCAGTAACCACAGTTGTTAAGCGAATCGGGCTTCCCCACTGATTTTGCTCGTCAGAAGGTCACAAAAGGGGATGAGTGGTGCGGTGGCCTAGAGGTGGAGCTCTCGCCTCAAAATCAGGAGGCTGTGAGTTCGATCCTGGGTAGAGGCAGATATTTCTCTCTCTGGGCACGTTGAGAATATATCTGCTGAAGAAAACTCCACATTGGCAACAGGAAGGGCATCCAGCCAGTAAACACTCAGCTGCATTCAGTTGCCCAGACTCCACCCCACAAGGGATTCTGGGGTCATTAAAAGGAGATGATGATGAAGGTCATAAAAGGGGATCACGTGACCCCGGGACATTGAAACCGTCATAAATACGAGCCAGTTGCCAAGTGTCTGAATTCTGATCACATGACGACGGGGAAGCTGCAATGGTCGTAAGTGTGAAAAACGGTCCTAAGCCACTTTTTTCCATGCCGCTGTAACTTTGAACGGTCACTAAACAAACTGCGGAGGGCTACCTGTGTAAATAAGGCACGCTTCAGTGTAGGACGTCTCCTGACGCATCACTTTTCAAGGCTGACACCGCTTGTGAAATCCTAAATTGTACTTTGACAAGCCTGTTCTTGCTTCCGTTTCCCAACCCAAAAGCTCCAGGCTTCTGCTTAGTCACTAATAAGAGGGCTTGATTGAAAAGCCAGAAGAAATAACTCACTAACTGTAACCTGCAAATTTGATTTATGGCAGCTGCAGGATTATTGCTGTCTCTGTTTTCAAAAAGGCTCATAGCCTTGTGCAAGAGAATTCATTTCTGGCTCATTTCTGGCTGCAGTGAAACTTACTCAAGGAAAAAGTGAGTGAGAGAGAGAGAGAGAGACCTGTAGTACAGGTGGTTTTCAACTTATGACCACAGATGTATGTTGCTAAGTGAGAAATTTGTTGTGAGTTTTGCCACTGTGGACCACTGCAGTTGTTTAAGTGAGTAACACGGTTGTTAAGTGAATCTGGCTTTCCCGCTGACTTTGCTTGTCAGAAGGTCGCAAAAGGGGATCACGTGACCCCCCCCCCCGGAACACTGTAATCGTCATAAATATGAGTCAGCTGCTAAACGTCTGAATTTTGATCACATGACCATGGGGATGCTGCAACGGTCTTAAGTGTGAAGAACAGTCGTAAGTCACTTTTTTTCTCTGATGTTGTAACTTCAAACGGTCACTAAATGAACTGTTACAAGTTGAGAACAACCTGTCATTCCATGGAACGTGAAGACAATCCATTTCCCGATTCACAGGGGCTGCTTCCAGCCCACACCTCCCACCTCTTGGACTTCGGGTCTTCCAAGTGGAAAGATGGCTTTGACAGCTCTGCGGTGTCCTTCATAAAGGAACTGCTGAGATTTATTTCTTTATGTATTTGTGCTGCCACCAGACGAATGCACCACAACCGGGAGCGAAGACAATGCAGATGAGAAATGGGGGCAATTATTTCCTTCTAGCCCAGAGTGGGCGTGAAGGATGTTTGTCACTGTAATTCCTGCTGCAGTTGGGAGAAAAATATATTGTGATTTGTCAACTTTGTCCTCAACAGTGTGAAACTGGCAGAGCCGAAAACCATTGCTGGTGGTTTTTTAGACTGCTATTGTGAGATTAAGGTGTGGAGTTGCTGACAGCATAGATGCACACCCTAATTTTTCTCACTATTTGCCTACTGTAAAAAAAAAAACTTTTTTTTTTAGAAAAACCCTGATCCATAAAGCCAATTGTGTCTTTTTTTCTGATTTTTCCATATCTCTCGCCCTGTCTTTCCTAGCTTTCAAAACTTCCCAGTCGTTAAAGCATACATAAACTTTCAAGAGCTGAGAGGGAGCATTATATTTGTAAGGCAATGTGTGCCAAACTTGGTGATATCCAGATGTATGGAAAGCAGACCTTTGGCCAATGGCCAAGATTGGTTGAGAAATTCTGAGAGTTGAAAATCATGCATCTGGAAGGGTTAGAAATGACTGATTTAAGGCAATTGGGACCAAAAAAACCCTTGAATTAAAGCTAGCCCCACCTTGAACAAAATCCTCCATCAGGAAAATACGTTTGCAGGAAAAGTAGAACATTGAATAAATCTCTTCAGCTCGCTCAAAATACACCCTGGTGAAACTGAAAAGAGGAGGCTGGAGTAGGATTTCTATACAGGCAGTTCTTGACTTACAACAATTAGTTTAGTGACCGTTCGAAGTTACGACGACACTGAAAAAAATGACATATGACCGTTTTTCACACTTACGACCTCTGCAGCGTCCCCATGGTCACGTGATCAAAATTCAGATGCTTGGTAACTGATTCATATTTATGACGGTCGCAGTTTCCGGGGCCCACGTGATCCCCTTTTGTGACCTTCTGACAAAGCCAAGTCGATGGGGAAGCCAGATTCACTTAACAACCACGTTACTAACTTAACAACTGCAGTGATTCCCTTAACCACTGTGACAAGAAAGGTTGTAACATGAGACGAAACTCACTTAACAAATGTTTCACTTAGTAGCAGAAATTTTGGGCTCAGTTGTGGTTGAAAGTCAAGTACATACATTTACAGGAAAAGTAGAATAAATCTCTTTGACTCACTCAAAATACACCCAGGTGAGACTCAACGGGTGGCTGGAGTAGGATCTATAATATAATTGAAGGAGAAATTCTGGGATTCTAATCTGAACTGCCTCTAAAATTTGTTGTTGTTGAATTGCTAAATTATGCCCAACTCTTTTTTTTAACAGTTTATTTATACATTTTCACTTTACATACATAAGTGCCTAGTGAACAGCATATTGTCTGGATCATTTTGCTTATATAATAATACTTTTCCCGCTCCTAATTTCTACCTCTATTATCCAACCATTTGTAAAACAAGTCCCATGTTTGAAAATACTCTGTATCTTCCTTTTATCTTTTAACGTCAATCTGTCCATTTCTGCACAATCTAAAATGTTTTTAATTACATCTTCTTCTGTAGGTGCTTCCTCATTTTTCCAATACTGTGCAAACACAATTCTTGCTGTTGTCAAAACATGTAATATTAAATATATATTCCCTTTATTATGCTTTTTCTGGTACTATGCCTAACAAAAAATATTTCTGTCTTATAATCTATATGTTGCTTTCATATTTTTTCTAACCATGTATGTATTTTTGTCCAATACTTCTTTGCTTCTGCACATGTCCACCACATGTGATAATAGGTGCCCAACTCTTCATGATCCTTGGACCACAACACACCAGGCCCCTCTGTCATCCACTGCCATTTGAAATCTGCCCAAATTCATGTTTATTGTGTGTTGATGACCCTACCTAACCATCTCCTCCTCTGTTGTCCCCTTCTCCTTTGGCCTTCCATCTTCCCCAACACCAGGGGCTTCTCCAAGGACTCCTCTCTTCTCATTTGGTGGCCAAAGTCTTCGAGCTTCAGTTTGTGTCCTTCCAAAGGACAGTCAGAGTTGACCTCCTTGTCTCTAAAATTACCGAAACAAAAAAAAAAAAGGAAGAAAAGACATTTGTGATGAAATGTGTTTTCATTCCATGAATTCCAAAGAAGGCCGTACACCTATGATTAGCGCCTCCGACTTCAGAAAAAAAGCACTATTGAGAAACTTTGCTCAATAGCAA
Organism: Thermophis baileyi; assembly: GCA_003457575.1. NCBI lineage: Eukaryota > Metazoa > Chordata > Lepidosauria > Squamata > Dipsadidae > Thermophis > Thermophis baileyi. Next base: position 233,819 of record QLTV01002012.1, read on the forward strand.
ATTCTTCACCCAAAGAATGTGTCTTGCTCTTGCGACACGTTTTGCGGTGAAGAAATATCCTCTTTAGGCAGATGGTACAGTTCTTGTTGCAATGTGCGTTTTTCAGTAATTTTGGCTCGCTTTGCTTTAAAAAGAAAAAAAATCACATTTTTTTTCTAAAGCAGGATAGAAATACTCTCTGGTAATTTTTCATTTTGTTTGCGAAGTGAGGACGTTTAATCAGGATGCATTTGTTTATTCTACATCATTCCAATTTCTTAAGCCTTTACCATTTAAAGGGGGGGAAGAGTGATAGAGTTAAAACAAAAGAAAATCTCTCTTCCTAGTTAAATACTGATTAGAAATATTAATTTATAAACAGTTTCTAGGTCTGTTCAGCGGTGAAATCTACTTACTTTCCCTACCGGTTCGGAAGTGCACGCTTTTTCACTCTCTGCGCATGCACAGAATGCTTTGCGCATGCCCAGAGGGTTAAAAACAGGAAAATGGCGACGTCCGGGCGGGCGGGTGGGCGGAGCCTCACACTGCCGCCACTATCGGTTCTCCGAACCACCGGTGGCTAACGCTACTAGTACGCCCGGACCGGGTCGAACCGGTAGCATTTCACCCCTGGGTCCATCTAGTTAAATACCGATTAGATATATTATTGATTGATAAAACAATTTCACGGCCTTAAACATTATAAGATAATTCAGTATTAGAGCTTTGCAAGACCTAAGGAAGAAGTATTTTGGAAAATGAAGTACATTTTGATAACCGCTTAAAGCAGCTGCATCTTTTGACTTGAAGTTCAGCTGCTTTAAAAGCTCTCCCCAGTTGTCCACACACACATCCATTGATAATACTACCCTTTGTGAAGCAAAGTGGTTGTGTGTCTGAGGACACATGGAAACAACCAGACGAGCTTTTGAAACACCTGTACGAACCCTGCAAAAGACATAGCTGCTTTAAAAAGATCTCTACTTTTCAGTCCTACTAAAAGCTTTCTTTCTTGCAGAAACAGCAGATTCAGGAGAAGGAGGTTAAAAATTATTGGCGTCACTTGTCATATGGTAGTTCCAACATGAACCAGGCTTCTGCAGTAGGTTTCATATTTATTTTTTTCAGCAGGTGGATCAGAATTTCATAGGTCTCACATACCATCCGTAATGACAAGCCATCAAACATGAAAATGGATAAGCTGTCAATCTCTATCAAGAGCATTATATTCCACCAAGCATCTGCTAGGAGATAGGTAGGTAGGTAGGCAGGCAGGCCGACAGGCAGACAGACAGACAGACAGAGATGAGAGATAGATGAGACAGAGAGAGAGAGAGATGAGAGATAGATGAGAGAGAGAGAGAGAGAGATGAGAGATAGATGAGAGATAGATATATAGATATATAGATAGATAGATAGATAGATAGATAGATAGATAGATAGATAGATAGATAGATAGATACATACATACATACATACATACATACATACATACATACATACATACATACATACATACATACATACAAAAATCACATATATCATTATATATGAATGGGTTAAATACCGACAAATGCATACCAAAGTGACAAAGGAGACTCCCAAAGCAACAACCCCAACATTTAACAATTTATCTTCTTGCTCAGGGAATACGATGGAAGGAGAACTTAGCTAAGAAATGGTGACATCCAGACAGGAAGAAAAACAGATGGGATAAGTTGCCATTAAGCAATTTTTTTTATTTATTTTTTTACATAAGGAAAATCTAAAGGTAGTAATTTTCTGAACTTCCAGTTTAAAAAAATCAGTGCTTGTTGTTGAATTAAGGGTGCCAACCCATAACCTCCCTTATTGCAGCATAATAGCAATGATGAGTATTGGATTTCTAGTTCATGGGCAGGAAAGCCGCAACATCAGATAAGTTATGATGTAGCTGCTAATTACACAAGTCATAGGATGCCATCATGGCTTCAGCTGAATGTCCCTGATTTTGCAAGCTTCTAACCCTCCCTGGAAATTGGAAGGCTGCCTTCATTTCTTCCCTTAATTTAGACATGGAAACCAACCTTCTTATCCAACAACCCTGCCTTGTCCCACTTGGTGGACACCAGAGTTAGATCTCAACCAGGGGTGGGTTCTAACTTATCTTGCTGCCGGTTCGCTTCCTCCCGCGCCGCGTGGCCGCACCTCGTGGGAGGAAGTGTAATGCAAAAAAATAATTTTTTTTAAAAAAAATCTGAAAACAAGATGGTGACGCATGCGCAGTGCTGGAAACTCGGCTTCTGCGCATGCGCAGAAGACAAAATAAATAAAAAAAAATTCAAAAGAAATTCAAAAGAAATTCAAAAAAAATTCAAAAACAAGATGGCGGCGCCCACAGACTGGCACCAACTGAACCGGATCTGTGACGTCATCATGATGTCACCAGTGGGTCGCTACCGGTTCGGGCGATCCGGTCCAAACCAGGAGGAACCCACCTCTGATCTCAACCTACTTCATTCTCTGGGAATGAAATCCAGAATATCTGGAGAGAGTCAGGTTGGGGAAAGGTGGTGATATATGGGAACTCAGTAGACCTTCCTAAATCACTGTGTTTGGCTGTCTTTTGGTTCTTCCTCAATGTATCTAACAAACTTTTTTTTTGTCTTGATGATCATAAATACATGTTCAGAAGAACCCGTTGGTCTAATCCGCATTTAAACCTTTCCTAAACTGATACCTTCTGGGTATTTTGGGTCCCAGAATTGCACATCGTTGGCAAACTCCTCCAGGCCACAAATGGCATCTGGGAGGAAGATGAGCTGACCCATTGTCAAATGAATAGAATAAAATAGAATAGAATAGAATAGAATAGAATAGAATAGAATAGAATAGAATAGAATAGAATAGAATAGAATAGAATAGAATAGAATAGAATAGAATAAGAGCTGGAAGGGACCTTGGAGGTCTTCTAGTCCAGCCCCCTGCTCAAGCAGGAGAACCTATATACCATTATAGACAAGTGACTGGGAGTAGCCTCCTTGTATGAACCCAGCCCATGTTTGTTGGAAGAGGTGCAGAGAGAAGCCAAACCCAAATCCTGCAACCTTTCTTCATATGTTTTGGTCTCCAGGCCTTTGATCCAGTGGTGGGTTTCAATTTTTTTTACTACCGGTTCTGTGGGCGTGGCTTGCTTGGTGGGCGTGGCTTAGTGGGAGTTGCTTGGGGTCATGTGACTGAGTGGGCGTGGCCGACTCGACGTCACTCACGGCAAGGTGGGGCGGCACCTTGCTGTGAGTGACATCGAGTTGGCCACGCCCACTCAGTCACACGACCGATGCTGCAGAGACAGGGCAATTTCCTACGTACCTCCCCCCCACACACACCTTGGGCTGACAAAATAAAAGCCTGCCTGCCGAGTCTGCCTGCCGAGCAGCCCGGAGTGGAAAATGCATGGCTGGGGCGGAGGAACGTTTAACAAGCTCCAAACTGTTGCTGCAAGCCTGGGTTTTGTTTTGAGGTGTGGGTCATGTGACTGGGCGTGGCGGGAGTTGCTTGGGGTCATGTGACTGAGTGGGCGTGGCCGACTCGACGTCACTCACGGCAAGGTGGGGCGGCACCTTGCTGTGAGTGTGCTGCTGTGGTCGTCGGGGCTGCCCAAGTAAAGAACTGCACCGGCTCAGCTCAGGGCCACTGTGAGGAGCGAGAGGGGAAGCCAAGGCGCTCACCCCACAGCGGCCAACTTCGTGCGCTCTCGCTCCCGTGTACGCTTTCTCACTCCGGTTCAGTGCTCCTGGCGTGCGCAAGGAGTGAAGGGAGGCAGACACCGCACCGAGAAGCTGAGAGCAAAAGTAGTGGCGGCGAGGGCGACGGGCATGTGATGTGTCCCTCTGCGGTCCCCTCCCCGGTGACAGCCAGGGCTTCGCTGCCTCCTCTTTTCCTCAGAGGCGCGGTGTCTGCCTCCAAGTCCTTGCGGAGGGGGACACACACACACACACACACACGCCCCTGTCGCCCCCGCTGCCGCTACTTTTGCTCTCGGCTTTTTCTCGACGCTCTTAAATTCGATCTTGAAGAGCTGGAAGACGTTTCCTTAGATCGCCACCAAACTCATCATTGGGAGAGGTGTAGGCTAGCCCCTGAATATACGAGAAGTCTTGGGCAAAGCTCTTCCAAAGTTTGGCCAAGTCTTCTCCTCCTTCTCGGCCTCGTATCACAGAGCAAACATGCACAGTCGCACACACCTCACGGTGTACACACCTCATGGTGTGCGGGTTTGCTCACACACATTAAGGCTGAGAAGTAGGAGAAGACTTGGCCGAACTTTGGAAGAGCTTTGCCCAAGACTTCTTGTATATTCAGGGGCTAGCCTACATCTCTCCCAGCGATGAGTTTGGTGGCGATCTAAGGAAACGTCTTCCAGCTCTTCAAGATCGACTTTAAGAGCGCCGAGAAGAAGCCAAGAGCAAAAGTAGCAGCAGCGGGGGTGACAGGGGCGTGTGTGTGTGTCCCCCTCCGCAAGGACTTGGTGGCAGACACCGTGCCTCTGAGGAAAAGAGGAAGCGGCGAAGCCCTGGCTGTCACCTGGGAGGGGACTGCGGAGGGACACGTCACATGCCCCTGTCACCCTCGCCTCCGCTACTTTTGCTCTCAGCTTCTCGGCGTGGTGTCTGCCTCCCTTCACACTCCTTGCGCAGTGCTGCCGTCGCCATGTTCTTCACGCATGCGCATCCCATTGGACTTGCAAGGCAATGGGATGCGCGTGCGCGAAGAACATGGCTGCAACAAACATGGCGGGCGGGGCAAGCGAGTGAGCGGTGACCAGGGGACTGGTTCGGGGGCATGGTCAGCCGGCCATCGCTACCGGTTCGGCGACCTTGGCCAAATTTCCGCCAACGGTACGCCCGAACCGGTGCGAACCGGCTGAATACCACCTCTGCTTTGATCGTCTTCATAGCTCTTCTCTGAACTTTTTCCAAAGTCTCAACATCTTTTTCGTAGTATGGGGACCAAAACTGGTTGCAGTATTCCAGATGTGGCCTTACTAGGGCTTTATAAAGCGGTACTAATACTTCTTCACGCGATCTTGAATCTATGCCTCCATTTATACAACTCAGGATTGTATTAGCTTTTTGGGCTGCAGCTGCACACACGGCTGACTCAGTAAGCGTGGGTGACCTCACCAAGGTGAAGAAGATCCGAAGAGGTTCAAAGCACCGCTTAATCCTGTGAATTCTTGCAAGTTGCCTAGAGCTTCCAAAAGTTGTGGGTGGCAACTCCAACAGCTTCTTTTGCAAAAAAAAAAAAATTAAAAATAAACCATTGTTGACATAAAAGAGATAAAATTTTTGAAACCAAAAGGCTGACAGTGAAGACGATAATTTTTCTTCCCATGCCTAATGGTTTCACTCCCATATTCCAAATAACAGTTGTACACCACGTCTTCATTTATTTTTTAGGTGCTATGCCAGATTATTTCCAGCTCGGTTGCAGTTCAGCCAAAAAAATGCTGCGATCCCAGTTTTCCTTCCCTCAAAAGATTTTAGCAAGAATGGTGCGATCCGGGAGCGACCGTAATTCTTTTCTAGCGAAAATTAACTTCAGGGAAAACCGTCTTGGTGTTTTTTAAAAAGTTGTGTTAGTCAGAAGAAATTTTGCTCTGGAAACATTTACTCTGGAAAGGACCACATCTAGATTCCCACGCGATTTCCTATTGTCTTTGGGCAAATTACCAAGAAATCCTTCCTTGGCAATGAAGGCTGGAAGCTGAATTCTTCTATCTGGGAAACAAAGAACGGTTTGTCTACCAGATGCTTTATATTCTCCTTAAAAGAACCGTAGCCAAGGCAAGCCGTGGCTACAAGCAAAATTGTGCAATACACTCGACCATGCGCCTTTTCAATATGGAGCCATCGTGGTTGGATCAGTTGAGGTTAAAGCATGGGCCTGATGGGCACTTGCCCCTGGGCCCCACGAGCATAGGGGCCCCATACTAATCTGTGTATGTTAACCCTTCAATGCACCTTGTATCATATAAATATAAACACCGATTTTGTTGGAAGTGCCAATAAAATAAATATATGTTTAATTTTATCGACCATTTACATTTTTATTCCTGTGAGTAGTTGTTGTAGGGGCCCCAGTACACTGCTTTGCCCGGGGCCCATAATGCTGTTAAGACGGCCCTGGTTCTTGGCCAACAATAACCAATATATTCATCAATGCTGGTAAGCCTCCCAGAGTCACTGAGTGGGCGGCCAAATAAATTCTCTTCAATGAATCCATAAATATGCCTCCATTCTCCATTTAGTGCACGATAAGGGCGTAACCCGTTTACGGACCCCAAGAATACAGGTAGTCCTCGACTTATGACCAACAAGTGGGCCCTAAATTTATGTTGCTAAGCGAGACAGTTGTTCAGGGAGTTTTGCCTGCCCCATTTCACGACCTTGCTTGCCACCGTTGTTAAATGAATCATCACACTTGTTAAGTTCGTAACATGGTTGTTAAGTGAATCTGGCCTTCCCTGTTGACTTTGCTTGTCAGAAGGTCGCAAAAGGGGGATCACGTGACCCCCCCTCTGGGACACTTCGACCGTCATAAATATGAATCAGTTGCCCAGTGTCTGAATTTTGATCATGTGACTGTGGGGATGCTGTAACGGTCGTAAGTATGAAAAACGGTCATAAGTCACTTTTTTCAGCCCCGTAACTTTGAACGGTCACTAAACGAACTGTTGTAAGGGCTACCTGTAATGCTTTACACCTGGTTTATGAAGCTGGCAGATGGGATGAAATGCAAGGACTTTATGGAAGTTTTTAGCTCTGGGTCCATGTTTTGGCTATGGGCTGACTCTACTCTAAGTTAAACTTGTAGCACCCATAGTAGGAAAAACGTAACTTCAGATTACGGGTCTTGGAGGGAAGGTTACTTAAAGCTAACTTAAATAAAATTCATTCTTTCAGATATTCACCGTGAAATCAAAAATCCTGCCACTCTTTTGTGGCGTTTGGAGCCCTTCTACCAAAAAAGATCTCCCTTTGGCTCAAAATAAGGACAAAGTAACATCAGGGGGTTTGAATTTCATTGTCATTTCCCGGGACATCCAATTACAGATTCAGCTTTTTAAAAGAAGGAAACTCTGACAGCATGATAGACTGGCAGCTTGCCAGACTTACACACATCAAAAGGTCTTAGCATATCTCCCAACAACACTTTAACAACCAGCAGGAATTGTTAACACACAAGATAGGTGCTAATGGATGAAGTGCTTGTAATCTGTCTCGCATGTAATCTGCATAGCTCTCCTTTCTCCTCTTCTCCTCTTCCCTTGCCTCATCTCCTTTTCAAAGCCTACATTTTAATTTTGCCAGGCCTTGCGTCTGATGGAAGGAGCCCTGGTTCGCCAAAGCTTCTGCCTTCAACATTTATTACCTCCAAAAAGGAGCTACCAGACTCCTTTAGATTAACATTGTGTATACTTCCTGATTTCTGCTATCATCTATTCTATTCTATTCTATTCTATTCTATTCTATTCTATTCTATTCTATTCTATTCTATTCTATTCTATTCTATTCTATTCTATTCTATTCTATTCTATTCTATTCCTCTTATTCTATTCTATTCTATTCTATTCTATTCTATTTATTCTATTCTATTCTATTCTATTCTATTCTATTCTAGTCCTCTTATTCTAGTCCTCTTATTCTAGTCCTCTTATTCTCAGTGGCTGCCACAAAGAAGAAGGAGTCAAACTATTCTCCAAAGCACCTGAGGGCAGGACAAGAAGCAATGGGTGGAAACTAATCAAGGAGAGAGGCAACTTAGAACTAAGGAGAAATTTCCTGACAGTTAGAACAATTAACCAGTGGAACTACTTGCCTCCAGAAGTTGTTGGCACTCCATCACTGGAGGTTTTCAAGAAGAGATTTGACAGCCATTTATCTGATATGGTATAGGGTCTCCTGCTTGAGCAGGGGGTTGGACTAGAAGACCTCCAAGATCCCTTCAGCTCTATTCTGTCTGTCTGCTGCAGGA
>QLTV01002012.1:247218-295181 GCA_003457575.1 Thermophis baileyi
GCATCCCGCAGGCAGCAGAAGTAGCCTGCAATACTGCACTCTAACCACTGCGCCACCGCAGCTCAAAACTAGGCCAAAAACAGACCCCAGAGAATTCTTCAGAACTTCAAATGAGCCCTGAGCTACTGGTTGTAGGTCGAAGGCTACCTGTAAACCCTTCCCAGACTTTTGACTAAGTGGCTATGCAACGGGTTGTTTCATCCTAGGTCTATAACGTAAGGAAGGGCCGTTGCCTCCTTTGCATTGTGTACATACTACAAACCTTCTCGAGGACAAGAGCCAGGAGGTTGATGCAGAGTTTTGCAGATCTTCTCCCCCCTGAATAATCTCCCATTTTCTGCTTCTGTTAGGCCGAGAATTAAATCCACCAGTACGTTAGAAGAGATGGAAGCACCCCATTTAAAATAAACGGGGGAGCCCTAAGCAAACTCCCCCTCCTGTCTCTTTCATCAGCACAAAATATGAATCTGTCCAGGAAGCGGAAAGAGAGATTTTTGCCTTCCACGCTTCGCTTGGAGTCTTTCATGTCTTTTTTTTTTTTTTTTAAGGCTTTTGGCTCCCAGCCCTCTTATCGGCTTCCCCTTTAATTTCTCCAGCGTTGTAATTCGATGACAGCAAAGAGAATGTGCTTTTCATTTTGTGGCTGGGTAATCTTTATTTATTCTCTCTCCGGCCCACCCACTCATTGCAACGGCTGACCCCCTTTCTCTGCAAAAGGAGTGTTGCGCCAGGGCAAATGTCTGGAGAAAGTTCTCTGCATTTCCTCTGTGAAATTCTACTACAGTTCTTGGGAAACTTCTCAAAGTCTGTAATGGGTTCTGAATTACAGGGGTAGCGTTCTTTCTGCGTTCTTATTCTTAAATCATTTTTCCCGCCTTTACTCGGAAAGCTCAAGGCAACTCCTAGAACCGTGCTTCTCCAACCTTGTAAAGGACTCCAACTCCCAGAATCCCCCGACCGCATGCTGGACGTCCACACGTCTTCAGGTTGCCAAGGTTGAGAAACACAACTTTTGAGGATAGAATCCTCCCTAACATTATTCCCCATAACTATACTCCGAGGCAGCTGGAAGAGAGCGGCTGATCCATAGTTACTCAGTGATCTCCTTGATCGAGTGGGGATCTGATTGGGGTCTCTGCAATCCAAGACCGATGCAAGCGCAGTCAGATGTGCCCGCAGCTTCATTCTCACAGGGGACTTAAATATGCAGCTGCAAATGCTCCTTTCTGCTATATTCAGTTGATCACAGAGATCTTTGCGATTTCTTGATCACCGAGGAGCTGGTATCTCCTACTATGAAATTCCATCATACTTTTTCAGCTCTGCCTACTAAATTAAATCCTGGTTTCCCCCCCCTCTTTTTTTCCAAGTGAGGATCGAGTGATTGAGCATTACAAGAAGCTGAATGGACAGACAAGAGGTCAGGCTATTGTCAAGTAAGTTACAAACGGGAATTCTGGATACAGAAAACTTTGGCCAGTGTGAATTCTGCATCTCATGGTGACCTTGGTCTCTCCTTGATCAGTTTCCATCCATTGTTCCTTGTCTGGCCTTTGGGTACCTTGGAAAATAGCTTAACCCCCTCCTCTCTGTGGCAGCCCCTCAAATAAATATTGGAAGACTGCTATCCTGTCTCCCCTGGTCCTCCTCTTCACTAGACTGGCCATGCCCAGTTCCTGTAACCGTTCATCATATGTTTTAGCCTCCAGTCCCCTAATCATCTTGGTTGCTCTGTTTCTCTGCACTGTTTCTAAAGTAAAGCATTATGATGTTTAAGTGACATGAATTCCAATTTTTTGGGGATTTAAAAGATGCAAGGTTGGATTGCAAAGATGGGCCTAGAAAGGTTGCCCAGATGTCAGTATTGCTGTTTTGCATTAACTATCATGCAGTTTGGGTCTTTGACATTATTATTTTTTTATGTTTCTTTTCTAGTTACATGAGCATTGTAGAGTCCCTTCCAACCTACGGAGTCCATTATTATGCAGTCAAGGTGCGTGCGTTCTGAAAAATGTAATTTAATTCACGACTGGGTAGACCGTGAACAACTGCAATCATTATTTATTTATATGGGGTTCTGTTCTGAACGTTCTGTTTTGCGTTAAGACAAATAAATGGTCTCTCTGACTTCGTAGGGAAGTAGATCAAATTGGGGAAAAAAATCAGATAGCTGAAATGCATAAGAGCATAAAACGCAGGGCAGGGCACAACGTAGGAGGGCAAACCCATCAGGACAAGACTTAGCAGTCCATCTGCACTTGAAAGACAAAGGCCACTCCTTTGAAGACAGCAAAGTCCACATTTTGGACAGAGAACCTTTTGCTCAAGACAGGAAACCCCTAGACCATTTCAGACAAATAGTTGTCCAATCTCTTCTTTAAAAACCTCCAGTGTTGAAGCACTCACAACTTCTGAAGGCAAGCTGTTCCACTGGTTAATTGTCCTCACTGTCAGGAAATGTCTCCTTAGTTCTAGGTTAAATAATAAAATGTAAAAGAACTATCATATTTTTCAAACTATAAGATGCTCCGGAACATAAGACGCACATTAGCTTTAGAGGAGGAAAACAAGAAAAAAAAATCTGCCTCTGCCTCCCAGCATCCATCGGTATTCATCTGGCTAGCGTCCTTGCAGCAAACAGCAAACAGCCTGGTCAGCTTCAGCACGTTATCGCAGCCTGATTCAGCACAAACAGCTGATTGGCCGTTGGATCAGCCTCCCGGAATACCACCAATCAGCTGTTCCAGGCTGCGGGGATCGCCAGAGCCCATCGCCGCCTCCATGCGTCACGTTTTTGGCCTCCGCGCGTCATGTTTTTGGTCTCCGCGCATCGCGTTTTCGGCCTCCTCATGCTCCGTTTTAGACCCATTCCAGGCTGCCAGGATCACCACGGCACATCACCGCTGATTGCTGCCTCCGCACATCACGTTTTTGGCCTCCGTGCGTCGCATTTTTGGCCTCTTCACGCACCGTTTTTGGCCTCTGTGCGTCGCATTTTCAGCCGGTTCCAGGCAGCGGTGATCGGCGGCGATGTGCTGTGGCGATCCCCGCAGCCTGGGATGGGTCTAAAACGGAGCATGTGGAGGCCGAAAATGCGACGCGCGGAGGCCGAAAACGCGACACGCGGAGGCGCCGATGGGCTCTGGTGATCCCCGCAGCCTGGAACAGGTCTAAAACGGGGCGTATGGAGGCCGAAAACGCGATGCGCGGAGGCTGAAAATGGCCAAAGGGTGGGGGCTGGCAGGTGGGCGGGGCTTCGGCAACATTCGGTGTATAAGACGCACCGCAATTTTCACCCACTTTTAGGGGGGGGGGGGAGAAGTGCGTCTTATACTCCAAAAAGTACGGTAAGTCATTTATTCTGTTTCTCCCCATCCTTCTAGGATAAGCAGGGAATCCCGTGGTGGTTAGGACTCAGCTACAAAGGAATCTTCCAATATGACTATCACGACAAAGTGAAGCCAAGGAAGGTAAGTCACATCCTGTGATGAAACATCTTGGTTTACAGAAGTGTTGAAGACCTCCGGGGGAAACTGCAGGACATTTTAAACCTAGTTACTGATCTTCTTCAGAAAGCAGCTCTGTCCTCAATGGCAAACGTATTTGCAAGGAAATTGCAAGGAAAAATGACATATTTTTGGCCCCATGGAATAGCTGAGTTTTGTATTCTACAATGCCATCAGCACCGAGTCAGAATTATGATGGTTATTCGATTGCTCCAACCTTTTGGTCAGGACCCTGCCTTAAAAGAAATTAGGAAGATGGGAAGAAAAAAGGAAAGTTGGATGAAATCTGGGTTTGTAGCTGCTTTATATACATTTATAGTCTGGGTTGTTCTGTTGATGTTAGTAACTCTTTCTCTGCTGGGTTGATCAACCTTGATTCTACAGGAATCGAGGATGGAGATCAAGGATGGAGGATGGAGATCTTTCTCAACTTGAAAAGGCTTCCAAAGGTGCTTTTTTCAAGAGTCAACTGGACTTTCTGTTTTTTTCTTTGAAGACGTTTTGCTTCTGATCCAAGAAGCTTCTTCAACTCTGACTGGATGGTGGGGAATGGAAGGATTGATACTCCTTGCAGACAGCTGGTCATTTGCATCCTTTTAGAGAGTCCTTGAGGCCACTTGGAGGTTTATCTGGTCCTCGGGGTCACCTGAGTGGTGCAAATGGGTGTGGAGCCTTCTTGGAACTGCTGAAAGGATTGTGTTGTAGGCTGGAGATAGATGATGTTGTATCCCTCCCCCTCTGTTGAGGGAGGGCTGTTCAGTTTGGATGGCCTCTTGGACCCCTCTTTCAAACCAGCGGTCCTCTCTGTCCAAAATAAGGACTTTGTTGTCTTCAAAAGAAGAAGATTCTTGGATGAGAAGCGAAACGTCTTCAAAGAAAAACCAAGAAAGTCCAGTTGCCTCCTGAAAAAAGCACCTTTGGGACAACCACGACCTGGATGACGGAGAATCTCCATAGATCTTTCTAAACATTTTTCTTCCAACATGGTGGCCTTTCTACGTCTCGTGCTCGACCAAGTCAGTTAAATTATTCAGAGCACATTGAATAATTGTGAGAACTTTCATTAGCAGCCAATGTCTGGGCTGACGTTCCTCAAAGCATCTTATATTTCAGGTAGTCCTTGACTTACGACCACAATCGAGCCCAAAATTTCTGTTGCTAAGTGAGACATTTGTTCAGTGAGTCTTGCCCCATTTTACGACCTTTCTCGCCACAATTTCTAAGTGAATCCCTGCAGTTGTTAAGTGAGTAACACAGTTGTTAAATGAATCTGGCTTCCCCATTGACTTTGCTTGTCAGAAGGTGGCAAAAGGGGATCACGTGACCCCGGGACACTGCGACCGTCATAAATATGTCAGTTGTTACCAGGCATCTGAACTTTGATTACGTGACTGTGGGGATGCTGAAACGGTCGTAAGTGTGAAAAACAGTCATAAGTCCCTTTTTTCAGTGCCATTGTAACTTTGAACGGTCACTAAATGAGGACCCAGATTGTTGGGGGCAATATGCTAACTGTAAAAGGGCTGTAAAAGCACTATGAAGCGGTATATAAGTCTAAGTGCTATTGCTATTGCTAAATGAACTGTCGTAAGTCGAGGACTACCTGTAGTTGAAGAGGACCCTTCTGGAATGGTTCAACTGAATGCCATCAAATGAGTTCAATGCTTGAGTAAAGATCTGAAATCCAAATTAAATTGCTAGGTTAATTCTTATACTTGCTTTCCATTCCACCTCCAATTTAGCTGCCTTAATACCACAAAATGGAGATCCTTTGAATCAAGTTCAACTCCTAATGATTACATGGCCAAGGTGACAACATGACTTTGGATTTTTCCTGGATTTTTGTCCCCCTAATCTTAACCCGAGGGACGCGGTGGCTCAGTGGCTAAGACGCTGAGCTTGTTGATCAGAAAGGTCGGCAGTTCAGCAGTTCGAATCCCTAGCGCCGCGTAACAGAGTGAGCTCCCGTTACTTGTCCCAGCTTCTGCCAACCTAGCAGTTTGAAAGCACGTAAAAAATGCAAGTAGAAAAATAGGGACCACCTTTGGTGGGAAGGTAACAGTGTTCCGTGCGCCTTTGGCGTTTAGTCATGCCGGCCACATGACCACGGAGACGTCTTCGGACAGCGCTGGCTCTTCGGCTTTGAAACGGAGATGAGCACCGCCCCCTAGAGTCGGGAACGACTAGCACGTATGTGCGAGGGGAATACCTTTACCTTTACCTTTTAATCTTAACCCAGACCCTTTCTGCATTTCTTTGAAGATCTCCCTTCCAATTACTAGAAAGGCTGGACTGTGCTTAGCATTTTTCGAGATTTGCCGAGGTCATTGAGGTGTATTTTGGGGGGTGTTTCTTGGCATAGAGCACTTGGAGCAACTTTTAATTGCCGAGATTTTGCTTTTGTGTACTCGCTTTAGAGGTTAAGCCGTATTGATCCTAAGAGATACCGAAACATTTCATCGGGTGGAAAGAATCCGTAATAGCTCTGAGACAGTCTGTTCGATTTATTACGTTGGGCTCAGAAATAAGACTGGGGGGACAAGTCTTATTTTTGTGTCCATCAGGACACGATTCAGCGGTCCATCTGCATTTGAAAGACAGAGGCCTCTCTTTTGAAGACAGCAAAGTCCACATTCTGGGCAGAGAGGACCGCTGGCTTGAAAGAAGGGTCCAAGAGGCCATCTATGTCCAAATTGCACAGTCCTCTCTCAACAGAGAGATAGGAAACCACCTACCACATCTTCTGTCTACAATACGATCCCTTCAGAAGTCCCAAGAAGGTTCCCCACCCATTTGCACTCTGATTTAGGTAACCCTGAGGGCACAGATAAACCTCCAAGTGGCCTCAAGGACTCTCAGAGAGCTAATGACCAGATGACTGCTAATGAATATAAATATAAGTCTTCTCATCCTTCTCACCTTTCCTACTACCTTCTCCTATTGGTATCTTATGATTTATCACTTGTTGTTTGTATCTTATGATTGTGATTGGGTCTTATGATTTATGATCAATGACATCACTTTGTTGTTTGTATGCATACTGAGAGCTTCTGTGCCGGAGACAAATTCCTTGGGTGTCCAGTCACACTTGGCCAATAAGGAATTCTATTCTATTCTATTCTATTGTGACCTGGATATATTGAGAATCTCCCCATAGACATGTTGAGGGAAAGGCATGTGAGAAGGCACCAGGTTCAACCCTCGTTTCTGCACTCTCCCATCCCTGGGTTTGGCCCCTCTTGAGTGGGAAGTTGGAACTGGCTTCTTCCTCTGAATTGGTGGGGGGGGGAAATCCCAGGTCCTTCTGTTATGGCTGCTTTGCAAATCCATTATGTGGCAGCAGAAAAGGCCCCCAAAGACCCCTCCCTCCCCCATTTCCCCTCCTTTGAGGCTCATCCATTTGCATGACAAAGTGGGGACTGCTTTGGGGTGGGGGTGGGAAGATGCAAAGGGAGCCACTACCCACCAGGCAGTCTCCAGGCAGAACAGGAAAGGGGGGTAGATGGAGGAAGGTTCCCTGGGATGGGGCACTGGCCAGCTTGGATTTATAAACCGGTCTTAACAGAAAAACTCTTGTCTCTTATGTTAAACCATAACCCTGTTTACTGTCTGTGGCGGCTTCAGGAGGCTTTCCTGAAGCCAGGGGAGAGCCAAAACGGCCAAAAAGAAGGCCGAAAATCAGCTGGCCAGCGCGCGCATGCACGCTGGAGCTGACATAGGGCAACGCCTTGCGTGCCCTCAGATATGGCTCCACGTGCCACCTGTGTCACGCGTGCCATAGGTTCGCCATCACTGGACTAGAAGAATGTCTATGGAGATTGTCAGTTATCCAGGTCATGGTCTAAAGAGGCCATCTACATTTAAAACCAAACAGCCCTCTCTCGACAGGGCGAGGGTTACAACATCACCTGTCTCCTGTTTACAACACAGTCCTTTCAGCAGTTCTAAGAAGGTTCCACACTCATTTGCACTATCCAAGTGACCCAGAGGACACAGATAAACCTCCAAGTGGCCTCAACAACTCAGAGGGAGAGTGCAAGGAATATAAATCCTTCCATTCCCCACCATTCAGCCAGAACCGAAGAAGCTTCTTGGATGAGAAGCGAAACATTTTCAAGGGGGGGGGAAACAAAGGAAGTCCAGTTGCCTTTTGAAAAGAGCCTTTGGGACACAGTAGAAAAGTTCCCAGAATCTCTCTAAAGAAGCAAAATTGGCATTGTGCATGCCTAGATAATAATTAATAAAGTGTCCTTCAATACAGCGTTAAGTAGAGCTTTCCCTATTTCAAGAGCTCTCCTCTAGTGTCCGGTTTCATATATTTAGCAAATGATTATCTCAAAGAAAAACAGATGAGCAAATGATTAGCCATCATGCCTAGAAACTAACAACGGCTTTATCCGCTATGGTTTTCTTTCATTGGCTTTCAATCTGTCCTGTTTTGGCCAAACGTGAACTTCAGGTTTCCCAAACTGGGTAGACAAAGGGTGCCACCTTGGATCGACCTTCGCTTCTTCTGACCTCCGCACATTCGACCAGACGTCTGGTAGAGAATCTCTTTGCCCGATCCCAAGACTGGCTTTACCTGCATAATCTGGAACCCTGTTTTGATCAGATGATTCAGAGATCTACTGTTCAAGCACACGGTATCCTGGCCCTGATCTAGAACCACATCTGGAGCCCAGACCGAAGGATTTGCGCACAACCAACCCAGGGAGAAGATCCAAGTCTTGCTTTTCCCCGTGTGGTAGAGCTGAAGCATTTTCTAAGGGCTTCCTAAGATTAGCACGTTGTGCTCTTCTCATGTTGAGGTCCTAGTGGACAGTAGCCACATCAGAGAAAACCACAACTAAAGTCACTGCTGTTGTCCTGCCCAAAGCGCTTGTCCCAGAGAAGAAACCCTTGATTACAGAGGGAGGACCACTTCCTGGTTGTGTAACCCAGAGAGCCGGCCTGCTCCAGTTTGAGTTTCTAATTTTATAAGATGACTGAGAAGAGGAAGTGATCTGTGTCTGGGAATCTCTCCATAGAGGCTGAATCTGTCCAGTTTATGAGCCACTGAATCGGAGATAACAGAGTATATAGAGCATACTAATCAGTAGAAGAGCTATCAATCCATAGAAGAGAATATTTGTTAAACTATGGGGTCTTTGTTCGTCTCTTGGTTGTTTTCATGTGGACCTTTCATGACCCAACTAGGTAACATCATCAGTGCACTCTTTATTTTGTCCAGGATTTATCTTAAAGACTCAGAATAAAACTGTGTCAGATATTTTTTTTAAAAAAAAAATGCTTTGGGCAGGGCTTTTGTAGTATGCCACACATCACTGTTCAGGTAATTAAATATCTAATAAATGAGGTTTTAGAGCCTGGGGTGGGGGGTGGGGAACACAACGGGAAGTTGTAGATGTTCTTTATATGTTTTAGTTTCCAGTCACCTAATTTTAGCCTCCAGGCTCCTTACGTCTGAGCTCATACTGAATCCTGTTATATTACCCCCCCCCTTACCCCCCCCCAAAAAAAACCAAGACTTCCAGAAAAATAATTCAGAAACCTTTGTTTTAATACCATTACTCATAAAACAAGTTCTCCCTCTTTAAACCTCCATAGCCCGTCGTTAAATTGGCTTTGGTTTCTGCATCGTAGGAAAACGGCCTTTCGCTGCACTAAGCACGGTTCAATCTCAACCTTGTCCACGGGTTTCATTTTTTTTTCCCCAGGGCCTTTGGGACACAGAAGGGAATCTGTTAATGATAGCCTAACAAGAGAGGTTGTTTTTCCCACTGGCTTGTGACTACACAGTGGAAGATTGTGGCTTCGTTGTCCTGCAAATTAAGAGCAAACCATAGCAACAGTTGCAAATATCTGGAGCTTGAAAAGAGGGCATTTCTCTGCAAGGCAAGAGAAACCTCACTTTTTTATTCTTCTTTATCATCTAGGGAGGTTCTCCATCATCCAGGTCCTGCTTGCCCCAAAGGTGCTTTTTCAAGAGGCAACTGGACTTTCTTGTTTTTCTCTGAAGACGTTTCGCTTCTCCTCCGAGAAGCTTCTTCAGCTCTGACTGGATGGTGGGGAATGGAAGCATTTATACTCCTTGCAGACAGCTGGTCATTTGCATCTTTTTAGAGACCCAAATTGCAGACCCTCTAAAAGGATGCAAATGACCAGCTGTCTGCAAGGAATATAAATCCTTCCATTCCCCACCGTCCAGTCAGAGCCGAAGAAGCTTCTTGGATGAGAAGCGAAAAGTCTTCAAAGAAAAAAAAACCAGAAAGCCCAGTTGCCTCTTGAAAAAAAAAACACCTTTGGGACATGAGAGGGGAATTTCCTGGGGATTGTCCCAGGGCTGATGGTATGGTAGGAGCTCAATCTGGGTTCCTTTCACATTGCTTGCTTCTAACATAATGTTGTTGAGACTCAGAGGCAACATTATTGTTAGATAGGTTTCTTCCTTATCCTGTATAGATTTCTTTCATTGGCTTTCAATCTGTCCTTTTTGGGCCAAACGTGAACTTCAGGTTTCCCAAACTGGGTCGACAAAGGGTGCCACCCTGGATCGACCTTCGCTTCTTCTGACCTCCGCACATTCGACCAGACGTCTGGTAGAGAATCTCTTTGCCCGATCCCAAGACTGGCTTTACCTGCACAATCTGGAACCCTGTTTTGATCAGATGATTCGGAGATCTACTGTTCAAGCACACGGTATCCTGGCCCTCATCTGGAACCACATCTGGAGCCCAGACTGATGTATTTGCGCACAACCAAACCGGGAAAAAAACCCAGGCTCCCTCCCCCCCCCCCCCCCTCCCCGGTGGCTCTGATTCTGCATGACGAGAGAAACCTCACTTGGTGTCTTCCCTTCTGCTCCCGTTTCGCAGACCGAAACTGGAAACTTTTACAGATGCAATCCTCTTGCATGCTTTGAATTCCAAAGAAAGAGAACCGAAAGAGAGCTACCTTGGTGGTTAGATTAGATATTAGACCCTCTCTTCTGAACCAGCCCAGCAACGCCAAACCACGCTTGGGTTTTGGAAATTTTTCAATGATTTCAGCTCCTACGCCATTCCGATTATTTTCTCCAGTATGAACGGAGGAGGTGGCTTGGAAGGCTGCCTTTAAATCTTCCCTAAACTAGGAATGATTTCAGCTTTGGGAAAGGGGGGGGGGATGAACGGAGGCCAAAGGCTGGGGGAGAATTGCAGGGAAGAAAAAGTCCAGCCGGAGTTATTCATTCTGCCTTTTAGACTCAGCTGGAAGTAAAGTAAAACTCCCTTGGTGCTTCCGTCCCATGAATTTCAAATCAGGACAGAGCTGGATGGGACCTTGGAGGTCTTCTAGTCAACCCCCGTGCTCAAGGAGACCCTTTTCAGACAAAGGGTTAAGACAGTCGAGAAAATGCTTGCAGCGCTTTTCCTTGGGTTCATTTCTTGCGTCCTTCAAAAGCGGGATCGGGCTCCAGGCAGGGAGGAAGGGCCGTTTTCCTTCTCTCTGGGTCCCCCCGTGGGAATCTCCCGCGGGGAGCCCGTCCGATGGGGGGGGGAGGGAGCAAGATCCGGAGCTGTCCGGTCCCTGAAACTGGAGCAAGGGGAGAAACCTTTGCTTCCGCTCGGAGAAAGCCGACAGGAGAGCCCGAAGCGCCGCCAAGGGAGGCGGGGAAGGAGCGCTGGCTCGTCCGCCCACCGGCCCGCGTGGGAACGAGGCTCCCCCCGCCAAGGGGCGGCCCCGCCTGGCTCTGCCCGCCTCTCCGGAGCGCAGCGCAGCCGGGGCAGGGCAGGACAAGGGCGGCCCCCGCTCAGCCCCGCTTCTCTCTCTCCCCCCCCCCCGGCAGATCTTCCAATGGCGCCAGCTGGAGAACCTCTATTTCCGCGAGAAGAAGTTCTCCGTGGAGGTGCATGACCCACGCAGGTAAGACGAAGGTGCACGACCCGCAGCGGGTGGGAAGGAGATGGGGCGGCAGGCAGCAGGGCATGGGGGAGGGGGGTGAGTCGCCTGGCCCCGCCACCCACGCGTGGACGGAAAGGTTTTGCATGGCACGCGTGGGAATTGGGGATGCGGGGAGGGGGGGGGGCTTTCTTTCGCCTCTTCCTCGCCGTCCCACCCGGCAAATCAGCCACGGGGGGGAAGAGGTTTACCGGCGCAGCCCGAGAGGGAGAAGGCGGCGGGGAAAGTAAGAGTTTCGGGGTCGGCGAACAGCCCAACCACCCATCCCGGGCAGCGTGGCCCGCGGGCGCCCGGTTGCAAATGGGCTTTTGTCAAAGCCCTCTCTAATCTTTTGGCAATTGCTGGCGTGATTGGGGTTTGTTCCGGGACAAAGCCTGCAGGACGGTAATCCCGGGCTTGCTCAGATAATGGGGGCGGATTTAAGCCTTTTGCGAGAATTTCCAGGCAATACTTTATCCCCTCCCCCCCCCCCCCCCGCTGCAATTGTGGAATCATTTTGCTTGCTGAAGCAATGGCCAAGATGGGTTTTTTTTTAGTCCTCATAGTTTTGACACCCTAAATGCGTTAAAAAAAAAATGGTAATTTTCCACAAGTGACTTCAATCCCATGGTTCCCACCCTGCATGGGTTTTTTTTTAAAATTGCATTTTGAATTTATTGCCGACAACAGCAATGGTGATGTGGAAACATTATTATTGTAAGCCATGTGCCCTTTAATCTTTAATTTAATTGCTATTATTTAGCATGTGTTATTATTATACCATGCCCTTTTATATCTGTGCTAGCTTTTACTCTTCCATCAGTGCTTAATTTTTGTCCAGATAACATAAACAGCTACTCCTCTCTTGGCCATCAAAATTAGATAATGCAATAAAAATGCATATGGGATTTTATTATTTATTTTTTTGCAGTCTCTATTTTACTCTCTGCACTTTCTCTCAAATTGTTACAAGGTAGTCCTCGGTTTACAATCCTAATTGAGCCCCAAATTTCTGTCGTTCAACGGGACAGTTTAGTGAGTTTTGTCCCATTTTACGTCCTTCCGGCTGCAATTGTTAAGTGAATCACTGCAGTTGTTAAGTTAGTAACACAAGGTTCTTAAGTGAATCTGGCTTCCCCCTTGACTTTGCTTGTCAGAAGGTCGCAAAAGGGGATCACGTGACCCCGGGACACTGCAGCCGTCATAAGTATGAGTCACTTGCCAAGCATCTGAATTTTCATTGCGTGATCATAAGGACGCTGCATTGGTCGTAAGCCTGAAAAACGATCGTAAGTCCCTTTTTTTTCCAGGGCCATTGTAATTTGGAACGGTCACTAAACGAATGTTTGTAAGTCAAGGACTCCATGGTCTCCACCTCCCACTTTGAGTAGCCGCTTATACTAGAGGTATCCACCTTTGTGCAAACTGGTTCATAAGCATAAAATCTCCTCTGAAAATCTGAGAAACTGTTGGCATCCAGAACGTTTTCTGCTGTTTGTCAGCCCAAAGAAAGAGTCATGATTAAGTGTCTTTTGTGTGGCTGTGCGTTCCTTGCCGCTTGTCAACTTATAATGCGTTTCACAGCTGCTTGTGTGAAGGGGGGGGGCATGTCCCAAGTTTCTGCAGCAGGCTGGGGATTAAAACTCGGTGAGAAGCAATTGTTGTAAATCCGGTGCACTTTTAATTATATTCTTGTTATGACTAAACTCTCTGTTCCTCCAAAATGTTGAGTTTGGCCAGAGTCCATGCGGACACATTCCTGTGTGCGATCCATCCCGGTGAAATGAGTAAGCGTAGAGAAAGGACATGGGAGTGTCTGCAAACTCGGCTCCCCGCGATGACCTAGGCCTGTCCATCTGGGATTTTGGGCAACCGAGAGGATTTGCTTTTGACTTTTTTGGGAGGGGGGGGGTCTTGACTTCGGAATCCAGCCAAGAACTCTCGAGATTTTTCCAGTGTTCCCCCACGGAAGGAATAAACCTGCTTGAATAGATCTCGCTATCTATAGTCTTCCTAGTAGATTGCAGGTAATTCTTGACTTACGAGCACAATTGAGCCCAAAACTTCTGTTGCTAAGCGAGGCTTTTGTCAAGTGAGATTGGCCCCATTTTACAACCTTTCTACGACCACCGTTGTTAAGTGAATCACTGCAGTTGTTAAATCAGTAACGCGGTTGTTAAGGAAATCTGATTTCCCCACTGACTTTAAAGTTAATACAATTAATCCTCAATTTACAAGCACAATTGAGCCCACAATTTCCGTTGCTGAATGAGACAGCTGTCAAGTGAATTTTGCCTCATTTTACTACCTTCCTTGCCACCGTTGTTAAGTGAATCACTGCAGTCATTAAGTTAGTGACACAGTTGTTAAGTGAACCCGGCTTCCCCATTGACTTTGCTCATCAAACGGTCACAAAAGGGGATCACGTGACCCTGGGACACTGCAACCATCATAAATATGAGTCAGATAAAATCCGGTGAATTTCACAACGCCTGGATTTTGGCACAATAAGAATTTAGCATTTAGGGTTTTCATTCCTTCCCATCTCCTTCTGCCGAAAAAAGAGTTACGCAAATGAACAAGGCGTGGGGATTCATTTGCATGAATTAATCAGCTCATTTTTTTTCTTGGAAGATGGTATGTTTTACCTTGGCACAGCATTTTTTCATCTTCTTTTTAAAACTCCCTTTTTTACAATTCTGTAATCTCTTAATTCGGGGTACCGTTGGGGCGACTGAATGGAGCTGAGCATTTACTGGCCGGATGCCCTTCCTGATGCCTATCCAGAGTTCACAACAGATATTTTTTTCTTTGCGTCTTGAGACAGAAACATCTGTCGTTGCCTAGGATTGAACTTTCAACCTTCTGAATGGGATGCGAGCGTCTTCACCGCTAGGCTACCATGCTTCTCTTAAACCCCATCCTCTGACTTTTTAAGATGGTGGACTTCAACTCCCAGAATCCCCCAGCCAGCTAAGCTAATCTGGCTGGGGGATTCTGGGAGTTGAAGTCCACCCATCTTAGAGTTACTAACCTTGAGAAACACTGCTTTCTCGGCTTGCATTTAACAATTTGGAGACCCCGATTTACCCTTCACTTAATCATCTGGGGATGGTTTTAAAACCCATAAGAACATTTGCACAGTGTGGCAAGTACACAATCTTCCGAGATGGCAGTAGCTACAATTTATTTGGGACGGCAAAAATTCCTTTCAACACAACAGGCCTGTGATAAGTATTCCAAAAATGCCACCCCCATGCCCTTCTCTAGTGACCATGGGCAGAATTCACACGAAAGAAAACATTTCAGGAAGATGAGACAGAAGTCAAATGTTGTGCTTGGTGCTTAAAGCTTCAGAGTTGTGTTTCTTCACTTGGATACAAGCAAGCAATTTATTTTGTAAGCTCTGTGCTGTTTGAGGCGGCTGGATTTTAAATTTAAATTTCCCCATGTCAGTGGATCATATTCAGTGTTTGGGAAAACACACAGCATGGATATGAACTGACTTTTAAAAGAGAATTACAGTATCTAGGAATTAAATGGAACTTCTTGTCCACATTGATGGAGAAAAAGAATATGCAAATAAATGCTCATTAATGCATTCATCAAATTACCGGTCATACCACGAATTATGAGCCCAACATTTCTGTTGTTAAGTGAGACAGTTAAGTGAATTTTGCCTCATTTTACGACCTTTCGTGCCACAGCTGTTAAGTAAATCACTGTGGTTGTTAAGTGAGTAACACGGCCGTTAAGTGAATCTGGCTTCCCCATTGACTTTGCTTGTCGGAAGGTCGCAAAAGGGGGATCACGTGACCCCCCCATCAAGACACTTGCGACCGTCATAAATGTGAGTCACTTGCCAAGCGTCTGAATTTTGATCACGTGAGCATGGGGATACTGCAACGGTCGTGTGAAAAACAGTCATAAATCCCTTTTTTCAGTGACGTTGTAACTTCTTAATGGTCACTAAATGAACTGTTGTAAGTTGAGGACTACCTGGATAAAGGAAAAGATACGGACACTTTCAACCGTCCTGACCGTCACAAAAAATTCCTCAACTTTTTGAATTTCTACATTTATAAATTTGTCTGAAATGGTTTAGGGCAGTGATGGCGAACCTTATTCTTCTTGCGTGCCAAAAATGGGAGTGCGTACACTCGCTAGCGCGCGCATGCCAACACACAACCCCCCCATGCGCACCGCACTGCACATGTGCGCATCCCCACGCATGCGCCTCCTGTTGGGCCGTTTCTCACCCTCCAGAGGCTTCAGGGAAGCCTCCTGAAGCCTCCGGAGGGCGAAAAACGGCCCAACGGGCAAACCAGAAGTCTGTTTCCGAACTTCCGGTAGGCCCGTTGGGCCGTTTTTCGCCCTCTCCAGGCTTCAGGGAAGCCTCCTGAAGCCTGGGGAGGGCGAAAACGGCCTTCCCCAAGGCCGAAAATCAGCTGGCCAGCACGTGCATGCGCACTGGAGCTGACATAGGGCTACAACTCGCGTGCCCTCCGATTTGGCTTCGCGTGCCACCTGTGGCAAGTGTGCCATAGGTTCGCCATCATGGGTTTAGGGTTTCCTTGCCTAAGCAGGGGGTTGGACTAGAAGACCTCCAATGTCCCTTCCAACTCTATTATTCTGAGTTGGAAGGGACCTTGGAGGTCTTCTAGTCCAACCCCCTGCATAGACAGGAAATCCTACATCATTTCAGACAAATTTATATCATACATTATTAGAAATTTACCCTTTACAACATCCACACTGAGAAATTAAATTTTTTGGAGTTTATTATAGCTAAGTAGGAATACCTTGAGCAAGTATTTCCTTCCATTTCAAGGGTATTATTTTGGAAAAGCCAGTGATATTTACCAGCAAAGGAATTTCTGAGCTTGGCAAACTTCACAATGTTAAATATTCAAAACAAAAATGTTTCTTTTGGGGAAATGTAAGACCTTAATTCGGCTACCACAATAATAACCAAAAACATAGTAGCCTACGTAGAATCATGGAATTTTCCATGTTATTTCGATGATCCAGGGAGAGAAAAATTCTATATTCTGTGTCAAGAAGACATTTAATTGTGCAGAATTTTAAATTTCCGCCTTGCTTTTTAAGGATACCAGATTATATTAATATCAACATAGAATGTGTTGACGTAATTAATCCAATAATTTAAAAAAGGGAAAAAAGATTAGCCAGGGTGTAACTGCCAATTAGGAAATCTGAATCCAGCAGGAACATAATTCAGATTCTAGGCTTTTAGCCAAAAGGGATGGTATTTTAAGATGGAATTGCTCAATGGCTCCGAGTTGGAAGCCAAGCAATTGCAACCATGCTGGTTTTAGCAAAGGTCTGTTTTTAAAATTATCTGTAGCAAAGTATTTCCACCTAGATGCATGAAAGACTTAGGAGGGAGTAAGAAGGATCTAGGAGCAAACTCACAGGGGAAATGAATGCCTTTGAAGTTTAATAGGTAGAAGTAGGAAGTAAAAATGGGGAAAATAGTATTGTGTATTATTGACATATAATAGAATACATTATAATTACTATGTATACACAGACGTTAGAAGTTGACAGATTATGAATATTTCAATAATACTGTTATTCGTATTGTGTATAAAGTAAATTGACCAAGACAATACACTGTTCACCAAGCATTGATGGATGTTAAACAAAAAACTATAAATAAAATTATTTTTTTTAAAAAGTTTAATATAGTTAATCCTCAATTTACGAGCACAATTGAGCCTAAAATTTCTGTTGCTGAATGAAACAGCTGTGAAGTGAATTTTGCCCCATTTTACGACCTTCCTTGCCACCGTTGTCAAGTGAATCCCTGCAATTGTTAAGTCAGTCACACGGTTGTTAAGTCAATCTGGCTTCCCCGTTCTGACTTTGCTTGTCAGAAGGTCGCAAAAGGGGATCACGTGACCCCGGGACACTGGGACCGTCATAAATACGAGTCAGTTGCCGAGCGTCTGAATTTTGATCACGTGACCATGGGGATACTGCAACGGTCGTAAGTGTGAAAAACGATCCTAAGTCACTTTTTGTCAGTGCCATTGTAACTTCGATCGGTCGCTAAATGAACTGTTGTACGCCGAGGGCTGCCTGTAATGGCAAGCAAAATGATGCCCGGCAGCCCACTACCTGGTCGTGGCCTATTTGCAACCGGGCCGCATGAGTGGCGGGCCGGAGCATGCGTGTGTGTAAAACCAGCAGCGGGCACACCCTCGCACAGCTCAACTCACGCGAGCGACGCGCCTGCCCCTCACACAAAATCCATCCCCTCCCCGCACGGGGCCACCAACACGGAAAGTTTGGGGGAACGCTGTCCCTCCTACCATAAGAAAGACTCATAGGTCACTTTCTCCGTTGACGCTGCTCTTCTTCTGTCCTTCTAGGGCATCGGTGACCAGGAGGACTTTCGGACATAGTGGAATTGCTGTGCACACTTGGTACGCGTGTCCTGCCTTGATCAAGTCCATCTGGGCTATGGCCATCAGTCAACACCAGTTTTACCTGGACAGGAAGCAGAGCAAGGTAAGGACCGTAAGCGGCCGAGGGAAGAGAACGGTTCAATGTAGACTTCTTGTGTAGACCTTCTTCCAACCAGACATCCTTGGAAGAAAATGGAATAAGGAGAAAAGAAAGGATGTAGAAGGACCTCTTCAGAGCAATGCATTTTGTTAAGGAATTGTGCAGAGTAACCTCTGGGCCCTGAAGGCTTGCACAATGAACCGTAATGTTGCAGTAGATATAAGTAATGGTTCAGTCAATAAACAGATACGTTAAAGTGTATAAAAGTAGTTTACTCAAAGAAATAGCACAGTCCAAATAACAGTCCGAATCATACACATTCAGTCAGTCGGTGTTTAGAAGTACAGCAGTCTCCTTACCAGCCTTTCTTTGTCTTAATCAGCAAACAAAGATTTCAGCTTTTAACACTATCACAGATAGTTAATTACACACAGAGCTTACTCTCAGACACGAAGTCACTTAAGCAATGAATCAGCAGAAGAGAGAGAGAGCTAACCATGTTCTCTAGCTCCCTCTTATGGCCGTTACTGCCAGTCAGAATGCAACAATGCATTTAAAGCCATATTATATATATCCTGCGTAGCTTCTTCTCTGGCAACATTACACTGCTAACTAGAACATACAAAACGTTTGCTAGACCAATTCTCGAATACAGCTCACCTGTCTGGAACCCACACTGCATATCGGATATTAATACAGTTGGGAGAGTCCAAAAATATTTCACTAGAAGAGTCCTCCACTCCTCCACTCGCAACAGAATTTATCTGCCACAATGTCCTACCTGTCAATGACTACTTCACCTTCCACCACACCAATCCACGAGCACACAATAGATACAAACTTCATGTAAACCGCTCCAAACTCGACTGCAGAAAACATGACGTCAGCAACAGAGTGATTAATGCCTAGAATTCACTACCTGACTCTGTGGTTTCTTCCCCAAACCCAAAAAACTTTAACCTTAGACTGTCTACTGTTGACCTCACCCCATTCCTAAGAGGTCTGTAAGGGGCGTGCATAAGCGCACCAGCGTGCCTACCGTCCCTGTCCTACTGTCCTATTGTCTTCATCTATCTGTATTCACTTTGATTATGTTTATGATTATACCTATACCTGCTATCTTGTACATGTTTGACAAATAAATAAATAAATAAAAATAAATAAAAATTACATATATATACATTTAAACATTGATGTGTGGCTTGTTTATATTAAACCAACCCAACCGTTTGGACAGAGTCCTAACACATTTCATTAAAAGGCATTAATGAATGCTTCTTCCTTTTCATAGAAGTTTTAGTGTGAAAAAGTGCGATTACATTCCTTCTGGTTTTTGGATACTGTGGTCTAACATGGATGTTCTGATGATGAGGATGTCCATTCAGTCGTATCCGACTCTTGCCGATTCTGTGGGCCAGGTGTTTCCACATCTTCCAATCTTGCACTGCTTCTTTGAGTTGTTCTTTGGTGATGAGGATGATGATGAGGAGAAGGAGGAGGAGGGGGGGGAGGAGGTTATCCATTCAATCATGTTCAACTCTTGGTGATTCTATGGACTAGGTCTCTCCACATTTTCCAACCTTGCACTATTTCTCTGAGTTGTTCTATGCTTTGGTCGGTGTCGGTTTTGATGGTGTCCAGCCACCGTGGTCTTTGCTGGCCTGGTTTCCTTTGACCGCTTCCTCTTCCCAACATAATTGCTTTCTCCAGTCAATTCCCCCCGCGTGCCATGGCCAAAGTGAGACTCGGTTTTGTGATTGTATGGCCGTTCTACGATTCCTTTTTATGTAACTCATGAGTCGTCAGAACCGGGATGAACTTCCAGTTATGGTTGAAATCTGGTCTCCTCAACTCTTGAGTCTTTTGATTCGTAGCCAAGGGTCTGCAGGTTCTGTGAGAGGGAGAAACGCGTAGGGAACCGTGGTTTGCAGAACCTTTTGATCTGTTCAATCTACGAATTAGATCCTAGTCCAATGGATCTTTGCAGGCCATGAATTGGATGGAATTGTCTAATCTGCTCTTTTTAAGTCAATGGGTACTAGAAATCGCGTTTCTTGGTATTGCAGGAGTCCAGTGGTCAATAGCACTCATTGTTCCAGTGAAGAAAAGTGACAATTTTCATAAAAATAAGCTAAAATCATCCGTAGCTTCAGAAATCATGGTTTATGGGCAAATTGCATGGTTGTGTTCTATGCCCAATGTAGCTTTTCTGATAGGCCAGATTCAGGATGAAGATTCTGGCTTTTCATTCAAGTAGAATTTCCTATTACATTTGATAATGGAGATTTCTGGCTTAAAGTCAGATAGCAAGTCAAGGAAACCATATTCATAAGAAATTTTATCTGGGCTTTGCATTCAGATTAATTGAGTCAACTTAATGCTTCTGCAGGAACATCTTTTCCTTCTCTTTCATGCACGGATTCCTCTCTTTTAAATCATCTTCAGACAAGACCGGCAGCTCAGCTCATGCTAACCAGAAAGGCACTTCAGGATTTTCTTGTGCCAAGCCATAAACCTGCAGACCAGCAATCTATGGTTTGTTTTGAGGTTGTTCTATCACTCAGAGGCATGGCATTTTTGAGAAACAAGTTCCTTTTCTGCCTTATTCTAAGTGGAAAAACATCAGTTGAACCACGCCGCTACCTCAAAACAAACCGCAAACAGTTTGCGATCACCTAGAGTAAGAAGCAACCTTCAGGCAATTTACCCTGATGGGGTGAATGCTCACAAATCATGGTTAGCCCTTAGATCAACTGTTGTTCCTTTCTATAGGAATTCTGAATAATATGGCATGCTATTATGGCGTCCCAAAGGTGCTTTTTCAAAAGGCAGCTGGACTTTCTGTGTTTTTCCTTGAAGAGGTTTCGCTTCTCATCCAAGAAGCTTCTTCAGTTCAGACTGAATGGTGGAGGATGGACGAACTGAAGAAGCTTCTTGGATGAGAAGCGAAACCTCTTCAAGGAAAAACAAAGTCCAGCTGCCTTTTGAAAAAGCACCTTTGAGACAACCATGACCTGGAGGACTCAGAAATTCCATAGACATTTAGTGCAGGGGTGGGTTCTGACTTACCTTGCTGCCGGTTCGCTTCCTCACGCGCCGCATGCGCACTGCTAAAAACCAAGCTTCTGTGCATGTGCAGAAGCAAAAAACAGCTTCTGCGCATGCACAGAAGCAAAAAAACAAGATGGCGGCGCCTATGGCGCCGCTGAGAAAGCCGGTTCGGTGGCGTGTCCAGCCGGCCATCGCTGCCGGTTCGGCGAGCAGGGGGAAATTCCCGCTACCGGTTCTATAGAGCCGGTCCGAACCGGCAGGAACCCACCTCTGATTTAGTGTTATGAAGCCGCCTTCTCTGTTTCTTTTTTGCTCTAAGCAAAGATTTTAAAAGATGTTTAATCACCTTTCAGGGGTTCATGTGGTCGTTCATACCCTCAGGGGAAATGTAAGCAGGCATCGCCTCTGAATCTTGTAAATCGTTTGGCTAATCCTGTTTATGTCAGGATCTCCCTACTTGAGAGTCTTCTAAACAATATGAATGTTTACCTTTGTGGTGAACCTGATTTTTCCCCCGCTCCTGGGGCGTCGTGTTTAATTTTGTGGCACTCTGGGCTGAGACCCCTCCTTCCTGCCATGGAGATGCTGCAAACGTTGCTTCTGTCTTGTTTCAGAAAGAAAATCAGCAAGTGTTGGCTCAGCACGATGACTCTTGAGCAATGTTTCTTTCCTTCAGAGGTGGCCTTGCCCTTCTGTTTTGATGGATCTTCTTGGCACCCTCTGGGAATTCGAAAGCCTCTTGAGTTGTTGTTTTTTAAAGAAATGCAGCCAAATGAATTCAGTAGGGTGGTCAGTGTCTCCAAAATTATTTAGAAAATGTCTTTTGGAAATGCAGCACCTCGGCTTATGGGTGGGCTGAAAAACGTTCAGTGTATTTACAGAATAGCAGAGTTGGAAGGGACCTTGGAGGTCTTCTAGTCCAACCCCCTGCTCAAGCAGAAAACCCTAATCTCCCCCCCCCCCAAATGACGGTCGAAGTGTGTCTGGCCTTAAAGCTCATTTGTGGAAAAAGTGCTTTAAATTTACAATCAAGTCATAATGACCTACAGGCTCATAAACCTCTTCCTCCGACATCTGAAATTCCAGTGTTTGGATTTCTCCTTTATAAGAAGCTTAGCCATTTTTTTTTAAATAATAGCAGTCCTGATATTTGTTTAGCCCAAGCAAAATAAACCTCTGATAGCACCACCAATATTTTTTTTTCCCCAGTAGTAATTCAGAGGAACGAGAACTTTTACTGTAACAAAGAACCTAAGTAATTATCACAAATAAATTATTATTTATAGCTGACGAATTTATAAATGGCAAATTCAGACTCAAGAGGCTTATTACAATCTATTATGAATATCTTGAACTTACTGGTGTATTTATTTATTACTCACTGTTATGTTCCAACTGTTTAAACTGTGTTACATGGTTCCAACCAGGTCCAGCGTTTGAGCGGGAAAAAGCTCAAACGCTATTGGCTGGTCTGTCTGACAGCTCCCTATAAAAGGGCAAGCTGTCAGACTGCTCTTTGCTGGTTGCTTACACAAGAGCTGAAATAAAGAGCTGCTTTGGAAGTCTGTCTCCTGTCATCTCTACCCACTATCTAACACTCACTACTCTGAACTTGTTGAGTTTCATTTAGAATATGAAGTCAAAAGGTCACTGATATCTAATAAAGCAGTTTTAATGTTGCCAATTTTATATTCAAAATCATTGATATATTTGTTCTTTTTGTAGTAAATGTATATATAGGTGGTTTTTTTCGCCTTTGGCTTTCAGAAGTTCATTTTCAGACTCCTATTTTTAGGAAATAAAGGTGTTCTTAAAGCTAACTCGGAAATACAGTATGAGTTTGATATAAGAATTGCCTATTATAAGTTTTTTTTCTTATTGGAGATAAAACTTTTAAGTATGGATAGTCCATCCGAAAGGACGCACACAATGAGGACTAGGAATCCTTTGTAGGTTTTTAAAATAAAGCCGGCTGGAAGCTCATTTTTTTTTTATGAAATCCTTCAGAACAGGACTTGGCAGACTTGGGAAAGAGTTGCTTTAAATATTTTAAATGCTTTTTGAATGAAAGAAGTCTGGAACGGCACGGACGATGAGATTTATAGGCGACCTCATATTGAAGGAAACCATTTTGCCCTGAAAAATAATTGAAATCCTTTATTGGAGGAGTTGGGTTTCAAAAAGCTCTCCTAAACCACCATTCATCACATTGATTCCATCATCCGGCTAATAATGAATCAATCCACGTGGGAAGGAAATTCCTTTCCTTTTTAGTGGCTCTTTTCTTCAAAGCTGGTGTTTATAATTGAGACCTGGAATTTTGGTATTTGTTTAGCCCAAGCAAAATAAATCTCTCTATCTTTTTTCAGCAGGAATTGAGAGGAATGAAACCTTTCACTGTAACAAAGAACATAAGTAATTATCACAGCCATAATTATTTATGGCTGATTTAAACATCAACAGCTATTGTTCATAAATCAGCGGTTGTTAGAAATAGTTCTTAAATTCAGCTGCCTTTGGATTCCGTGATCACGTACTGTATATAGTACAGGATGGAGTGATCTCTTAATTTTAATCCACTTTTCATATCGACAGCTTGGCTAAATCTTAACAAGCATTTTTCCCCCCCCCATTCCCCAACCAGCTTTGCAATACAGAGTTGAGATGTTTGAAGGTTTTTGAAATATACAATATAATCCTCAACTTACGTTCCACAATTGAGCCCAAAATGGAGGTTGTTCTGTGAGAAATGTGTTGAGTGAGTTTTGCCCCATTTTACAACTTTTCTTTCCACATTTATTCAGTGAATCACTGCACGTATTAAATTAATAACACAGTTGTTAAGTGAATCTGGTTATCCCATTGATTTTGCTTGTCAGATGGTCGCAAAAGGGGATCACGTGACCCTGAAACACTGCAACCGTCATAAATATGAGTCAGTTGACAAGCATCCGAATTTTGATCCCATGACCATGGGGATGCTACAACGGTCATAAGTGTGAAAAATGGTCATCGGTCACTTTTTTCAGTGCCGTTGTAACCTCCAATGGTCACTAAACGAACTGTTGTAAGTTGAGGACTTTCTGAATAGACACCTTGCCTCAGAAGTCCAGGAACCTTCCAGAACTCTGTGTCATCCTCTTCCTTCTTTGAGGACGGTTCTGTTTTCCTGGTGGTCCCTGGTCCAAACCCATCCCCGGTTAGCAGTTTGTGAAGGGATTTTATGCCCAATTTTATGAACCTTTTCATCCCGGTTGTTAAGCGAATCACTGCAGTTCTTAAGTGAACCACGTGGTCATTAAGAGAATCCGGCTTCCTCCATTGACTTTGCTCGTTGGGCTGCCGGCTGGGGAGCTCACAAATGGCCATCAAACATGCCAGTTGCCAAGGGCCCCAATTTTTATCATGTGATAAAAATGTGGGAGGCTGCGATGGTCGTTAGATTTTTTTTTTCCCCAGTGCTGTTGTAACTTCAAACAGTCACTAAACCAAGAGTTGTAAGTTGTGCGCTACGTGTAGTGCCTAAACACCATTCCATAGCAAGTGTGTCAAAGAAGCACGCCGGCATATTTAGTCATTGTTCAGTTGTTGGCTTAAATTCCTGGGCTGCATTTGAACCTTCTTTCTTTTTTTCTTTCTTTCTTTCTTTCTTTCTTTCTTTCTTCTTTTTATTATTAATTCTCAGAACACTTTTCCTTTGTCCTTTAAACCCAAGTAAACTGCCTTCTCTTCTGGAGGCCGAGTCCACATGCGGCAGGAAATCTTTCTCCTCTTAGCCCAAGGGATTCCTTGTCAGGCGAAGATAAATGGTGAAAGCAGGAAGCCCCTGATGTTTTGGCAACGGAGGTAGCCCTTACTTTTTTTATGACAGGAGTGAATTGATTCTCTGAAGTGTGAGCCTCCTGATCCATTATCCGAGCTGGGGAGAATGCCTCACTTTTACCTTGGGCTCGTATCCCGTTTCTTGTTCCACACCGAAGACCGAAACAATTAACAATGGCACAGCGAAGTCAACCCTGCAGGGCCCAAAGCCGTATGGAGAATAAGAAAGACATCTGTTTTATTTCTGTCATTTAAAAAAAAAAAATCTGCTTCCGCAATGAATCTGCAGAAAATTTAAGCAGTGTATCTCCGTGGACGAAAAGTTCAGTGAATATAAGACAAAATATTCCCAAAAGTTGCACATTCCTGCATTGCAAACACATTTGAGGATTCTGAGTTCAGTTCATTGGAAGGAAGCCAGGCAGAACATTATAGGATTTACTCCTAAGTAAATATAGAGGAGGTGTTTATTGTTAATTTTTCTCAGTGCCATCCTATCAAATCTCCCTTCTAAGATTATTAACCCAGGAACATCTTTGCAGCAAATGTGACATTATGTTCCATTTCCTTCCTTCAGGTCATTATAATCTTTCACCTTTTGTAGATCCAAAAGTTTTCACTTATTCCAGGATGATGATGATGATGATGATGATGATGATGATGATGATGATGATGATGATGTTGTTGTTATTATTGGGGTAAGGGTTGCCCCTGCTGGAAATTTGACAATTTAACTCAAAATATCTGGAAGCCAGTTTATATCTATCATAGTTAAGGTTAATGTTCTTTACGGCTTTATTTAATTCTGAGGGCTGATCTTAAAATGATGTTTGCTTTGTACAGGTAGTCCTTGACTTACAACGGTTCATTTAGTGACCGTTTGAAGTTACCACAGCACTGAAAAAAATGGCTTAGGACTTACGACCGTTGCAGCCTCCCCGTGGTCACATAATCAAATTTCAGACGCTTGGCAACCAACTCACATTTATGACGGTTGCAGTGTCCCAGGGTCACGTGATCCCCATTTGCGACCTTCTGACAAGCAAAGTCAACGGGGAAGCCAGATTCGCTTAACAACCGTGTCACTAACTTAACAACTGCAGTGATTCACTTAACAACGGTGGCAAAAGAAAGGTCGTAAAATGGAGCAAAAGTCACTTAACGAATGTCTCCCTTAGCAATGGAAATTTTGGGTTCAATTGTGGTCATAAGTCAAGGACCACCTGTATTTGCAGATGACACTAAAAAGATCAGTGGGTTTAATGTAGGGATTGATAACGTCCTTGGTTTACTGAACAGCGTGAAAAAAAGATCAAAGGCCTGGACGAATATGCCCTGAGGCATATTGAGACAAATTTGATTATTGAATTGGTTAAACTGAGATTTCCTAGTTTGCAAAAAAATGACATTAGTGTATCACTTACCAGATGAAGAATTGCAAACAGAACCATTGGGAATGTCTTGTTGACGTGGCTTACAAATTAACTGCCATAAGAAGGAGTTGAGCAAATATATTTATAGATATCGCTTATGGTTGAAATTAAATGTTGCATGTGAAAAACAGGAGTGTTAATTTGACGATTATCTCTGTGAAAGAGAGTTGATCATTGAAAAAATACTGAATTTGGATACCATCATTACACAGAATGTCAGGATCAGAGTTACTGCCAAACAGATGTTGATTTACAAATGCATCTTTAGCACACACAAAAAACGTTTAGCATTAATCATCAATGATAGGTTCTGTCATCATTTAGAAGCACGGCTTAAGAAACTACAGTTGCTTTTTCTGAACTTTTTTGTTGTCTTAGACCAGCATATTTCAAACTTGACACCTTTAAAATCTGTGGACTTCAAGTCCCAGAGCTGAAAATTTCCAGGACTTGACTTCTGGGAGTTGATATCCATACCTCCTAAAGTTGCCAAGTTTGAAAAAAATGCTATCTTAGACCATGACTCATTAATTTTGTGTGTTGGATGTAACTTGTGAAACTTTCTGGGAGTTGGGCATGAGCGGAGATCAATTATGTCACTGCCGAACTTAGACATTCACGTGATTTTGGAAGTGTAATCCTTGGAATACGGGCCTGATGATTTTGTTAAGGAGTCATCAACATCTTCATCATGATTTAATCACCTCAAGTCTTTCAACATCTCAGGTATTTAACACCGGGGTCATACAGAAGACCCTCCCTAGTTATTTTGGGGAGGAGTGTGAGGTTCTTCCTCCTTTTGACAAATTGTCGTGTATAGGTGATAAGATTTTAGTGCTGAAAACTTCTGATGAGCCACGGAAGGAACTATCCAAGAGAAGGTTTATGTTTCCTGGTCACGGATGTCTTTGTTTCCTTTCTCCTCAGTCCAAAATCCACGCCACAAGAAGCCTGAGTGAAATCGCCATTGACTTGACGGAAACTGGAACTCTGAAGACCTCCAAACTAGCCAACATGGGCAGCAAAGGGAAGATTATCAGCGGCAGCAGTGGGAGCCTTTTGTCATCAGGTAAGTCCCTTTTTGGTTGGTTCTTCAACTTAAAACAAAAATGCCCAGGAATTGACTGTAATAATACTTCGATAGGGTGGCCCAGTGGTTAGAATGCAGAATTCCAGGCTAATTCTGCCGACTGCCAGCAGTTCGATCCTGACCGGTTGCTTCTCTCCTTGATGAGTTTCCATCCATTGCTTCTTGTCCTGCCTTCAAGTGCTTTGGAGAATAGGTTGACCCCTCTCTTCTTTGCGGCAGCCCATCAAGTACTAGAAGATTGCTATCATGTCACCCCTGGTCCTTCTTTTCATTAAACTAGACATATCCAATTCCTGTAGCTGTCCTTTGTGTATTTTAGCCTCCAGTGTCCTAATCATCTTGGTTGCTGTTCTCTGCTGATGCAGAACTGCATGTGAGAGAGTTTATACAAGTACCTTATCACAATATTTCAATCCTCATGACACCCTGCTGCAGACCTCAAGGCCACTGTTGTGTTTTTTTGGGGGGGGGGGGAAACAACAACAGCCTTGAGCAAGAGATTGCCAAAAGTCAGTCTGTCTCAAAAGGTTTCAGGCATTCTCAGAAAGCCTCAACCTTCCCAGTGGATTTTAGCACATTGCCCTTGATAATTGCAATCTCTCACTCATACAATCTCCATCCGTGCAACCAACTTATCTTCCCCTCCCCACTTCCTCCCTTCCAACTTAAATCTTGTATCAGTCCAGCCACTCAACCTATTTGATTAAACGTATTTGATGAAGTGAGCTGCAGCTCATTCTGCCTTTTTAATAAGATGGCTCAGTTAGAAGAGCTACTACCAGACCCTTCCTGATTTTTTTTTTGACCCCAAGTTAAGCTACTGATCTTCCAAGTTCAGCATCTACAACCCCCATAGTTTGCATTTCGTATGGTTTGTCTGGACCCCCAAGCCCTTTGTAATCGTACCAACAAGAAGGAACTGGAGTGACTGCTACCTTTCTCAGTCTCGACCATTCCTCCTGAGGGCTTTACTGACTGAACAGTTGGGAACAACAAACTGAGTATCTGTGTAGTGTCCTAAGTTTAGTTCTCATTAGCTACAGGAACTGCACTTCTGTCTATCTTAAAACACAGCCAACAAGTTATGCTGGCTGAGCCAGATGGTAAATTACATTCTACTCTTCAGAGAAGGAACTGTCATAGCACCCATCAAATATTTAAGGGTTCTGATGAAAGCTGCAATTTGACAGGGGAACAAATTGCCACAGGAGATGGCATAAGAGCTCTGTCATGTTGAAGTCCACTACAACAACCGGTTGTTGAAAATGTACCACTGGTTTCTTGAATTAAACCATGGGTTATCGAACTGTGTGATTCTACCCTCGGTGCTGCAGTCCAAATATTGAGAGTGGAAAAGCAATTTAGTGAAATTCTATACCGGTAATGGATCTTCATTTGTAAGTTGAGAGTGAGTTGCTTTGGACGGTCCAAGTATAAATGTTCAGCATAAGAGGAAGTGAAATTAGGAAACTGGTTAAGAATTCCTTTTTGGCAAAGGGTTCCAAGCAGGGATCAAAACAAACTGGAATAAAACTCTTTCGCCTTTAAGTTAAGCTTAGAGCTTGTTATTTAGCCCTCCAGGCACGGAAGAAGGATCTACTACGTCCAGGTTGCCATCCGTATAAGGTAAATTGTTGTGATAGAGCGTTAGGTCCAAATGGCACTTTGTATGGAGGAAAGAGAAGAGTTGTGGCTGTTTACATAGTGGTAGTGATAAACTAGACTGTGTTCCAGTGTTTGTGGCAGCTTTGCTCAAGTTCTGCACTCTTGTGAGCTCCCTATTTGTGCATCTCTTACGTCTCAAAAGCAGGGGAAGGAAAAGTAGACCAGACCAACAGCTAAAAATCTATTTATTTTCACAGTGGCTAAGAAGGACTCAGCTAGAGAGCAACTTAAGGGCTAAGAACTTTATTGGAATGGGCAACTTAAGAACTGCAGGCTGTTGGTCTGAGCTCCGAGCTTGGCAATTTGGTTGCAAACGTTTCATCACCATTCGAGGAGACATCGTCATTGCGCTTTGAGTTGGGCTCGTCTGTCCGAGCACTGGCCTTTAAACACCTTTTTTATGTGATGCAAATTGGTGAATGTTGTTTGGTCGGATACCTTTCGGACCATGATTCAGAGGTATCGTGTTTGTGTTTATCATGACTCGTGTATATGACGGTCGCGGCGTCCCGGGGTCACGTGATCCCCTTTGGCGACCTTCTGACAAGCAAGGTCAATGGGGAAGCCAGATTTGCTCAACAACCAGGTTACTAACTTAACAACTGCAGTGATTCACTTAACGACGGTGGCAAGGAAAGTCGTAAAATGGGGCAAAACTATCTTAAAAGACATTTCACTTAGCATCAGAAATGGGCTCGATTGTGGTCGTAAGTCAAGGACTACCTTACTATGTTTCTCCCCATTCGTGGTGGTATCTGCATCTATGTTCAGTCTTTTCTTTCTCTTTCTGAGACCTCCAAGGGGTGTTTGTCAGTTCAAAGCAGGGGTAGCCATCATCAGCCACCAAAGCAAATATTATACTGCTGAGAAGATGCCTGCCAGAAGTCAGGGCAGCTTAGAGCAGGGGTCTCCAACCTTGGCAACTTTAAGACTTGTGGACTTGGGAGTTGAAGTCCACAAGTCTTAAAGTTGCCAAGGTTGGAGAGCCCTGGCTTAGAGAATGTGTCTCTTGTTTAACCACTAAAATCCTTATTTGGAAATCTCCTCTGGTTTTGATTAAAATTTTGAGATTCCCTCTGGAGTTTTGGTGCCCGAGTAAGATCCTCAGCCTAGAAAATATATGTTTGGGTATCAGTAGGAAGAAAACTAAGCATTATATTCGATCTCTCCGAAATATAATTTAAGGGGAAAGAACAGCGTGTTCTTTTTGGGAGAATAAGTAATGGCCATAAACCTTGGTCAATCAATTTTGTTTTTATTCAATCCATTGTTATTCTGTGTCCAGGATAACTACACATAATGTTCTTCTTTTTTTTTTTTTGGAAAAGCATTAAAATACAAACCTAAACTTTCTATAATTGAAACATTTATTTAAAAATGGGAGTGGTGTTCTACACTCTCTTGAAGAATTCAGTTCTGCTGAACCGAGAGAGAAATACAATCGAGGCAGTTCTGGAAACTGGGAGGAAACATTTTGTGGTAACTAGGATACAACAAGCCCCACCGTTAGTTGGCTCGTGTTGGAAGTTGTAAACATTGGAACACATTCTCTAAAAAGGAAAGACTGCGGGCCGGTCTGTTGTTGGCTGCAGTGTCAAGATGTAAGAGGCATCCGCTGCTGTGGTCAAGATGTTAGCAACTCGCTCTTGTACTGGATGGAGAGGAAAGCAGGAGATCGGACACGGAGAAGACAATGGAGCAACTACCAAAGATGGAACATCTCCTTTGCTTCCAGATGTGGCAGTTGAAGGATGTTGTTTCAGATCGGCCATATCCTGCCAAGTCTGGGTGGTGGGTTTTGGGTGGCAGGAAATACTTGGTGTTGGTGATATAATGGCAGGTGGGTAGAAAGATCCTAGCGTAGACCTGGTGTTTTTTTTTAAGATGTCCATTACAACCGATGTCTATGGATATTCTCAATCATCCAAGTCATGGTTGTCCCAAAGGTGGTTTTTTGTTTTTTTCTTCAAAAGGCAACTGGACTTTCCTGGGTTTTTTTTCTTTGAAAATGTTTTGCTTCTCATCTAAGAAGCTTCTTCAGAAATGAAGAAGTTTCTTGGATTACTTTGTTGTTCGTATGTACACTGAGAGCTTCTGCACTGGAGACAAATTCATTGCGTGTCCAATCACACTTGGCCAATAAACCTGTTCTGTTCTGTTCTGTTCTGTTCTGTAATCTACATTCTATTCTATTCTATTCTATCCTGCATTCTATCCTATCCCTATTTCTATTCCTATCCTATTATTTCTATTCCTATTCTTGATCACTGACCAGTTAGCTCAAAACAATCTGCATTCCAGTTTGTTCTCCTTTGAGCCTATCAAGGGAAGTATTTTCCCCCTCTTCCTTCAGGGGTGCCGCAAACAATCTGTGGTTTGTTTGCAAGCTGACCAGTGCCTTTCCGTTGGTTTATTTTGTCACCCCCTCCACTTGATTGTTTAAATAAGATAAGGAAAGCCCAGGAAGTGCCTTTAGGAATGCAGTGTTTTGTTGATTGAATTCCAGACATTGATAAAATTCACCTTAGCTGCCCCCTTTTCCTGAGCAGACCCTTATTTGGTAAGTTTGAATCCTATTATTGGTGACTTATTAGATTTTTTTTATCCTGACTTTCCCCAAAGTAGGATGTGTCATGTTTCCTCTTGTTTATTAATTTAAAATAAAGAGGACTGACAGATGTCAAAAAGCAAACCAAAATCCCTGCACCTCTATTATCATTGTTATTAAACTCATGAAGGTATGATTTAATTTAAAAAAACTAGAGATTTGGAGGAAAATAACAAAGCAAAAGGACAGGGCACAAATGTAATTTACGGCTCACATTGTGAGCTAGATAAAAAGATGGTGTTAATCTCTGCTCATCTGGATGTTGATTGCTGGGAAGGAGGTGTTGTTGGTCTTTTTGCTTCCTTTTTAGCTTTTTGATTGTCTCTTTTGAATAGTGTATAGATCTTGTTTATCTCTATGTGTTTGTTGATGGTCGATGTCTCTGAATGCCAGGCTTCCAGGAATTCTCTCTAAAGTTTTTGGACTTGGCTTGGGCTAATAGATGCTCAGTTTCCCACTTGAAACTGTGATCACGGGTTGTGCTATTAATGTGTTTACCATTTTAGTGAATCGGTTTTAGCAAGGCTAAAGTCTTGAGCTCAATTGAATAAAGGATAATAACTCTAATTTTCTTCCATATTCTCCCAATATTACCTCCTCTTCTTTTCTTGACTCCCGTCCAAGTTGAGAGAAATGCAGCTGCTTCTAGAAAAAGATTAGAATCTCGTCATCAAATTATTTAAATACACGGGACTGGATTCCCAGACATAAATCCACCACTTGAATGACAGCGTGCATAATGGGACTTTAAAATTATTTCACACATTTTTGCCAGAATGTAGGTTCTGCACAAAATGGTGGAGCACAGTAGATCAGGGATGCAAATATGCAACCATCTGTTGCGAAAAAATAAGAGAACGGGGAATTTACTCAAAATGTCCAGTTCTGAAGTAACCTCTACATCTTGAATGGCAAATTTGGGTTTTCCAGCCAAGGCTAGGTACATCAGAAGCCTAAATTAGTCTCGTGAGTTTTGCACAAAGCAACTTGGTCTTTAGCCTACCGTGTTTCCCCGAAAATAATACCCTGTCTTATATTTTTTTGAGCCCTGAAATAAGCGCTTGGCCTTATTGCCATGCACTCAAAAGCCCGATTGGGCTTATTATCAGGGGATGTCTTATTTTGGGGGGAAACAGGGTAAAAGAACATTTAACAAACACGGTGTAAACCTGAGTGAACATTTGCAGAGAGTAGCATTTATAATAAAAGGATCAGCCCAACTTTAATTCTACCGCCAGTTGTATTTTACTCAAAGACAAATATTGTTTTTGAAGGCTGAGTCAACCTTGAGCCGGTGAGATTTGAACCGCTGAACTGCTAAACAGTCAGCTGAAGTAGCCTGCAGTACTGCACTCTAACCACTGCGCCACCTCGGCTCTTTCAGTGCCCTTTGTATAGAAAAGCTCCTACATAGGGGAATGTTCCTTGACTTACAACCACAATTGAACCCAAAATTTCTGTCGCTAAGTGAGATGATTGTTAAGTGACTTTTGCTCCATTTTATGACTTTTCTTGTCACTGTTATTAAGTGAATTGCTGCAAGTGGTCCTTGACTCTCAACCACAATTGAGCTCAAAATTTCTGTCGTTAAGCGAGACAGTTGTTAAATGAGTTTTGCCGTTTTATGACCTTTCTTGTCACTGATAAAAAGTTTAAGTGAATCGCTGCGGTTGTTAAATTAATCCCACGGTTGTTAAGTGAATCTGGCTTCCCCCATTGGCTTTGCTTGTCAGGAGGTCGCAAAAGGGGGTCACGTGACCCCGGGACACTGCAACCGTCATAAATATGAGTCAGTTGCCAAGTATCTGAATTTTGATGACGTGACCATGGGGATGCTGCAACGGTCGTATGTGTGAGAAACAGTCATCAGTCCCTTTTTTCAGTGTCGTTGTAACTTCAAACGGTCACTAAACGAACTATTGTAAGTCGAGAACTACCTGTGCAATATGTCGTGTTTTGGGCTAAAAGCAAAGGCAACTAAATGCAAATAACTCACAATTGACCCAATATTCTGAAGACTGACTTTCCACAAAATTTTCCCAGCTGTTCGCACACATAGTCAAAATGCTTTTTGTGGGTTTCTTTGCAAGAGAGCCTCACTTAACATTTCAGCTGGCTCTAGGCATCCCGATGGGAATTTCCTCCTGGGTGTTATCCAGTGGGCGATCGTTTCTCATCGCCAAATCTTGGATGTGAACTTCCTGAAACATGGGCAGCCCCTCGCTTGATGAATAACACCGGTTGTGTGCCGTCGCCAAGGCTGCAGACAAGCACAAGAGAGAGAGAGAGAGAAATAATATGCGTATCCTGTGCTGAGTAAGTCCAGATGGTCTCTCAGCCGTTATCTTGGCTCTTCGCTGCATAGGAAATCCTATTTGTGAGTCAAGAGTTGTAAGATACTGGCTCTTGGTGGTGACATTTCATTCGTTGGTGGCTTCCTGGGGCAGTCAATCATAGAGCAAACATCCAGTAATCCCTGGGCTGCCACTTCCGGCAACTCAACAAAGGTTTCCAGATGGATGTACCGCTTTATAAGGCCTTGATAAGACCACACTTGGAATGCTGCATCCAGTTTTGGTCACCATGATATAAAAAAGATGTTGAGACTCTAGAAAGAGTGCAGAGAAGAGCAACAAAGAGGATTAGGGGACTGGAGGCTAAAACCTACGATGAACGGTTGGAGGAACTGGGCATGGCTAGTGAAAAGAAGGACATGGGATGACATGATAGCAGTCTTCCAATATCTCAGGGGCTGCCACAATGAAGAGAGGGTCAACTTATTTTCCAAAGCACCAGAAGGCAAGACAAGAAGCAATGGGTGGAAACTCATCAAGGAGAGAAGCAACCTGGAACTAAGGAGAAATTTCCTAACAGTTAGAACAATTAATCAGTGGAATCAGAAGTTGCGGGTGCTCCATCACTGGAGGTTTTTAAGAAGAGATTGGACAGCCATTTGTCTGAAATGGTATAGGGTCTCCTGCTTGAGCAGGGGGTTGGACTGGGAGGCCTCCAAGGTCCCGTCCAACTCTGTTAGATTTTGGTCAGCTAGAAATCTGCAAGGGATGCACCTGGATTGCTGCATTAATTGTGTGTGGCGTGAGATGTGTACAAAACGCATCTTTAAATAACAACTCCATTAAAGAGGCCAGGGTGGGTTGCACATCTGGACTCTAGTGATGTCATCTGGCTGATGCTGGGATATTTTCCTTCTTTCTGGGCAATTGTTCTGTCCACTTCCCCGGAGACATGTTTCTTTCATCTGCTCTTCAAACCTCTCATCCTATCTGCTATTCTTTCTTCAGTAGCCCTTAGCTCTTGTGAGGACAGGGGCTGAATCTACAGTGAAATTAGGGATTGGTTGATTGCAAAATGAGTGGAAAAAACCCTCTCCATTTTAAGAAAGTTTGCAGGGAATATAAACATCAGTTTTCTT
This sequence comes from Thermophis baileyi, assembly GCA_003457575.1. Classification (NCBI taxonomy): domain Eukaryota; kingdom Metazoa; phylum Chordata; class Lepidosauria; order Squamata; family Dipsadidae; genus Thermophis; species Thermophis baileyi. The sequence goes on from QLTV01002012.1 coordinate 282,278, forward strand.
TAAGCAGAAAAATGTATATACAGTATTACAAATAATCCTCCCCTTGAAATCTATCTATCTATCTATCTATCCATCCATCCACCCATCCATCCATCCATCCATCCATCCACCCACCCCCCCAGCATCTATCTTCCCACCTATCATCTACCTACCTACCTACCACCCACCCACCTTTCATCTACCTACCTACCTACCCATCCATCCATCCATCTACCTACCTATCATCTATCTACCTATCATCTATCTATCTATCTATCTATCTAGCTATCTAGCTATCTATCTTCCTCTATCCATCCATCCACCTACCTACCTACCTACCCATCCATCCATCCACCTACCTATCATCTATCTACCTATTATCTATCTATCTATCTATCTATCTATCTATCTATCTATCTATCTATCTATCTATATCTATCTATCTATCTATCTATCTATCATATCTCTCTGTCATCCATCTATCTATTGATCTATCGATCACTCTATGGTATATCTATATCTAAAGTTCCTGGCCCTCATATGATGGGCTACAAACCAGTTGATAAGTGACGCCTTCCAATAAATCAAGACTATTAGAACAAATATACAGATTATTCTGTTTATATTATGGCAGCATATGAACAGAAGGTTTGACCACTAGGATTGTCCTGTTTGAAAATAAATTATTTCTTTCAGATTCTTGGAAAGTTGTCATTTTACAAATCATGTTGCTCTCATGAACCATCATCTGTTTTTCAGCGTGAAAGGAATATGTTTTCTATCTAACCATGCTTAAAAAATTTAATAATGGCAGACAGAGATGGCTCAAATTTATTCCTGAATGCATTCAGATGTCTAAAACTTGACGTGATTGGGGGAGGGGGCTGTAGGGAAGTTAGAACAATATTCCTCAACCTTGGTAACTTTAAGATGTGTGGAACTTCAATTCCCAGAATTCCCCAGCCAGCACGGCTAGCTGGGGAATTCTGGGAATTGAAATCCATTCATCTTAAAGTTGCCAAGATTAAAAAAATACTACTTTAGACTAGAGAATGAACTAACAGATCAAATTTTGTGAATGCCTAGGCCCATCGATTTTTGTGTGCGAGTCCACTAGTGTCGTGCTATCACATCCCTAATGCGCCTTTGCACGACACAAATAGGCCTTCAGTATTACAATATCATTAAGCCCTTGTCAACTGATGTGGGCGTTTTAATTTGAAATCCCTAAAGGAGTCCAACAGACCAAAATTAATAACGTCTGAACATGGAGTGGGGAAGATTTAGAGGCTGTGAGTAAGAGACTAGCAAAGAAGTACATTTAGAGCTGAAGCCACCAGCCAAGTCAACTTCCTCTTGCTGATGTCAGTTTGGCAGAGAGTTGCAAAACATTTTGATGTCAAAGGATCACAACTCCATATTGCTGAATTCTGACCTTCCTGAAACACTGCTGATGGGCTTCCAGTTTTCCTGTTTCCTATTTTGAGCTTGCCGGAAGCATTGCTATCTCAAAGTGGAATGTTGCTATGTTTGCTTCATCCGCACAGCTCAGAAAACGTAAAATACAAAATGTTTTTGTTAGAGAGTGGGAACGACCACAGGAGACTGACTTCAGAACAGCTCTTTTCATTAGCTCAACTCAAGACAACCAGCAAAGCACGGTCTGATAGCTAGCTCTTTTATAGAGGGCTCTCAGACACAACAACCAATAGCGTTTGAGCATTCAAACGCTGGACCTGAGTGAAAACATACAGTTCAGTTAAAGTTCACTGAAACATAGCAAATCAGGGTTCATTCAGAGTTCAGCTAAACATAACAATTTATAGTTCATTTAGAGGTCAGTCAGAACACAACAGTTTTTATGTTGGGAATGCACATCTATCCTCCTTCAGGATTCTCACATTCCTGTTGTGGGAAGGCTTGAAGGTGCCAGGTGGTTTTCCATGTGCATCCAACAAGAACATCCTCCCACACTCCACACGGTCTCCCTAATCTTGGAAATGCAACTTGCATACAAGGCCTGCTTCGGTTATCGCAATGGGATGTGCGATAGATTGCTACTGTAAACCCAGTTTGAGTCAAGAGACATGGATGCTTGTGACCAGTTGATCAGAATAGAGCTGGAAGGGACCTTGGAGGTCTTCTAGTCCAACCCCCTGCTCAAGCAGGAGGCCCTATACCACTTCAGACAAATGGTTGTCCAGTGTCTTCTTAAAATCCTCCAGTGATGGAGCACCCACAACTTCTGGAGGCAAGCTGTTCCACTGATTAATTGTCCTGACTGTTAGGAAGTTTCTCCTTAATCTCAGGTTGCTTCTCTCCTTGATGAGTTTCCATCCATTGCTTCTTGTCTTGCCTTCTGGTGCTTTGGAGAACCCCTCTTCTTTGGGGCAGCCCCTCAAATCCTGGAAAACTGCTATCATGTCCCCCCCCCAGGCCTTCTTTTCTCTATACTGGCCATACAATGCTCAGTGCTAAAATCCTTATATAAAATACCAGCTCAATGCTAAAATACTTACATGAGATGCAACTTCAGACTTCCAATGCCGCTTAGCCAAAGTTGCTAATGACAAGTTGTAGAGAAGCAGCTTATAATGGTTGGCCTGCTTTAGGAGTGTTTGTGACCAAGATAAATCGGTAGCTTGCACATGTAGTTCTGATCTTGCACGATCCGTGATCTTCCAGCCTCATTTGTTTTAACCTTGGTGCCTGTTGAGAATATCTTCTCCTAGTCATCCACTTACGATGATCAGGTGATGAACCAGGGCAACTGACCATGAAGTTAATCCATTCAGTTGTGCTGAATCTTGGCGATTCTCTGGGCCAGGTCTCTCCTCATCTTCTGACCTTGCACTGCTTCTTTGAGTTGTTCTAGGCTCTGGCTGGGGTCAGCTTTGACGGTGTCCAGCCACCGTGTTCTTTGGTGGCCTGGTTTCCTTTTATTGCTAACTCTTCGAAGCATAATTGCTTTCTCCAGTGAATTCCCTTGCATGACTTGGCCACAGTAAGTGAGACTTTTGTGATTTTTGCCTCCCAGTGACATATCTGGTGTTATGCGCTCCAATGCTTGCTCGTTGGTCACCTTTGCTGTCCAAAGAAGACGCGGGAGCCTTCTCCAGCATCACAGCTCAAACGAGTCGATGCAGTAGCTGTCCAGTTTGGTTGTCCCGCTTCTCGTCCAGAAGCCACCTACCTGGCAGCTGCCCTAATGCCACCGTTGCTCCCCAACAGGTTCTCAAGAGTCCGACAGCTCTCAGTCTGCCAAGAAAGACATGCTGGCCGCCTTAAAATCCAGACAAGAAGCCCTGGAGGAGACGCTGCGCCAGCGCCTGGAGGAACTGAAGAAGCTGTGTCTCCGGGAAGCGGTAGGCAACAGAGATGCTTCCTTTGAAAGAATTGTATTTAAAATTATCAAATTATGAAAATAAGGATGACAGGAAAACAGGGAATGGGAAGAGAGGGGGAAGAGAGACATAGGTACAGAGGGAAAGGAAATGAATAGAAAATGTCAAGGGAGAGAGGAGAGGAAAGGAAAGAAGGAAAGGAAAGGAAAGGAAAGGAAAGGAAAGGAAAGGAAAGGAGAAAAGGAAAGGAAAGGAAAGGAAAGGAAAGGAAAGGAAAGGAAAAAGGGGAAGGAAAGGAAAAAGGGGAAGGAAAGGAAAGGAAAGAAGGAAAGGAAAGGAAAGGAGAAAAGAGAAAGGAAAGGAAAGGAAAGGAAAGGAGAAAAGGGAAAGGAAAGGAAAGGAAAAAGGGGAAGGAAAGGAAGGGGAAGGAAAGGAAAGGTTCAACTTTTTTCAGCATAGTAACCATAGAATAAAATTACAACCTCAATTTTTTAACTTCACCAATTTAACAAATACTAGGCATTTCTATAGGTCTGTAGAGATGCTCAGTCATCCAGGCCATGGTTGTCCCAAAGGTTTTTTGTTTTTTTTTTCCAGGAGGCAACTGGACTTTCTTGTTTTTTCTTTGAAGACATTTCGCTTCTCATCTCAGAAGCTTCTTCAGCTCTGACAGGATTTCCATTCCCCACTATCCAGTCAGAGCTGAAGAAGCTTCTTGGATGAGAAGCAAAACGTCTTCAAAGAAAAAACAAGAACGTCCAGTTGTCTCCTGGGGGGACATTTGGGATAGCCATTTCTATAACAACCAACTGTACTAATCAGCAAAACTCAATGTCATTTTTTTTTTTTACTGTCTCAAGCACAAAGTCCAGAAACGGTTTCCAAGTAGAAGCAAAGCCGGATGGGTTCTTTTCTCTAATCGAAGCAGACAATTTTGCCATCTCTGCCAACTCCCATCGCTTTCCATCCGTTCTTCCGTTGGGAGTGTTGAAGGCAGCAGAGATGCTTCTAATCCCACCCTTAAGGGGCGAGGTTAATTGTGCCCAACATAATCCTTTCAGAGGATATGGATATCCTTTGTAATTCCCTCTGTTGCTCTTATCAATTCATTTGAATAAAATAATAGCAATAGCAATAGCACTTAGACTTATATACCGCTTTACAGTGCTTTACAGCACTCTCTAAGCGGTTCACAGAGGCAACATATTGCCCCCAACAATCTGGGTCCTCATTTTACCCACCTCAGAAGGATGGAAGGCTGAGTCAACCTTGAGCCGGTGAGATTTGAACCGCCGAACTGCAGCTAGCAGTCAGCTGAAGTAGCCTGCAGTGCTGCATTCTAACCACTGCGCATATTGCCCCCAACAATCTGGGTCCTCATTTTACCCACCTCGGAAGGATGGAAGGCTGAGTCAACCTTGAGCCGGTGAGATTTGAACCGCTGAACTGCTGAACAGTCAGCTGAAGTAGCCTGCAGTACTGCACTCTAACCACTGCGCCACCTCGGCTCTTCCGAGGTGATAAAATAGATCAGCCCTTCCTCTCCAGAAGATAGAAGAAGGAATCAACTCGGGAATCCCTTGCGTGCAGGGGTGGGTTCTAACTTCCCTCGCTGCCGGTTCGCTTCCTCCCATGCCGCGTGGGCACGCATGCGCAGTGCTGAAAAATCCAAAAAAAATTCTCCCCCCCCCCCCAAAAAAGCCAAAAACAAGATGGCGATGCATGCACAGTGCCGGAAACTCGGCTTCTGCGCATGCGCAGAAGAAAAAAAACACGGAAAAAATTTCAAAAAAAAAATTTCAAAAAAATAAAATAAAAAAAAAGATGGCGGCGCCCACGGACCGGCACCGAACGAACCGGACCCGTGACGGCACGGTGACGGCACCAGCGGGTCGCTACCGGTTCGTGCGAACCGGGAGGAACCCACCTCTGCTTGCGTGTTGAGTTAGAATAGGCAATTTAAAAAATAGTGTGGGGAAATGAAGGTTTTGACCCCACCGATGGGCTCAGTCCGGTTCATCTCCTATAAATAGGAAGGCCAAAGGCCAGATTTGACTCTAAATATACTGCAGGCCTGAATTTAATCGAAATGGATCCAGTTTTATTAACTGGCTGCAGATGAGTGTGACGTTTGTTTATTTATCTGATTTATACCCCACCTTTCTCCTTAAGGGACCAACAAGTGAGCAAATATGTTAAAACAGAAAGGAAAATTGGTTGGACCGACACATGGAAAAACAGTTAGATGATCCTTAATTAAATATGCATTTCACTAAGTTGCAGTCATTACATTTCATTACGCTTGCAGACCAACGCAATTACAAGGTTATTTATATTTATTTTAAAGGATCGTCTAGACCATTTAAATTTTGTTTCAGCATGAAACTCAGCAAGTTGTCCACATTATGAACATGAAATCTGTTCGTCTCATCTTGCATAATTTTTTTCTAAAAGGGAAATCAGCAAAGATCAGCCAGCTCATAATTCCTGAAAATCTTGTTCAGTCTCTGTTCCTTCTGAGATTTCCATGAATAGAGAAGCATATATTTTCCATGACTGGTTACAGGTAGTCCTTGACTTACGACCGCAATTGAGCCCAACATTTCTGTTGCTAAGCGAGACGGTTATTAAGTGAGTTTGGCCCCATTTTACGACCTTTCTTGCTGCTGTTGTTAAGCGAATCGCCATTCGTTAAGTTAGTAACCTGGTTGCTAAGTGAATCGGAAGTGTCAGAAGGTTGCAAAAAGGGGATCGCGTGACCCCGGGGCACTGCAACTGTCAAAAGTACATGCCAGTTGCCAAGCCTCTGAATTTTTGATCACGTGACCATGGGGTTTGCTGCCACGGTCGTGAAAAACAGTGGTAAGTCACTTTTTTTTCAGTGCCGTCGTAACTTTGGACGGTCACTAAATGAACTGTTGTAAGTCGGGGACTAAGGTACCTGTATCCTGTCTTTCAAAGAGGATTTGACATTTCTCAGAGGCTGAAAGTCTATACCTGGAATGCAGTGTGACGTTTGGTGCACCTTTAAACTCAACACTTTCGGAAAACAGGATCCTTCTGTTGGTTTTTTTTCCTAAATCCTTTCAATGGATGGAAATAAAAAACAACAACGAGGAAGTCAGCAGAAATGCTTGACCAGTTCAACCTCACAGGCTCATTTCTTTCTTTCTTTCTTCCTTCCTTCCTTCCTTCCTTCCTTCCTTCCTTCCTTCCTTCCTTCCTTCCTTCCTTCCTTTCTTTCTTTCTTTCTTTCTTTCTTCTTAAATCCTCCTTGGGTTGGAGAGTGTGACAGTGTGAGTCTGGGGGTAAGAGGTCAGCAGAGGTCATCTGAAGGGGATGCCTTAACATTTCTGTTTAAAACAACCCTCCTCGCATGTAAGTAAATTAATCCTCCCCTCATCCCGCTCTCAACTTCTCTTGTTACTTGGCCATAAATCACTCCGAAGACATCGATTTTCCTGTGGGAATCACTGGCTCAGGAGGGGACAATTAAGTCTGGACCCCCCAACTATTTGCAACAGCCAAGCATCAGGTTTCTCCAGGCTTCGGGTTCGTTACTCGCTCTGCTTAAATTACAGGAGCCCGGATGCTAACAAGCCTTGCATTGTTTTGCTCCTCTCTGGGTCTTTTTAAAAGACGGGAGCCGTCGCAGAGTCCTAGCACACACACAGGGCCAAGTTCAAGATGAATTCATTTACTCGCAGCCGGCCCGATAATCTTGGATGCGTGTTTCTGAAATCGGGATGTGAAAAGAGCTTGTGAATTTTAAGATCTTGAAGGAGGGTAGTGATTTTTGTTAACCTCAACGATCATCGCGTAGAAAAATTAAAAAGCGTAAATATAGACTGTTGCCCACAGTGGGGGGGAAATGGATTTGGTTTTGAGGGCGATGTAAACTGTTTTAAACTGACAGATTAACCGAGAGAAGGATTGGGGGGGGGGAACGGGACATGACAGCAGTGTTCCAGTATTTGAGGGGCTGCCACAAAGAAGAGGGGGTCAACTTATTTTCCAAAGCACCAGAAGGCAAGACAAGAAACAATGGTTGGAAATTAATCAAGGAGAGAAGCAACCTGGAATTAAGGAGAAACTTCCTAACAGTGAGGACAATTAACCAGTGGAACAGCTTGCCAACAGAAGTTGTGAATGCTCCAACACTGGAGGTTTTTAAGAAGAGACTGGACAACCACCTGTCTGAAATGGTATAGGGTCTCATGCTTGAGGAGGGGGTTGGGCTAGAGAACCTCTAAGGTCCCTTCCAGCTCTATTCTGATTGATTTTATTTGGTCCTCTTTCTATTCCCCAGCTGGGCACCTTAGTAAATGATTCATTTCTTGTAGAAGAAGTAGTTGGCACCTCTGTATTGTTCTCGTAACACGCCAGCCTGGTCTTCGTCTCTTTGCTTCTGATCTTTGCCAACCTCACTCTGTGCCTCGCTAAATTTGGAATTTAGCACTTGATCAAATCAGACACAAAGCCAATGGTTTTACACTGAATGAAAGAGCACATGGCATTAAATTTATGAAGCTATTGTTTTGCCAGAGCGGCTTATCCCAAAAATGCTCGAGAGTGTTAGGAAAGATATACATTATTTTTAAAGTACAAAGTAGATGTAAACTTATAGAGGTATGTACATCTCAACCATCATTTCTGGGACTGCAAACAATTGATTTAGACCAAGAGTGAGTCAAGAATGGGAGAGCTAGAGTTAAGTTAAACCATATAAATTTGACAGACAGACAGGTGGGTAGATAGATATGAGAGAGAGAAAGAGAGACCTAGACTTGGAAGAACTTAGACTTAGAATAACTTTATTGTCACTATTGAATGTACACTGATCGGCGTACATTAAAATGAAATTTCGTTGCATATAGCTCTCAAAGGGTCACCACCTCGAGGAAATGGGGAAGGAAGGAAGGAAGGAAGGAATGAGAAAGATGGGTGGTCAATAAATTTTATATAGATAAGAAAGAGAGATAGAAAGAAAGAAAGAAAAAAAGAAAGAAAGAAAAAAGAAAGAAAAAAAGAAAAAGAAAGAAAGAAAAAGAAAGAAAGAAAGAAAGAAAGAAAGAAAGAAAGAAAGAAAGAAAGAAAGAAAAGTACTTTTTACTTATACTTATACTTAAGAGTTTATTTCAGTTGGGTCTTTAAATTGGGAGTTTAAGTCAAGCACAAAGGGGTTGGTCTTTGATCATTCAGTTATACCCACCACCTTGGCCGCCCAGCCCACCCCAGGAATGACTGCAAAAGATCCACCTTGGATCTGGGTGGGAAGGTTACCACCATATTCTTTTCCCTCGTTCACAAATACATCGGTGGATTCCTGAAGGGTACCGGCATGGATTGAACATGGTTGTTGAGCTTGTTAACGTCCATTTGAGGCAGGTTCACAAAGATCCCTGCTAATTAACTCCTGGCTTTGCTGTGTGATTTCAGGAACTTACTGGAAAATTGCCGAGGGAGTATCCCCTCAACCCAGGGGAGGAGCCCCCAATTGTGAGAAGAAGAATTGGTACTTCTTTTAAACTGGATGAACAGAAAATGCTACCCAAGGGAGAGGTAATGATGCACTCTGCGTTACGATGTCCAAATATTTGGTTACTACCAAGGTCTGGAAAATCCAGGCATCCTCTCATCTGTCTTTTTCTGTCCTTCTTTCGTCCATCTATTTATTGCTGTACTAAGAGTTCATATTGGCTGGTGAGGGAGACCAAGCTGACATGAAACCCAACCCAAAAAGAGATCCTGTTGATCGATCATAAACAATACTCGCAGGTCAAGCTCACCTCCTGCTGTTTGCTGAAGGACCAGCCTCGCCAGCTTTGTAGATGGCAGCTAGGAGGAGATATGGATTTAGCAACCCTTCTCCCTACCTTGGTCAAATTTTGACTGGCCCAAAGGTGCTTTTCCAAAAGGCAACTGGACTTTCTTGGCCTATTCTTTTCCTTGAAGACATCTCACTTCTCATCCAAGAAGCTTCTTTCAGTTCTTCAGAAGCTTTTTCAAGGGGAGAAAAAAAAAACCCAAGAAAGTCCACTTGCCTTTTGGAAAAGCAGCTTTGGGACAATCATGACCTGGATGATTGAGAATCTCCACAGATATTTACCCTTGCTTTTAATTTGACTCTTTCCATGCATTCTGCTTGGACTATTCTTAATAATCCTAAACCTGAAAAATGCAGCAGATGAGCTAACCGATAGGTGGATCATGGCATGCTAGTATTAAAAAAATATCTCTTTTTACGACCCTGTAAATCCCTTAATTCAGAGTAGAGTTGAGGCGACTGGATGGAGCTGAGCATTTACCAGCCGGATGCCCTTCCCGATGCCTATGCGGAGTGCACAGCAGATATTTTTTTTTCTTTACGACCTAGGAGGCATGCTTGTGTTAAAAGAATTGCATCTAAAGAACTGAGTCTCTGACAATCACATCTTTCTATTGTAAATGTATTCTGAATTTTTCAATCTGCTGGAGAATTCCCTTTGAAGGTGTCTCCACTATCTGCATTAAGGATATTAGCGCTTGTTCTCCTGGACTGGGATACGCATCAGTTAAAAAAAGATTTGAAAGAAGTTGATGCTTATATTGTGGGCCTGCCTTTTTAAGACTTCAGACATTCAATCCAGTTCTCGTTCTCTCTCTCTCTCTCTCTCTCTCTCTCTCTCTCTCTCTCTCTCTCTCTCTCTCTCTGTGTGTGTGTGTGTGTGTGTGTGTGTGTGTGTTTTAATTAATCCTGATAAACCACACACATACCAAGGCAATAAAACGCTGCTTTCTTTCCCATGAAGGAGTGTGAGATGGATGTCTTTAGCCTGCAATGAGCCTTATAAACATTACATTTTTTTAGCTGCACCTCAAACTGGGATTATAAGTGGGATTGTAACAAACTCGTATCCCGTTCTTGCACAATCGCATAAGGCTGATGGTTTTGGTTTTTTTAGCCTTTTCTTTGCTTGGAACGTGCACCGGTTGTGAAGCTTTTTAAAGCCCCTTTAGAAGTTTCAGACTCTTAGAACTGGGATGTGAACTTCATCTACAATTCAAAGATCAAATGCACTTTTTTAAAAAACAAAGTTTCAGGGGTGCTTTTCATCCTTCAGTGCTTTTCATCCTTCGCTTTCTGTGGATGTGGGAGATTTTTTGGAAGGAGGGAGGTAGAGCAGAAGTGTAGGAGTGGATGGGAAGGAGAAAACGGGCTGTAGCATTTATGTATTGTGTGAAATGCATATTTAATCAGCTCGCTGTTGACAGAGATTATAAAATCTTCAAAGCGAAACTTTAAGCACTCACAAATAATAGCCTTTTGGCCAATCGCAACAAGAGAAGAGCTGTAGTTACGGACTTAAAACAGTGCTGAGTCATCCTAAACATCAAAAGAGCTTTTTGAGATGAGCCAAGGACAGCCATATTACCTTGGTGAAGGATGAAGTCAAACCAGGTCCTTCTGTTCACCTGCATGTGGATAAACTGAAATAGGAAATATCTCTTTGATGTGCAAAAGTCAGCTTCTAAGCTTCCAAAACCCACAGCGTGATTAGGAATGAGGGAATCATTCCCAATCAAGCAGAGAAGCAACCTAGAACTAACGAGAAATTTCCTAACAGTGAGAAAAACAACCAGTGGAACGGCTTGCTTCCAGAAGCTGTGTTGCTCCATCACTGGAGGTTTCTAGGTCTGGAATGGTATAGGGCAGTGATGGCGAACCTATGGCACGCGTGGCACGCGGAGCCATATCTGCCGGCACGCGAGCTGTTGCCCTAGCTCACCTCCAGCGCGCATGTGCACGCCAGCCAGCTGATTTTTGGCTTGCATGGAGGCTCTGGGAGGGCGTTTTCGGCCTCCGGGGGGGCGGGGGAGGCCATTTTTGCCCTCCCCAGGCTCCAGGGAAGCCTCTGAAGCCTGGGGAGGGCGAAAAACGGGCCTACCGTGCCCACCGGAAGTCGGGAAACGGGGAGCAGGGGGGAGTCGAGCGCGGATGCGCCGGGGCGGGGCAGCACGGGGGTCGCGTATGCATGTCGGGCCCACCGGAAGTCGGGGAGCAGGGGGGATGCATGCATGCGCATGTCGCACGTGCATGCGCAGGGGGCGGGGTGCGTGGGGGGCATTGAATTATGGGTATGGGCACGCGCGTGTGCACGATAGCGCGTGCGCGCGCGCTTTTGGCACCCAAGGAAAAAAAGGTTCGCCATCACTGGTATAGGGTCTCCTCCCAAAGGTGCTTTTTCAGGAGGAAACTGGACTTTCTTGTTTTTTCTTTGAAGACGTTTCGCTTCTCATCCAAGAAGCTTCTTCAGCTCTGACAGGATGGTGGGGAATAGAAGGACTATCCTGTCAGAGCCGAAGAAGCTTCTTGGATGAGAAGCAAAACGTCTTCAAAAGAAAAAAACAAGAAAGTCCAGTTTCCTCCTGAAAAAGCACCTTTGGGGCAACCATGACCTGGATGACTGAGCATCTCTACAGACTTATAGGGTCTCCTGTTTGAGCAGGGGTTGGACTAGAACCGTGATGGCGAACCCATGGCACGCGTGCCAGAGGTGGCACGCAGAGCCCTCTCTGTGGGCACGCGCATCGTCGCCAGCTGCTCTTCCGTGTTCTGTCGCACACATGCAAAGACCAGCTAGCCGTCACGTCTTCGTGCGGAGAGCATCGGCACGCGCATGCACGCACGCGCGCATTCCAGTTTCGGCACTCGGTGCCGAAAAGGTTAGCCATCACTGACCTGTGGGTTGATGAATGAAGTTATTTTCCCATGCTTGCACTGTTCCTCCCTTAGATGATAGAGATCCTAGCAAATTTAGTAGTCACAATTTAGCCACTTCCGCAGCAGCATCAGACTTGGGCATAGAAACTTAGTTTCCTAAATTGCAAATTGAGTCGCACATCTCGCTAAGCTGAGCCTGGAGAGAATATTTGGCGTTGTGATTATTGTCAACCCTGACACCCAAAGTCTTTAGACACAGGAGATGAAGTGGCTTTAGCTATAGGGTGGTGATAGCTTCATTGGAAAGTTCAACTTCCCTATATATTTGTTTTCTATTTGGATATCACTTCTGGATTTTGTGCTTGTGACGAAAAAAGAAATGAAACTTTGACTTTGGTTTTGCCGATTAGATAGATTTGTTGTGATACAAATATCTAGTTATATACTAATGTGTAAAAGTTAAAAAATGAGGTTGTAATGTTGTTATCTTGTACCGTGCTAAAAAGAGTCGGAAATCAATGCCTTTTTCTTTCTTCCCTTAATTTCCTATTTTTATTTTTCTTTGTATTTTATCCATTGAGAATGGAATGGAATGGAATGGAATGGAATGGAATGGAATGGAATGGAATGGAATGGAATGGAATGGAATGGAATAGAATAGAATAGAATAGAATAGAATAGAATAGAATAGAATAGAATAGAATAGAATAGAATAGAATAGAAAATATGGAATGGGAATAGAATAGAATAGAATAGAATAGAATAGAATAGAATAGAATAGAATAGAATAGAATAGAATAGAATAGAATAGAATAGAATAGAGTAGAGTAGAGTAGAGTAGAGTAGAGTAGAGTAGAGTAGAGTAGAGTAGAATAGA
>QLTV01002013.1:16059-29340 GCA_003457575.1 Thermophis baileyi
CTGCCAGCTATTTTCCCCCAACAGTGTGTGTGTGTGTGGGGGGGGCTTTTGTGCTGTCTAAAGGAATGTGCTACCCCTGGAAGGTGATTTTGGAAGCTGGGAGTGTGGTGCGGGGGGAGGAGGAGGAGGAGGGAGAAGATTCAGGGGTCAGGGACAGGAAGGCCACCCCCCCCAAGAGGGCTCGCTCCCTCCCTCCCTTTTCCCCGTTCTCCCCCTGCCAGTCGCGTCTGCTTTTGTCTAGCTCCCCATAATCCATCCGTGCGTGCATGGCAGCTTAGTTTTTTCGGACGGAGAAAAAGGGGCCCACCTGACAGTAATGAAAAAAAAAAAAAAAGGGGGGGGGGGCGGCTTAAAGCCAAATTCAGCAGCCCCCAAAAGAAAGAAAGAAAAAGAGAGGGGGGGGAAGGGGAAGGGGGCTTCATTGCAGAAGCGGTCCCCAACGGACTGAAGGGGCTCGTCCTGGCGTGGCATGCTTTTTCAATGGGCAAGTCTGGCAGCGCGGAGCCCGTCACAAGTGACCCAATTTGAGACTTGGCTCACCGTGCAGCCGTCTTGATGCCCGCCCCCCCCTCTGTTGGGCCACCCGCTGACCCGCTTCCCCTCTGCCAATGCTGCCTGCTGTGTTCCATTGTGGGCCCTCCAAACGGGACCCTTAAAAGATCACAGCCTCCTTCACAGGTGACACCAGGTGCAAAACTCGAGCGACGGGGGGGGCTCTCCGCGTGGAAATCGGCAGGCGCGATGCCCGCTCTTTGGTGGGGCAGCTGGGCACAGTTAGAGGAGTGGGCAAAGAGCAGAGTCCTCATGCTGGACTGTCATTGCCCCCCACCCATTTAATATTAAGTAAGGAATCTTCTCCCAGTAACAGTCCCCTCCACCGTGTGTTTTTTACTTAACCCAAATCTTCGCACTTCGTTGGATGCCGAAATTTGCAGCAACTTCCCCCCCCCCCGAGGTGCCGGCCATCCTTGCAATTTCAGTTCGGCCAAATCTAAACCGGAAACAACACCCCCCCCCCCCCCCCCCCCCTCCTGTCCTTCCACGCACGCTCAAAACATGAAAAAATAAACTGCTTTCCCTCCCCCACACCCCAAAAACCCCTGCACAATCCATTGTCCCTGTTAGACAGGGCTTGGGTGCAAATTCAGAAAAACCGTGTTTGGGGACGGCGACGAAGGTGGGGGGAAGCCTGTGGTAGAGACCAAAAGTCTTGGTCCCGAGGAAAGGCTGGCTGGCTCTGGCTTGCCGTCCGGCCTCCGGGCCGAGCGGGAGGTGAGGATGCAGCCAGCCGCTGGAGCAAGCCCATTCATATCGCCAACTACCTGAATTTGAATAGTTTCCAGACAGCAATCATTTCGGCTCGATCGCTGTTCGGCCCACCGGACAATGGAGATTTGTTAGTTCTCAGGCCCGCGGCGACACACAAAAGGGTGCAGGGGAGGCAGGAACGGGGCTCGGCAGACAGGAAATTGCGGTGGGGGGGGGCGCAATCCGTTCGTTCCTCCATGGATCACACACACACACACACACACACACACACACACACACACACACACACACACACACCCGGCCTGAAAGGCAGGGCGATCACCGACAGCCAAGGAGATCGAGGGCTTTACGGCCCTCCCCACCGTCAGGAGACGGACCAACATCGCCAACATCCACCGTCCTTCTGAGTGGGCTGCAGCTTAGAGAGGGTCAAAGGAACCCAACATCCAAGCTAGGGAACTGTCCCAGCTGCCCACCTTCTGCTCCCAACGTTGGCACCTTGGTCACGGTTGCTAATGATGGGCGGTTGGGAGGGAAGAGAAATCTCCAAGCCGTGCAGCAAAGCCAACTCTGGAAAGATCCGGGAGGACAACTTTTGTGATATCTGGTGCTTCCCGTTGCATGCATGAAAACCCCCCAATTCTGCTTTTTCATTTGCTCCCCCTAAGAAACCCAGTTTAACCAAGAGGGCAAAGCAGAACCTTTGCCTGTAGGGTCTTGAAGGGGCCTCTGTACAAGATATGAAGGGCTTCCTGAGGAGCTACCGTATTTTTCGGACTATAAGACGCACCGGTGTATAAGACGCACCAAGATTTCGAAGAGGCAAGTAAGAAAAAAAAGTTTTTGTCCTCTCCGGCCCCCAGACGCACTCTGCAGGCCTCCCAAACCCTCTGTGCACCCCGTTATTTGCAAAAACGGGCCCGTTTTTGCGAAAAATGGGGTGCGCAGAGGGTTTGGGAGGCCTGCAGAGTGCTCCTGGGGGAAGGCAAAAACGCTCCTGTTTTTGCAAAAAATGGTCCGTTTTTCGCTTCTCCCAGCCCCCAGGAACACTGCAGGCCTCCCAAACCCTCTGCGCACCCCGTTTTTGTGAAAAACGGGCCCATTTTCCGCAAAAACAGAATGTGGGGGCGGGGCTTCGGGAGGCCAAAAATGGCTGTATTCGGTGTATAAGATGCACCAACATTTCCACCCTCTTTTGGGGGGGAAAAGGTGCGTCTTATACTCCGAAAAATACGGTAAGCACGGGACAAATTCCTGTTATCATCACCATCATCATTTTCATCTGTCCAACCAAGCAGTTCCCACCATGAAAACTCCGCACCCCGGACTTCAGGCAACTTCCCCCCCTCCCTCAAATCAAGTCAACGTAATAAGAAAGATTCCTTAAAATGTTGACTTGGCTTGGATTCTCTCCTCCTCCTCCAAAGAAGAGCACCTCTGGACAGTAGCCATCTCTTGAATTTCGAGGTGGCTCTCATCTCTTTGACGAGAGCGGCTTCCAGGGATCGCCTTCGACCACCGGGACTGCCAGAGACGTCCATTTGGCTTTAAAGACAGCACGGCAAACTCTGATTCGGGGGTAAAGGAAGCTACTTTCTAAGGCTTACTTTCGGTTCTTGCATCGGGGACGCTTAGATGAGAGATGGAACCATTTGGAGAGGTTCCTCTGTCTTAAAGACAGAAGTCCTGGAGAGGTTCCTCTGTCTTAAAGACAGAAGAACTGGAGAGGTTACTCTGTCTCAAAGACAGAAGTCCTGGAGAGGTTCCTCTGTCTTAAAGACAGAAGTCCTGGAGAGGTTCCTCTGTCTTAAAGACAGAAGAACTGGAGAGGTTCCTCTGTCTTAAAGACAGAAGTCCTGGAGAGGTTCCTCTGTCTTAAAGACAGAAGAACTGGAGAGGTTCCTCTGTCTTAAAGACAGAAGAACTGGAGAGGTTCCTCTGTCTTAAAGACAGAAGTCCTGGAGAGGTTCCTCTGTCTTAAAGACAGAAGAACTGGAGAGGTTACTCTGTCTCAAAGACAGAAGTCCTGGAGAGGTTCCTCTGTCTTAAAGACAGAAGTCCTGGAGAGGTTCCTCTGTCTTAAAGACAGAAGAACTGGAGAGGTTACTCTGTCTCAAAGACAGAAGTCCTGGAGAGGTTCCTCTGTCTTAAAGACAGAAGTCCTGGAGAGGTTCCTCTGTCTTAAAGACAGAAGTCCTGGAGAGGTTCCTCTGTCTTAAAGACAGAAGTCCTGGAGAGGTTCCTCTGTCTTAAAGACAGAAGTCCTGGAGAGGTTCCTCTGTCTTAAAGACAGAAGTCCTGGAGAGGTTCCTCTGTCTTAAAGACAGAAGTCCTGGAGAGGTTCCTCTGTCTTAAAGACAGAAGTCCTGGAGAGGTTCCTCTGTCTTAAAGACAGAAGTCCTGGAGAGGTTCCTCTGTCTTAAAGACAGAAGTCCTGGAGAGGTTCCTCTGTCTTAAAGACAGAAGTCCTGGAGAGGTTCCTCTGTCTTAAAGACAGAAGTCCTGGAGAGGTTCCTCTGTCTTAAAGACAGAAGTCCTGGAGAGGTTCCTCTGTCTTAAAGACAGAAGTCCTGGAGAGGTTCCTCTGTCTTAAAGACAGAAGTCCTGGAGAGGTTCCTCTGTCTGGAGAGGTTCCTCTGTCCTCAGAGGGAAACTTAACCAGGAGCCAGCTCCAAATTTCACAGATGTGATGAAGTCTACCTTGGCTTTGGACCTTTTCTAAGGAAGGCAAGGGAGAAAATTGACTCCCCCTCTTTCCCCAGCACCATACCTGGTGGCCAAGAGAGGAGATGGCCTCTGGTTGGGACTCCCTCATCAAGCCTCCAGTCAACTAAGCCCAGCATCATGATTAGGTTGGGTCATCTTGGACTAAAAGTGAAGAGAAGGACCAGGGGAGACATGATCGCAATGTTCCAATATTTGAGGGGCTGCCACAGAGAGGAGGGGGGTCAAGCTGTTTTCCAAGGCACCTGAAGGCCAGACAAGAAATAATGGATGGAAACTGATCAAGGAGAGATTCAACCTGGAAATAAGGAGAAATGTTCTGACAGTGAGAACAATCAACCCATGGAACAGAAGTTGCCTTCAGAAGTTGTGGGAGCTTCATCACTGGAGGCTTTCAAGAAGAGACTGGGCTGCCATCTGTCAGAAGTGGTGTAGGGTCTCCTGCTTGGGCAAGGAGTTGGACTAGAATCAGAGGTCTCCAACCTTGGCCACTTTATGATGTGTGGACTTCAATTCCCAGAATTCCTCAGCCAGCATGGCTGGCTGAGGAATTCTGGGAGTTGAAGTCCACAAGTTGTAGAATTGCCAAGGTTAGAGACCTCTGGACTAGATAACCTACAAGATTCCTTCCAACTCTGTTATTCTGTTGTTGTTGTTGTTGTTATAAAAGAGCTGCTTGGCAAACCCCACAAACCACAGCCTGCACCCTACTTGAGACAAAGACCTGACGTGGGAGGTCAGGCATGGAAGTGGCCTTCAGAAGGATCCACTCAACGTCACCAGCTGTGGAACGCCATCTCCACGACCCAATCCAACCAACCAAACAAGCTTTTAGCTGGACAGCTTCATAAACCCTTTCTGGTTCCACGCTCTCTAAATGAAAAGCAACAGAGAAGATGAAGCTGTGCTTGAAGGAAACTTCTAACTACCGGAGGACTTCCTAGGTCCAAACTGCCCTTCCGTGCTATTGCTCTCTCACGTGCCCAGTTTCGGTCATGTCTAACCAGACTAGTGTCTCCCTTCTCCTCCTCCTTCACCCAGGAGGCCTCCTTTCCGCCGGGATGTTTGTGCGTCATCTCCTTAATCTGAGATGACAAACCGGATCCCAGCACCGAGGTGACAAGCTCAACATGAGCCAAAGAGACCTACCAGGAGATCTGGGGCTTTCATCATTAGAATCACCATGTCGCTGCCGCCGCTGCCACCATCACCAGAACTTCTGCAAAGATTTCCATTGTGCAGCCTTTGGCTTCCCTTTCCGTTCAGTGAATATTAAGGTCAATTAGGCATAATGTAAGGCGAGAGCTCACCAAGCGGATTAGGCATCCCCAGTGCTCCGGAGCGGGCCAAGCTTGCCTGCCACTGTGACCTAGATTTCGGCAGGAACCCGTTTTATTTGCTTTACTGAACATTCAAAAGACGGCAACGGCTCCGTCTTGCTCCCCACCGCCGGCTCTCTCGGGCAAAATAATTGACATTTCTCTGCGCCAAAAGAACGTCTCATCCCACAAGGGAGCTCTGAAGGCACGTACGGAAAGGTTCTGGGTTCTCGTTCAAACGAGAACGTTTTGGTTCCTAGGATTCCCGTTCAACTCGGTCCTTTGGCCAAGCTGGCTGTACATTCTGGGCAGTGAGGTCCATCCGGAAGGGAAGGGTAGGCGTCCCCCAACCAAGCTCCAGAATTGAGCGAATGTTTGCTGTACGGGGGACGGGGGGACGGACAGAGGTCTCTTCCTTGGTTGTGGATACTTGCCCTCGCCAGAAAAATGGCAAAGCAAGAGCGTCCAAACCTCAAATTTCAAATCCCAGGTTCTGGACAAAATATCTTGGCATTTTTAAAAGCAGGGCTAACAAACCACCATTGAAAAGAACCCTAAGCTACGTTATGGAGACACAGATTAGTCAGATCTGGCTACTTCTAGCCTTTGCAAATCACCACACTCCCCAACTAGGTGACCAACGCAAGGCTTCACTGGAGGCCAAGCTGCCACCCTGTGAAACCAACCTCCTCTTCTTTCTAGGCCTAGCTAGGGACGCTCACAGGAGTGCAGAGGTGGTATTCAGCCAGTTCGGACCGGTTCGGGCGAATCGGTAGTAGCTATCTGCGGGTGCCCCCCCCCGCCCCGGCGCTATGCTGTCCTCAGGGGTGGGTTCTGACTTACCTCGCTGCCGGTTTGCTTCCTCCCGCGCTGCGTGGGCGCGCTTCACGCATGCGCAGTGCTGAAAATCCAGCTTCTGCGCATGCGCAGAAGCAAAAAACGGCTTCTGCGCATGCATAGAAGCGAAAAACAAGATGGTGGCCAAGAGAGCCGGTCCAGGGGTGTGTAAAGCCGGCCATCGCTGCCGGTTCGGCGAGCGGGGGGGAAATTCCCACTACCGGTTCTAAAGAACCGGTCCGAACTGGCAGGAACCCACCTCTGGCCGTCCTATTTAGCCACGTTTTCAAGCTGCGCGCATGCATGCAAGCCACGCGCGCGAACAAAGCGCATGCACGGAAGGCCGCGCGCATGCACAGAAGGTGCGCACGTGACCGAAGCGAGCATGCGCACGCGCTCACATTTTCGGTGCTGGGCGAACCGGTAGAGAAAGTATGTGAATCCCAGCTCTGAGTGCAACCTTTGTTACGTTCACAATTTCTGATTTGCTAACAGCTGTGCTTTCTTGCAGATGTTCTGGAGACGCTAAAGATGTTCAGTTGGATTGTGGCTGATCACAGGATATCTCGGAAGGATGCCTCAAACTTGGGGATGGACCTGCACCGTGGCGGCACTGACTAGGGAAGAACAGATCTCAAAAAGGCTGGCTACAAAAAAACCGGGACGTGTTGGAATATTTGCAAACCAAGGAAAAGTGGTTTCTTTCCACCTTGCTAAGCTAAATAAAACCAAGGAAAGAGGATTCTGAGGGGATTGATTGCAAGGGACTACCCTCCCTTTGATATTCTGAACTTCTGTTGGCTTCCCAACACCTTTTCCTCTGTTTTGGGACTGAAGGAGAGGCCCACCTTCCCTCGTGAGGAGAGCTTTTCCCAAGGAGGATACAGCGCTATGGTTGACCATACCAAAGCTACCCCAAGAGGTTAGTCCTCTTGGTTAAGGAAGGTGAAGGTATGGGCATGGAAAGGTAGGTGGGAGATGGGAGTCTGGCTTTATGGGACAGGATATCCTTCTTCACGGCACTTTGAACAAGCGATCAAAACGTCCAACGTGCCAAGCCTACAACTGAAATATGGGAAGCAGAGGTGGGATTCCACATAATGTCCCTACCAGTTCGCCCAGCACCGACAATGTGAGCGCGGCTTGAAAACGTGGCTAAATAGGACCACATAGCGCTGGGGCCAGGAGTGGTTCTACTTACCTTTGCTACCGGTTCGGGAACAGGAGTGCGTGCACAACGCTTCTGCGTATGCGCAGAGCACTTTTTTGATGATGTCCGGGCGGATGGGCGGAGCCTCCCGCTGCCACCACTGGTTCGCCGTACAGGGTCGAACCGGTAGCAACCCACCACTGGCTGGGGCGGGGGGGGGGCAGGCCCATCCGCAGGTCGCTACTACCGGTTCGCCTGAACCGGTCCGAACCGGCTGAATACTACCTCTGATGGGAAGCCACCTGAGAAGCTTAGCCGGGCCACAGGTCACAAGTCTTTTGGAATATTCTCTGCTTTCACAATAAGTAGACCACCACTTATTCAGGTTCTAAGGTGGGAGACCTTTCTGGTAGGTTCAACTAGGACAGCAATCTCCCTTCTTCCTCGCTACGGGTGGAGATGAGGAGGGGCAAGCCCTTTACAGCCCATAATAGACAAATCTCCTTTGGAGAGTGGTCTCCTTGAAATTTCCAAATTTTAAAAGATACCCGTATTCTCAGAACAGGGAGCTGAAGTACAGGCAAGTCCTTGACTTACAACACTTCGGTTAGTGACCGTTCGAAGTTACAACGGCACTGGAAAAAAAGGGACTTAGAAACCGTTTTCCCACACTTATGACCGCTGCAGCATCATGTGATTTACATTTGGATGCTTGACAAGTGACTCATATTTATGATGGTGGCAGTGTCCCAGGGTCACGGGATCCCCTTTGGCGACCTTCTGACGAGCAAGGTCAATGGGGGAAGCCTGATTCACTTAACGACCATGTTACTAACTTAACAACTGCCGTGATTGACTTAACAACTTTGGCAAGTCGTTTTAAAAAAAAAGTCGTAAAATGGGGAGAACTTAACAAATTTCTCACTTAGCAACGTAAATTCTGGGCTCAATTGTGGTCGTAAGCCGAGGACTACCTGTACTTTAGGGCCATGGAGAAACTCAACAACCTAATTATGTCAAGGCTGCCAAGAGAGCGAAGAGAGTCACACAGGCCCGTGCAAACTCCCTTACTTTTAGCACAAACGCCATTAATTTAATGCATTTGATTGAGGCTCTTCCTGACTCCAAACAAAGCAACATCCCATTGATCAGAGGATGAGAGGCTAGGGTAGGCAGGAAAAAAATAGGGCCGGGTCCTTCTTTTTTGTTTTTAAACAATAATTACCACAGTTGTTGTGGGTGCTTCATCCCTGGAAGCTTTCAAGAAGAGACTGGATAGCCATCTGGGGGGGGTTGGACTAGATGACCTACATGGTCCCTTCCAACTATTCTATTCTTATTCTTTCTTATCCTATCCTATCCTATCCTATCCTATCCTATCCTATCCTATCCTATCCTATCCTATCCTATCCTATCCTATCCTATCCCTTATTCTATTCTATCCCTTATTCTATTCTATCCTATCCTATCCTATCCCTTATCCCCGTGATGGCGAACCTATGGCACGCATGCCACAAGTGGCACGCGAGCTCAGGCCTTCTGGGCCCACTGGGAGTCGGGAAACAGGCTGTTTCCAGCCTCCGGAGTGGGTGGGGAAGAGCCAGAGCCTTTCTAGGAGTCTGGGGAGAGCGAAAACGGCCTTCCCCAACCCCCCCGGAGGCCGGAAACGTTCCGTTTGCCGACTTCCGGTTGGATCGGAAGTCCCATTTTTTTGCTTCCCAACTTGAAATGGGCCATTTCTGGCCTCCGGAGGGCCTCCAGGGGGGGGGGGAGGCCGTTTTCGCCCTCCCCAGGCTCCTAGAGAGGCTCTGAAGCCTGGTGAGCGAGAAAAACAGGCGTGCCATCGCATGCTGGGAGCAGGGGGGGTGTCACGCGCGCATGGGGGAGGCCCGCATAGAATTATGGGTGTGGGCATGCGCGCGCCCCCTCGCCCCCCCCCTTTGGCACGTGAACCAAAAAAGGTTCACCATCACTGCCTTATCCTATCCTATCCCTTATCCTATCGAGGTGGCGCAGTGGTTAGAGTGCAGCACTGCAGGCTACTTCAGCTGACTGCTAGCTGCAGTTCGGCGGTTCAAATCTCACCGGCTCAAGGTTGACTCAGCCTTCCATCCTTCCGAGGTGGGTAAAATGAGGACCCAGATTGTTGGGGGCAATATGCTGACTCTGTGAACCGCTTAGAGAGGGCTGTAAAGCACTGTAAAGCGGTATATAAGTCTAAAGTGCTAAGTGCTAAGTGCTAAGTCCTATCCTATCCAGTCCTATCCTATCCTATCCTATCCTATCCTATCCTATCCTATCCTATCCTAGCCTATCCTTTTTCTAGTTTCTGATTTAAACAGTTAGCCTCTGGCTTACGCACCTTCCTGAACGTTTTTGTAGAGCAATAACCACACAAATAAAAATTGGCCAACAGCACATAGCACAGCTAGGATAAAATCACTGCACCCAGAATTTCTAGAACAAATGCATAGCAAGATATCCAATAAGCGAACGCCCAGAGGGAGCACTTAGAGCAGGCCCCGAAAACTCTCTATATTGTGTCCTCTTTCAAATGCAGCCCTTTTAAAGGAAACCTGAAAACTGAGAAATCATTAATAAAATGAAAAAAAAAAAATCCCCTCATAAGGAAAGCGTTTAAACGGAATGAAGAAAGGTATTTTCAGCGATGGATGTTTATTGGTTCTGTCTTGGGACCGTTTTGGAGAAAAGGGCGTCAGAATAATATAATAAATATGCATTAGTGCGCCATCAGTCTGCTCCTAGCAAAATCTCTCAGGAGTTCCTCTCCAACAACTGGAGGAGGAGGAAAAAACAGGTTCTGAAGTGGCTTTCAAAGAAGGAACACCCAAAAAGACACGCTCCCCTCCATGAAAAATTCCTTCTGCTGCTTGGAAATCTCTGGACTACCGTATGCTGTCGGCGCATCATTGCTCTCTGTACATTTGCAAAGTGCCAAAACTGTTCAACTGAGCAATGCCCACGTGGAACAGACACAAGGGATCGTTGGCACTCTCCAAACCAAGGTTTCAAGGAGATCGTTCCATCATCAAGGGTTGAAGATAGCCGACAAGTCACCAAAAGCTACGGTTAGTGATTGGCTTTCCGGAGAGATGGCATGACAAAGCGTACGATCTCCAAGCTGGCTCGGTTAGAACACGGCCCAGTTGCAAACCAAGGAGGGTTCCAAAGCTCACGCACAACTGCCCGAGATGACCAACGAGATGGCCACGTCCAGCTTACCACAAGCCAGGAGCAACGCGAGCGGACGACGCCCAGGCCGTCCGAAGACAGCTTGTACGGCTTACGATAGCTTCAGCGAACATTCAACGCTGTCGGTGAGTTTGGTCCCTCAGGAGAAAACCACCGATCGTTGACTGTACCTTGAGGTTTATCACGGTCCTCGGAGAAACGCCTCCGGGCATACAATCCACCGGACGGGTTGTGATGCGTGCAGGAGAACTCACAAAAAAACCCTGAAATGTCTATGGAGATTCTCAGTCATCCAGGTCAGGATTGTCCCAAAGGTGCTTCTTTTTTCCCCCCAAGAGGCAACTGGACTTTCTTGGTTTTTCTTTGAAGACGTTTCGCTTCTCATCCGAAAAGCTTCTTCAGCTCTGACTGGATGGTGGTGGGGTTTTCTCGCAGACATTTCATGACCCAACTAAGTAACGTCATCAGTGCTAGAGGGAGTGAGATTGGGAGGAGGAGGAGGAGGACTGTGGGGTCCTTGGTGCTCTCGGAGCTTGCTTGTTTTCTTGCAGACGTTTCATGACCCTAACTAGGTAACATCATCAGTGCTACCGTAGTACTGTAGTAGACTAGTAGGCTAGCACTATGTTATCTAGTTAGGGTCATGAAACATCTGCAAGAAAACAGGAAAGCTCAGAGGGCACCAAGGACCCCACAGTCGTCCTTCTCCTCCCATCCCCTCCCTTCTAGCACTGATGATGGTACCTAGATGGGTAATGAAACATCTGCAAGAAAACCACCAAGCTCAGAGAGCACCAAGGACCCCTCATTTCTGGTTTTCCTTTGAAGGCGTTTCGCTTCTCATCCAAGAAGCTTCTTCTAGAAGCTGAAGAAGCTTCTTGGATGAGAAGCGAAACGTCTTCAAAGAAAAACCAAGAAAGTCCAGTTGCCTCTTGAAGAAAAGAAAAAAAGCACCTTTGGGTCACAAAAAGCTTGAACAGACCCCTGTTGCTTCTCTACAAGGGCTCGAACCCAACGCCAGAGTCGTCCCGAGAGGACCCCTTGCTCAAAATAATGGCTGCACTCAACATTCATTGCTGTCGGTGGGTTTCGGGTTTGGTCAGCCCTCTGGCTAATGAATGCAAACTGCGGATCAAACAGCACCAAGATGGAGGCTGGACACCCCACCGTGACCCAGGACCTTAGTAAGACCCCACCTGGAATACTGCATCCGGTTTTGGTCACCACACTATAAAAAGGATGTTGAGACTCTAGAAAGAGTGCAGAGAAGAGCAACCAGGATGATGAGGGGAGTGGAGGATAAAACATACGATGAACGTTTGCAGGAACTGGGCATGGCTAGTCTAGGGAAGAGAAGGACCAGGGGAGACAGGATAGCAGTCTTCCAATATTTGAGGGGCTGCCACAGAGAGGAGGGGGGTCAAGCCATTTTCCAAAGCACCCGAAGGCCAGACAAGGAATAATGGATGGAAACTGAACAAGGAGAGATTCAACCTGGAAATAAGGAGGAATTTCCTAACAGTGAGAACAATCAAACAGAACCATGGAACAGAAGTTGCTTTCGTAAGTTGTGGGAGCTTCATCACTGGAAGCTTTCAAGAAGAGACTGGACTGCCATCTGTCAGAAATGGTGTAAGGTCTCCTGCTTGGGCGGGGGGGGGGGTGGACTAGATGACCTCCAAGGTCCCTTCCAACTCCGTTATTCTATATTGAATGGGACAGAAGTTGCCCTCGGAGGTTNCTGGAAGCTTTCAAGAAGAGACTGGACTGCCATCTGTCAGAAATGGTGTAAGGTCTCCTGTTGGGGGGGGGGGGGGGTTGGACTAGATGACCTACAAAGTCCCTTCCAACTCTGTTAATCTCCTCCGTGAGGTCCAAGTATCCCCGGCCTTGACAAATGCAAACACCCAGACAGACACACACACACACACAGTACGGATAGTCCTCGACGTACGACCACAATTGACCTAACATTTTGGTTGTTAAGCGAGATGTTTGATAAGGGAGTTTTGCCCCATTTTACGACCTCTCTGGCCACTGTTGTTATGTGAATCGTGGCCATTGTCAGATTAGCATCATGTAGTTAAGTTAAACCCGGCTTCCCCATTGACTTTGCTTGTCAGAGGGATGCAAAAGGAGACTTACGACCGGTCTTAAGTCAAGGATTACCTGTTCGTAGAGGCAGTCCTCGACTTATGACCACAGTTGAGCCCAACATTTCTGTTGTTAAGTGAGACGTTTGTTACAGGAGTTTTGCCCTATTTTACGACCTTTCTCGCCATGGTTGTTAAGTGAATCACAGCAGGTGTTAAAATTAGTCACCGGGTTGTTAAGGGAATGTGGCTTCCCCATCGAAGCTGCTTGTCAGAAGGTCGCAAAACGGGATCACGTGACCCGGGGACACCGCGACCGTCATAAATATGAGTCCCTTGCCAAGCGTCCGACTTTCGATCACATGACCATGGGGATGCTGCAACGGGTGTGAAAACTGTCATAAGTCCCTTTTTTCAGTGCCGTTACAACTTTGAACGAATGAACCATTGTAAGTCGAGAACTACCTGCATTCTGCTTCTAACACAACGTAGCTGTTGTGCATAGGGAGCAATTCTGAGCATCCCCAAAAGGCAGATTCACAGAGTTGGAAGGGACCTTGTAGGTCTTCTAGTCCAACCCCTCTGCTTAGGCAGGAATCCCTACACCACTTCAGATAAATGGTTATCCAACATCTTCTTAAAAATTTCCAGTGTTGGAGAAGTCACAACTTCTGGA
>QLTV01002013.1:54321-65170 GCA_003457575.1 Thermophis baileyi
GTGGCGCCCCTCCAGCTCAGCCCAGAGGCGGGGGCACCGGCCGGGAAGCCCCTCCTTCCCTTCTCCCGAGCCACCCTCCAGCCAGGGCGGCCAGAGCTCAGCAGACGGTGCCCGGCGCGCTCGGTTGGCGGAGGGTCCCCGCCCGGCGTTACGCAGCTCCGGAGGGGTCGTCATGGGTGCCCCGAGCAGTCGGGGGCGCCTGGCTTGGATCGCCGCTCTTCTCCTCCAGCTGCTTTTCTCCTCCGTCCCGGCGCAGGGGACAGGGAAGGTAGGAGCCCCCACCGGGAGTGGGAGGGAGGAAGGGGGCACGAGGGGGGGGGAACTGCCCCCCGAAGCCCACCCGACGGGATGCCCACCCCGGGACCTTGGCTGTCTCCAGCCAAAAGCCTCCGAAGTGATCCCGGGGATGGGGTGGGGCGATGCTGCTTTGGGGGAAACTCACGAATTTGGGTCGGTGGGGCTCTGCGCCCCCCCCCAAGCCCAGAGATTCGCCCCGTTTTTTTCCCCTCCGCGGGTGATGACGGGACCCGTCCGTTTCGTGGGTAGTTTATTGATCCGACTTGAAAACGTCGCCCGTTTCCGCGGCTTCAAAAGTTTGTTTGTTTTTTTTAACTTTGAATTTTAAATTTAAAGTTAATTTGAAAAAAAAAATTTAAATTCACTGCAGTTGTTAAGTTAAGTAATACAGTTGTGAGGTGAATCTGGCTTCCTTATTGACTTTGCTTCTCAAAAGATGATCACATGACCTGGCATAAATATATGCCAGTTGCCAAATCTCTGATTTTTGATCACGTGACCGTGGGGATGCTGCAATGGTGGTTAAATGTGAAAAATGGTCACAAGTCATTTTTCTCAGTGCTATTGTAACTTTGAAGGGTCACTAAAGGAATGGTTGCAAGTCGATATATATATATATATATATATATATATATAGTATTTCCATCCAATGCATCGCATTGAAGCTTCGCTTGCTCTAAAACCGGGAAATCGTGGTTTAGCGGACGCCTGGAGGGTCTCGGGGGTGCCCGCGCGCCCCTTGGAGCGGAGAAGAGATCCACGGATCCGGTAGCTTTTGGGGAACAAAAAGCCCCTGAGGGGGGACTTGATCCCTTCCTGCCAGGAAGGGCTGGAGAAGCCAGGAGAAAGACAATTAAAGAGAAAAAGTCTTTATTTAAAGGCGGTTTTTGGAAAAGCAATTATTGCTGGAAAGGAAAAAGGTTTTGTTTGTTTGTTTGTTTGTTTGTTTTCTGCTCGCCTTTTTGCTTGGGTCCTCTGTGGTTCGACCCTCTTCCTTTCTGGAGACTGCCTCTGAACATGTGAGAGGGCTCATTCCTTTCCAGATTTGGGGGTTTGGCCTGGGAGACCACCCACCGCTGCTTCTCTTTTGAGTTTAAAGATATGTAGGATATATATATATACAATAAATAACAAAATAGCCTGAGTGAGACCTCCATTAGGAAGGGAAGGGGGATGTATAGATGTTTTTATTGATTTATTGAGCCCTGGGGAATAACCAATATCCACCGAGAAGGGTATTCCCCCCCCCCTCTTTGGTGGCCTGCCGAGTTTCCTCCCTTGGTCAATCCCGGCTTGCAAGAAGGGGGGGGGGGTAGCACCAGCCCCGGAACAGCCTGGATCATCTGTGGCAGTTTTTACAGCAGGATCACCTCCTCCCCCCCCCCTTTCTCCATTCAATAAGGCTGACTCACCCCCCCCCATGACTTCCGAGGGACCAATTAAATGCCGAAGGGGGGGGGGGAGATCGACAGGTTTGACAAAAAAACAAACAAACCACGATCCGAAGGGGCGCAGTGGTTAGAGTGCAGCACTGCAGGCTACTTCAGCTGACTGCTAGCTGCAGTTCGGCGGTTCAAATCTCACCGGCTCAAGGTTGACTCAGCCCTCCATCCTTCCGAGGTGGGTAAAATGAGGACCCAGATTGTTGGGGGCAAGAGGCTGACTCTGTGAACCGCTTAGAGAGGGCTGTAAAGCACTGTAAAGCGGTATATAAGTCTAAGTGCTATTGCTATTCTCCCCCTCCCTGCTCCAATGCAGCCTTTATCCCTGTGCAAAGTGAAACCAACACACACACACACACACACACACACACACACACACACACACACACACACACACACAACCTACTATA
Organism: Thermophis baileyi; assembly: GCA_003457575.1. NCBI lineage: Eukaryota > Metazoa > Chordata > Lepidosauria > Squamata > Dipsadidae > Thermophis > Thermophis baileyi. Next base: position 56,471 of record QLTV01002013.1, read on the forward strand.
TGTGCAAGAGATAGAGGCTTTTCTCTGCCTCGTTCCCCCCCCCCACCCCCCCATCATTACTTTGCATAGAAAATGAGGAGCTGGGTGCCAGCTTTTCACACTAACCTGCCCTCCGAAATATTTATGCTCCGAATATTTGCAATGATGATGCCCTTTGGGGTGCCCCGAAGGGAAGTGGGCCCAGGACACGCACACACACCCCCCCCCCCCCCGAGTTTGCTAGCATTCCTCACCCCCCTGGTGTATTTCACATTGCAGTGGTGTAAACAGGCTGTGTTTTTCTTACAAAGATACTTAGAACTTTTAAGTCCAAGAAAAGGAATTTCCTGACCCGGGAGAAGAATTAAATCAACAGAACAGCTCCCCTCCTGGAGTTTTTTTTTTTTTTAAAAAAAGACAAGATTTTAAAGTTTTTAAAAATAGACAGGACAGCCATTTGACAGGGATGGCATTAAGACTCAAGGAGAGACTGGACTGCCATCGGTCAGAAATGGTGTAGGTAGGGTCTCCTGCTTGGGCGGGTTGGACTAGATGACCTACAAGATCCCTTCCAACTCTGTTATCCTGTATCTATTCCACACCAGCAATTGAATGACTGATGTACTTCAAAGCAATATTTGTCAGAAATGGTGTAGGGTCTCCTGCTTGGGCGGGGGTGGATGGGGTTGGACTACACTAGATGACCTATAAGGTCCCTTCCAACTCTGTTATTCTGTTAAGACTCCTGCGTTCTACAGGGGGTTGGACTAGAAGACCTCCGAGGTCCCTTCCAATCCTTTTTTTTTATAATTTTTTTAATTTTAATTCCATAGAGACATTTCACATATTTATCATTTCATTTCTCATTTCATTCTTTTACAAAATCTTACACATATATTCTATATTTATCTTATTGCTTTATTAGTTCAAAAATAGAGAAAGTACAGCAAAGGAAGGAGGAAGGGAGGAGAGGAGAAAGAAGAAAGAAGAAAGGAAGAAAGGAGGAGGAGAGAAGAGGGGAGAAGAGAGTTAGGAGAGAGGGCAGGAGGGGAAGTAGGGAAGAGGAGAAGGAGAGAGGGAAGGGAAGTAGGAAGGAGAAGGTAGAAGGGAAGGGAAGAAGAAAGGAAAGGAAGGGCTGTATGAGATAGGAAGGGAGGATGGTAAAAATGCAACCTTGAACCAATCCTAAGATTCTAAGGGGTTGCCATGTTTCCCTTCTCCCCGTGGGGAAGCTTATCCTCCAATTTTTCTAGCAGTGTTGAGATGCTGGCCGGCGTGTGGAGATGCCTAGTTTTGTAAGGAATTTTTTTTTTTTAAAGGAAATTTTAAAATGGTTGAATATGTGGACCACAGGTAGTCTTGGACATACAACTGTTCATTGAGTGACTGTTGAAAGTTACAACATCACTGAAAAAAAGTGACATGACCGTTTTTCCGAACTTATGACCATTGCAGCATCCCCAGGGTCAATAAGAGCCGAGGTGGCGCAGTGGTTAGAGTGCAGTACTGCAGGCTACTTCAGCTGACTGCTAGCTGCAGTTCGGCAGTTCGAATCTCACCAGGCTCAAGGTTGACTCAGCCTTCTGTCCTTCCAAGGTGGGTAAAATGAGGACCCAGATTATTGGGGGCAAGAGGCTGACTCTGTAAAACCGCTTAGAGAGGGCTGTAAAGCACTGTGAAGCGGTATATAAGTCTAAGTGCTATTGCTATTATTCAGACACTTGGCAACTGACTCCTATTTATGACGGTCCCAGCATCCCGGGAACACGTGATTTCCCCCTTTTGCGACCTTCTGAGAAGCTAAGTCCATGCGGCAGCAAGATTCACTTCACAACGGTGTGGCTAATTTTAACGACTGCAGTGACTGGCTTAACGACGGTGTCAAGAAAGGTCGTGAAACGAGGCAAGGATTCGTTTAACAGCTGTCTCGCTTAGCGACAAAAAGGTCGGGCTCAGTTGTTGTGGTAAGTCGAGGATTACATCTTACAGAGGAGTTGATGGAGGCAGACATCCTGAGCAACTTTTCACTCCTTGTTGAACTTTTGAGGATTCTCACAGATTTTTTGTTTTTCTTCTCCCGGATGGCAACGCAACATAAATGCGCAAATAGGCCGTGGGACAAGAGTTAGGCAATCTTTGAAAAAAATGATTGCCAGAATCCGCCTTCTCCCAAAATAAATCATCCGGTCAGTTGGCAGCTGCAGTGGGGAAGGAGCGCCGCCCAACCCAGCCCAACCCAAGGTCCGTTTCTTCGGACAGCTGCAAAGATTGAGCCTGTTTCTCGGGTGGTAAAACTGGCAGGGTGCCAGGCAGGGAGCGGCTGTGGGCACTGCCCTGCCCAGGTGGGCCTCAACTTACGAAGAACAGAATTACAGAGTTGGAAGGGACCTTGGAGGTCTTCTAGTCCAACCCCAAGCAGGAGACCCGATACCATTTCAGACAGGGAAGGGAGGGAGGGAGGGAGGAGAGAGGGAAGGAAGGAAGGAAGGAGAGAGGGGAGGAAGGAAGGAAGGAGAGAGGGGAGGAAGGAAGAAAAGAAGGAAGGAAGGACGGAGAGAGGGAAGGAAGGAGAGGGAAGGAAGGAAGGAGAGGGGAGGAAGGGAGGGAGGGAGGAAGGAAGGAAAGGAAGGAAGGAGAGAGGGAAGGAAGGAGAGAGGGAAGGAAGGAGAAAAGGAAGGAAGGAAGGAAGGAGAGAGGGGAGGAAGGAAGGAAGGAGAGGGGAGGAAGGAAGGAAGGAGAGAGGGAAGGAAGGAAGGAGAGAGGGAAGGAAGGAGAGAAGGAAAGAAGGAAGGAAGGAAGGAAAGAAGGGAGGGAGGGAGGGAGGAGGGGGGGAGGAAGAAAGGAAGGAAGGAAGGAAGGGAGGAAGGAAAAAGTTGGAAGGGACCTTGAAGGTCTTCTAGTCCAACCCCCTGCTCAAGTCACGGACGTAAGTGTGAAAAACGGACACGAGCCCCTTTTTTCAGTGCCGTTGCACATTGAACAGTCACTAAACGAATGGTTGTAAGTAGAGGATTCACGTGTTCCGTGCCTGGGCTAGAGCAACTGGGCTCCTTCCGGTGGGAGAACAAAGCTTCAGTTTTTGTGCCAATGACACCTCCGGACACCTGTGCCTTCTTTCAATCCCCAAAGAGTTTTGCTTTTCCGGTGCTGCAGATGCCAAGTCCAGGAACCACCTCAGGTGTGTGTGCGTGCACACCCACCCACACCCACACACCCACACCCTGGAGGGCGAAAGAGCTCAGCTTCCTTAACCAGGGTTAATCAGCTTCCGCACCTGGGTCTCCACTCAGGAGGCTGTGCCAGCAGCCTCGGTGCCAAAACCTGCTTTGAAATAAGGCCTCTGCTCGGTCCTTGCTCCCCCGTCCTGATTCCTGGCAGAATCCATGTGGTTCCTGGTTTTAATTTAACAAAGTTGGAAGGGACCTCGGAGGTCTTCTAGTCCAACCCCCTGCTTAGGCAGGAAACCATATACCACTTCAGACATTTGTGGCAGCCCCTGAGATATTGGAACACTCATATCTCCCCCAGTCCTTCTTTTCATCAAACTAGACATACCCAGTTCCTGCAACCGTTCTTCATATGTTTTAGCCTCCAATCCCCTAATCCTCTTGGTTGCTCTTCTCTGCACTCTTTTCTAGAGTCTCAACATCTCTTTTTACATCGTGGCGACCAAAACTGGATGCAGTATTTGGCCTCCCTCCTAAAGGTGGACTCGGATGATCATTGGCTTTGGCCCTTTTACAGGTAGTCAAAATAACAGAACAGAATAACAGAGTTGGAAGGGACCTTGGAGGTCTTCTAGTCCAACCCCCTGCTTAGGCAGGAAACCCTACACCACTTCAGACAAATGGTTATCCAACCGCTTCTTAAAAACTTCCAGTGTTGGAGCATTGACAACTTCTGGAGGCAAGTAGTTCCACTGGTTAATTGTTCTAACTGTCAGGAAATTTCTCCTTAGTTCTAAGTTGATAAGTTTCCACCCATTGCTTCTTGTCCTGCCCTCAGGTGCTTTGGAGAACAGCTTGACTCCCTCTTCTTTGGGGCAGCCCCTGAGATATTGGAACACTGCTATCATGTCACCCCTAGTCTTTCTTTTCATCAAATTAGATTAGACATAAGACTAGTTTAAGGAAGCCCTTGGCGAGACATTCCGGGGGGGGGGGGGCTAGCCTAGGACAATTCACCGCGGCCAACTCACTTCGGCCAACTTGCCACGGCTCCCTTGCCGCAGCCAACTGGCCTCTGGACCCCTTGCCGTGGCCAATTCGCCGTGGGACCAGAGTTCTAGTAATATCAAAGACATGCTGGGATGGAATCATTAAAGAGAGAATGCAAAAGAAAGGATGGAATGAAAGGTGAATGACAAAGATTCAAATAGTTTTAATAATTAATTTGTTATTCAATAATTCAATTGAATTGTTCAATCGCCCTGCAATGAGTTGGCCGTGTTGAGTTGTCCCATTCCGTTCCAGGGGGTTAATTTTTAAATAAAGGGCTGTGCCCAGTGATACTTTGCTATCATTGGTTGTGGTATATCTGCACCGGGTAGATCTCCAGAGAAACCCTTGGCTTTTTTTCTGTCCGCCAACTAGCTGGTCTCACTGGTATCCCAGCCAGCAACATAGTGGGAAAAATAATTCAGAGTGGAAGCATCGAATTGCACCCTTCTCCAAGGCTTTGTCCAAAGAAACCGTTGGAGCAAAAACGTGTCTTCCACTTCCAAAGCCACTTAGAATATTATTGGTAGTAAGATGAACCAAGCCTGCTGTTAAAATCAGCACCTGAGCGGTGCGGTTTTTTTTCCTCTTCCCTCCCCTTTCCCTTTCCTTGTATGAAGTTGTCACTCAGGCTGCAAGAAAATAAAATTTCTCGGGGCCTCGCCTGCAACTGTTTGCAATGGAGGGGAGGGGAAAGGGGAGGAAAGGGAAGGGAAGGGAAGGGAAGGGAAGGGAAGGAAAAGAAGGAAATGGAAAGGAAAGGAAAGAGGGAGGAAAGGAAAAGAAAGGGAAGGGAAGGAAAAGAGGGAAAGGAAAGGAAAGGGAGGAAAGGAAGGGAAAGGAAAGGATAGAGAAAGGGAAGAAAGGAAGGAAAGGAAAAAAGGAAAGGGAAGGGGAGAGAAGGGAAGGAAAAGAGGGAGGGAAGGGAAAGGAAAGGATAGAGAAAGGGAGGAAAGGAAGGGAAAGGAAAGGAAAGGAAAGGGAAGGAAAAGAGGGAAAGGAAAGGAAAGAGGGATGAAAGGAAGGGAAAGGAAAAGAAAGGGAAGGGAAGGAGGAAGGGAAGGGAAAGGAAAAGAAAGGGAAGGGAAGGAGGAAGGGAAGGGAAAGGAAAAGAAAGGGAAGGGAAGGAAAAGAAGGAAAGGAAAGAGGGAGGAAAGGAAGGGAAAGGAAAGGATAGAGAAAGGGAGGAAAGGAAGGGAAAGGAAAGAGAAAGGGAGGAAAGGAAGGGAAAGGAAAGAGCGGGGGGGGCTTGGGCAGCCCTCTTACTCAAATAAGACTCTGGTTCTGTTTCCCTGGCCCCTCAATCTCGGCCCCCAGCCCCCTCCCACCGCGGGCACAGCTGGAGGCGCCCCAGAGCTTCCCCAACCCGCCACGGAGATCATCTCCATTTCAGGGGCGCCTGCAAAGACAGCCGAGAAGGGTGGGAAAACGGCAAGAAAAGCCCAGGTGCGTCATCCTCAGGCGGAGAAGGGCAATTCTTGGGGAGGTGGGGGGGGGAGGGAGAAGTCCCCTCCCCCTCCCCACCCCCCACCCCGCTCTCCAGCATCCCGGGTGGGCGGTGGGTCGCGCTAGAGCCCCGCAAGACGCCGGCCGCGGGAGGGAGGGGAGGGCGCCTAGCAAAGGACCCGAGTCCCTTTCCTTGGGATGTCCGGCAGAGGAAACTCTGGGAGAAAAGAAGAGTCGTGGGAACGTGGCCGGAGAGTGCGCGTGGGACGGAGCCGGAGTTCTGAGCGCGTGGAGGCGGGGTGTGTGTGTGTGTGTGTGTGTGTGTGTGTGTGTGTGTGTGTTTCTCTGGGAAAGTAAGCCAATCTTGCCAGGAGGGGGGAGAGAAGAGGGGAGGGGGATTCCCTCCATCTTCTCTCCCCCCCCCATCCAGCCCCACGGCTTCCTTTCTCTTGGCCCCGAGATCTGTGAGCAAGCCGGCCTTTGAAGCGCTGCCCGGACAGCTGCGCGGAGCTTCCAGGGCCGGATGCGACCTTTTCTGACCTCCGGCTGTGTTAGGACTACAACTCCCATCGCCTCTCAGCAAGGGTCTGGGGAGCTGTAGTCTCAGGCTACAGAGAGAAGCAGAGGGTGCTTGGAAAGAGGCCCCGAGTCAAATTCGGTTTTCTTTCCATCAAGGTCTGGTCCTGGAGACCGAGGGGAGAGAGGGGGGCGGGCTGGGTCTAGGCAGATGTTAACTGTCCCAGGGGGAACCCCCCCCCCAGGTTCTAGCGGGGACCCAAAGTCGCAGGTTCTGGTGTGTTTCCTCGGGGTTTTCCTTTCCCCCCCCCCCAGGGCCAAGTTTGCACGTGGTTAAGTGGTCGGTTATGGTGCCTCTCTGGCCCCATAGAACAGCTGGGGAGTTGGAAGGAAGGAAGGAAGGGAAGAAGAAAAGAAAGGGAGGGAGGGAGGGAGGAAGGAAGGAAGGAAAGAAGGAAGGAAGGAAGAAGAAAAGAAAGGAAGGGAGGGAAGGAGGGAGGGAAGAAGGAAAAAGGAAGGAAGAAAGAAAGAAGAGAAAGGGAGTGAGTGAGTGAAGGAGGAAGGAAGGAAGGAAAGAAGGAAGAAGAAAAGAAAGGGAAGGAGGGAGGGAGGAAGGAAGGAAAAAGGAAGGAAGAAAGAAAGAAGAGAAAGGGAGTGAGGGAGTGAGTGAAGGAGGAAGGAAGGAAGGAAAGAAGGAAGGAAGGAACTTTGCAATTTGTAGATTAAGGAAAGAAGAAACGAAAGAAGGAAGTCAGTTTGCAATATGTGAAGGAAGGAAGGAAGGGAAGAAGGAAGGGAAGAAGAAAAGAAAGGGAGGGAGGAAGGAAGGAAAAAGGAAGGAAGGAAGAAAGAAAGAAAGAAAGAAAGAAAGAAAGAAAGAAGAAGAGAAATTGAATGTGAGTAAAGGAGGAAGGAAGGAAGGAAAGAAGGAAAGAAGGAAGGAAGGAACTTTACAATTTGTAGATTAAGGAAAGAAGAAACGAAAGAAGGAAGAATTTGCAATATGTGAAGGAAGGAAGGAAGGAAAGAAGGAAGGGAAGAAGAAAAGGAAGGGAGGGAGGGAGGGAGGAAAAAGGAAGGAAGGAAGAAAGAAGAGAAAGGGAGTGAGTGAAGGAGTGAAGGAGGAAGGAAGGAAGGAAGGAGCTTTGCAATTTGTAGATTAAGGAAAGAAGAAACGAAAGAAGGAAGTCAGTTTGCAATATGTGAAGGAAGGAAGGAAGGAAGGAAAGTAGGAAGAAAAGAAGAAAAGAAAGGAAGGGAGGAAGGAAGGAAAAAGGAAGGAAAAAGGAAGGAAGAGAAAGGGAGTGAGTGAGTGACTGAAGAAAGAAGGAAGGAAGGAAGGAAGGAAGGAAGGAAGGAAGGAAGGAAGGAAGGAAGGAAGGAAGGAAGGAAGGAAGGAAGGAAAGCCGAGGTGGCTCACCGGCTCAAGGTTGACTCAGCCTTCTATCCTTCCGAGGTTGGTAAAATGAGGACCCAGATTGTTGGGGGCAATATGCTGACTCTGTGAACCGCTTAGAGAGGGCTGTAAAGCGGTATATAAGTCTAAGTGCTATTGCTATTGCTAATTATTTAATGTATTGACTGCCCATTTTACTACAAATTAGCTCTTTTGAATGCTTTAGGATCCCTACTCACTCTCTGGAACTACCCACCACTTGATTCTTGGTTGGCCCATTCAGGGATGAGAGCAGCTGGATGCCAGGAGTCAAAACTCCCCAGAAATCCTATGACCCTCACCCTCTTTCCTTCCTCCATCCAGGGAGGGTGGAGAAGTTGGCAGGAGGAACACACCCCCTGCGCCCCCCACCCCCGTTTTCAAGGGAGCCAGAAGGTGGCTAGGTCCCCATCTGTGATTTGTGTGTGGGAAAACCCACAACGGGTGGGCTGAGCCAAGGATTTTGCAAACGACGCTGTGGGTTTGGGTTAGCGGGAAGGACAGTAGACCAAGCAGAGATCCCTAGGGGCTTTGGAGGCTGCTAAATTAAACCCGCCCTCCGCCCTTCCTGCTTTCCACCCCTTCTAGCCCTTCGGAGACCCCGAGCAGGTCCGCATGACTTCCGAAGGCTCCAACTGTCGCTGCAAATGCATCCTGCGCCCCCTTAGCAAAGCCGCCTGCGCCCGTCTCCGGGATGGCAGCAGGAGAGGGGAAGACTTCTACACCGTGGAGACGGTCAGCTCGGGGGGCGACTGCCGCTGTTCCTGCGCCGCCCCCCCAGCCTCGCTCAACCCATGCGAGGAGGAGTGGAAGGCCGAGAGGCTTAGGAAGCAGGCTCCTGAACTCCACAAGGTAGGGAAGGGGCTCGAGGCAGGGGGGTAGGGGGACACACACACACACACACCCCGGTCGGCAGGACCCTGCAGATGCAACCCCAAAGGTGGTGCAAGACCCCTCCCCTCCCCCTCCGGCTGAACGGAGCCCCTGGCTGGGTCATTCAGGGTCTGCCCACATTTTGCAAAAGGCAGCAGGAAAGAAAGAAAGAAGAAAGAAAGAAAGAAAGAAAGAAAGAAAGAAAGAAAGAAAGAAAGAAAGAAAGAAAAAGAA
>QLTV01002013.1:87234-98832 GCA_003457575.1 Thermophis baileyi
GTTGTGTTTTTCAGCCCAAATCTGGGTTTTTCCACCCGTCTGTTTCTAGAATTTTTTTTTTTTGCTTTAAAACCTAACTTCTTTCATGCATTGTTTACGTAAACATCATAAAACTGGTTTATGGTGTTTTTGTTATTTGGGGTTTTGGGGTGCCATCTGGGTTTGTTTGCGCGCGACACCTTGGTTTTTTAGAAAACCCTGTTGCCCACCTTGCTCTCCTCGCCCCGCAGCACGTTGCAGTGGGGGGGATTTGACAAACCACGGCTTTGCAAAATTAATCCTGGTTTTTAGCAGCCCCTTAAACTGGTCTCAGGTCTGCAGCTGGGTTCTGCAGCGAGCTGCCGCGTCGCCAGAGGGCGCTGCTGAGTTCGCGCTCGCCGCGCTCGGGGATGACGACATCGGTCAGCGCCTGAGCGCGGGGGCCAGGCCGTTGCCACGGCAACCGCCGCAGGGCGGCCTGCAGAGCCGGGGAGGGTCGCGCTGGGCCTGGCTGGGGCCCGTTTTAACCCCGGGATGTTCGGGGACGCGTCGACCGGCGCCCTGGACGTGGAGTCGGTGTGGAGGAGGGACCAGGGGACCCGATGCGAGGAGGTGGGGGCCGCTCTGCCCTGCGGGGCCTGGGACTACAGGTCCCATCCTCCCCAGCCGCAGCCCCGTTGGCGTTTGGGGCGCTGCTCTCACCCTTGCCCGGCTGGGCCCCCGCGCAGGGTGGCGATCGCCGCCCCTCCGTTCCCTGTTTTGGGGGAGGGGGACTGCAAATCCCATAGTGCACAGCGGCGCAGAGAGGCTGGGTGGGTGGGCGACCTCCCTTTGGCATGGCAGCCTTTTGCATTGCAAAACGCCAGAGGCGACCCTTCCCCATCGCCCTCGACTTGCCCTGGCTGTGGATGATGGGCTATGGTGCCATGCCAGCACAGGGAAGGGATGGGAGTGGTGGATCTGATATTGAGGATACCGGCGATCCTCAGTTGGGGGCTGTGGATGATGGGGCTTCTATTTGGAACGGCCAACCTCATTGGGGACAGTGGATGATGGGGCTTCTATTTGGAATGGCCAACCTCATTGGGGCAGTGGATGATGGGGCTTTTATTTGGAATGGCCAACTTCATTGGGGACAGTGGATGATGGGGCTTTTATTTGGAATGGCCAACCTCATTGGGGACAGTGGATTATGGGGCTTTTATTTGAAACGGCCAACCTTGGGGACAGTGGATAATGGGGCTTCTATTTGGAACGGCCAACCTCATTGGGGCAGTGGATTATGGGGCTTGTATTTGGAATGGCCACCCTCAGTGGAGGCTGTGCATGATGGGCCTTGTATTCAAAAGATCCCCGACTTCTGCCCTCTTCCTTCCTGCAGAAGAGCACCCAGACCGTCTCCGTCCCCATGGCCGAAAAGGTGGCCCAGACTCGCCACAGCCACGAGGTCGGCGTCCAGGCGGACCCCGAGGCCAGTCCGGCCCAGGCCCTGCCCCTCCCACCACCCCCGTTGGTGGACTATGCCGGCCTGCGCGCCTTCCTGCAGCGGGTGGAGGAGCCGGTCATCCGTGAGCTGGACAAGAACTGGAAGAGCCACGCCTTCGACGGCTTCGAGGTCAACTGGGCAGATCCCACCGAAACGGTAACGGCTCCTCCAACACCCCCTCTTCTGCGACGGAGGGGTTTAGGGGGATCCCCCCCCTCCAAGGACGTCCCTCACCTTCAAGAAGGGATCAGGCGGGATCCGCTGCCCAGGCCAAGGGGCAGCAGGGTTTTCCAGCCCCGAGAAACGAGATGCAGGTTGTCCTCGGCTTACAACAGTTCACTTAGTGACCGCTCGAACGGTACACTGAAAAAAGTGACTTAGGACCAATTTTCACTCTTCTGACCGTTGCAATATCCCCATGGTTAGGTGACTTACATTTGGATGCTTAACTGATTCGCTTTTATGACGGTCACAGTGTCCTGGGGTCACGTGATCCCCTTTTCTGACCTGACAAGGAAACGTCAACGGGGAAGCCAGATTCACTTAACGACCGTGTTACACTAATTTAACAACTGCAGCGATTTGCTTAACAAGCGTGGCAAGAACAGTGATAAAATGGGGCAAAGCTCCCTGAACAAATGTCTCGCATAGCGACGTAAAGTTTGGGCTCGTAAGTGGAGGACTACCTGTAATGTCCAGAAGTGGCTCAGCAGACACTTCCCTGCTTCGTCTGAGCATAAGGGGGGGGGGGCAGAAGCCCCAACACAACCAGGCTTGTGAGATGCTGTTATTGCCGCCCGTCTCAAGCCTTCCGGCGGGACAGATTTCCTAGCCTGGTCCACCTAGCCATGACGGACCAATGCTTTTCCCATCCTCTCTTAATCTGCAGGGGCTTCTTCTCGGCCAGCCCCCCTCATCCCCCTCCCTTCTTCCTTGCAGGTGTCTTGTGCACACAGCTTGTCGTACCCGGAAGCCCAGGAGCGCAACCTGCAGGTCACCAGCATCTCCTGGAACGCCACGGGGGCCGTCCTCGCCTGCTCCTATGGCAGGTGAGCCGAAAGAGATGGGCAGCCATCATCTCACAATTAGGGTGTATGTCCCCCTTTCAGTTGTCCCTCTAATGTCTAATGGCTCTGCCTCCCTCCCTCCCTCCTCCTTCCCTCCCTCCCTAATTCCTTTCCTCCCTCCTTCCTACATTCCTTCCTACCTTCCATTCTTCCCTCCCTCCCTCCCTCCCTTTCTTTCTTCTTTCTTTCCTCTTCTTTCTTCTTCCTTCCTTCCTTCCTCCCCTCCCTTTTTTCTCTTTCTTTTCCTTTCTCTCTCCTTTCTTTCTTTTTTTCTTTTCCTTCCTTCTCTCCCCTTCCTTCCTTCCCTCCCTCCCTCCCACCATTTCTTCCTACCTTCCATTCCTCCCTCCCTTTTTTCTTTCTTTTCCTTTCTTTCTTTTTTTCTTTTCCTTCCTTCCCTCCCTTCTTTCTTCTCTCCCCCTTTCCTTCCTTCCCTCCCTCCCTCCCCCCTTTTGTTCCTTCCTCTCCTCTTTTCCCCCCTTTTTTGCTTTTCTGTCTTTCTCCCTCCTTCCTTCTTTCTTTTCTCTTTCTTTCTTTCTTTCTTTCTTTCTTTCTTTCTTTCTTCCCTCCCTTTTTTCTCTTTCTTTTCCTTCCTTTCTTTTTTTCTTTTCCTTCCTCCCCTCCCTTCTTTCTTCCCTCCCCCTTTCCTTCCTTCCTCCCTCCCTGCCCCCTTTTCTCTCCTCTCTCTTCTTTCTTCCAGACTGGATGACGGAGACTGGAGCTCTGAAAAATCCTTCCTCTGCACCTGGAATCTGGACCGTCGAGCACTGAATCCCCACCGCCCGGATCTGGTGGTCGAAATCCCCAGCGCCGTTATGTGTGTGGCTTTCCACCCCCAGCAGCCTTCGCTCATCGCCGGCAAGTGCTTCTTGATGGAGCTCCCCTTGGGCCAGGACAGGAAGTGGACCAGGGTTGAACATCCTCCCCGATTCCTAAAACCTCCTGCCAGCTTCTCCGTTGTATCTCCTCAGGAGGCCTGTTCAGCGGAGAGGTCCTGATCTGGGACACCGGCAAGAAGGAAGATCCCTTGATCTGGAGGACGGGCATGACCGATGATACTCACACCGACCCTGTGTATCAGGTAGGGACGGGAAAGGGTTGGAGTCCGGCTCCCTTGCGACTTCCTGAGCTCTCTGATCGCTCCTTTTGGGCCTCAGGTCAGCTGGCACCAAGACCCCCGGCAGCCGCGCACCTTCCGCGTCTTGAGCGTCTCCACCGATGGGAAGATCCTGGTGTGGCAGGAAGAGAGGGACGGCCTTCTCCGCCCCGCCAGCGGTTTCGCTTTCGTCCAGCAGCAGATTCCCCGGAGCACAAAGCTCAAGAAAGTAGGTGGTGGGAAGGATCCCGATGGGGAGAACCTCCACAGCCCTGGGCAGTCTACGCTGACCCCCGAGAAAGATCTGTGGCCATAGAGTTGGAGACACGTGACACAGCCTTAGGCGAGGCCTGCAGGTCACACCAATTTGCATCCGAGGTCGCGTCTCACGCAGAACGGAGTCTTGCAGGAAGGGACGTGTATTTTTAAGCTGAATCATAAGATCATAATCGTGATCTTTTATTACCTTTTTAAGGGCCTTTCTTCCTCTTTGCAGAGACTCATCAGTACGTTGTCAGAATGGCCAACTTCTTAATTGCAGCAGAGGGAGGGAGGGTCGGGCAGGGCAGGGCCCCAATTCCCACTTGATTTTCCCGGTGTCTTTTTCTCAGTCTTGTGTTTTTGTTGGCAGTGATGCATAAACTTTTTTGGTCCACCCTCCCACCCCCCAGCATTCTCGAGGAGACACGGTGGTGGGCGTGACGTCCCTCTCCTTCTCCCACTTCGAGCCCAGCGTCTTCATCAGCGGCACAGAGGGCGGCTACTTGATGAAGTGCTCAACCGCGGTGGACACGGCCGCCCTCCTGCAAAAGGGCAGCTCCATTCCCCTCAGGGCCCCTGCCCAGTTCAGCTTCTCCTCCCACGGAGGCCCCATCTACAGTGTCAGCTGCTCACCTTTCCACAGGTAAGGCCTGGCTGCTGCAACATCTGGAGCACGGAAAGTTTTTCAGGAACCAACGCAAACAAAACGCATTTTGTTGGGTGCGTTTCTGGGATCTGCGATCTCAAATGTGGCGGCTTGTAAACGGGGGGCGGGGGGGTTTATAATTAACCATGTTGTAGTAAACCAGGCAAACGTGGTTTAAGGCAGTAGGTAACCCTCCCTTTCCAGCAGAAGGGGCAAAATTAAACCTGCCTATTCAGGTGTCTTTTTGAGTGAAGGGGAAGGATACACCCGTTTTAAGAGTAACAACAAACCTGGATTTGAACTTCTGGCTCAAACATAGCCACGGTACAAGATTTCTCTTGATTCAAGAGCTTTTAGCCTACGATTCTGGGCCATAAAAACGCTGTGTTTCATTTTAGTTCTTTTAATGTGCAATGGTGACTAGAGAGACCCCTTATGAATTACGGGCACTTGTAGAATAGCTGGAATTCCAGTTGAGTGGCAAGCTGTTGGCTGTAAATCAGGGGTCTCCAAACCTTGGCAACTTTAAGACTTGTGGACTTCCAGAATTCCTCAGCCAGCTTTGCTTGGTTGGAGACCCCTGCTCTAAATGCTACTCTCTTGGATTTTGGATTTGCTTACATAAAACCTGCTGAATTCTTTTTTTCTTTCTTTCCCATCCCCAAGGAATCTGTTCTTGAGCGGAGGGACTGACGGACATGTTCATTTACACTCGATGCTGCAGGCTCGGCCACTGCTGTCCCTTCAGCTGTCCAAGAAATATATTTTCAGCGTCACGTGGTCGCCAGTCCGGCCCCTGGTTTTTGCAGCTGCTTCCGGGGAAGGTACGTTTGCTTTGGCTAGCTGTGAGGAGGGGGAATTTGTCATAAGGGGGGGGGGGTGTCTGGATGTGGTTTTATTTGAGCCTGCCAGTTGGCTCGCCTCATCCAGGTGGGGTAGCGAGTTTGGTACTTCAACCCACAATTTTTCTTACTTTCAGACAATCCCTACAGGCTGGGGTCGTTCCTGCTTTTCGGTGAATCTATTTACCGTATTTTTTCGCTCCATAAGACGGCACTTTTTTTGTCTCCCAAAAATGGGTGGAAATGTCTGTGCGTCTTATGGAGCGAATATTGCCAAAGCCCCGCCCACCCGCCGGCCCCCACTCTTCGGCCGTTTTTGGCCTCCGCGCGTCCCGTTTTCGGAATGGGACGGTCGGAGGCCGAAAACGGGACTTGTGGAGGCCGAAAACGGGGCGCACGGAGGCCGAAAACAGGGAGTGTGTCTTATGGTCAGGTGCGTCTTATAGTGCAAAAAATACGGTAATTAATTTCGTTCTTTTGCAAACCTGCAATGATTTTAAACGTTGGTGCCAGCCCTGAATCATTTGGAGGAGGAAAAAGCAGGACTCGGGGTGGGGGTGGGGAGCCCCTGCAGGGTTGTGCTGTTCGTTTAATCTTTGGGCTTATTTTTCAGGGGAAGTGCAGCTGTTTGACTTTGCAAAGAGCTCCCAAAAGCCCTCCGTCTCCATCAGGCAGACGCCCAACCAGGCCCCCGTCTACTGCTTGGAGTTCAACCCTCGGCAGACTCAGCTCCTTGCCGCTGGGGACGCCAGCGGGACCGTGAAGGTCTGGCAGCTGAGTTCGGATTTCACCGAAGAGGGCCCGCGAGAGATTAACCATCTCGATCAGCTCGCAAACGAGGTCACGGATTAACACGCCCAACTTTGCCGGGTGTCTTAACGCAGAGATGCTTCCAGGCAGGGAGAGAAAGTTCATGCAACTATTGTCAATCCTCCCACAAGGGGAGTGTATGTGTGTGTGATGGAGAAGGTTGTAAATAAAGACTAAGTAAAAGCACAATTCTGAGTGGCATTCTCTTAAGGCTTAGCGGAAGGGGCTTTGCATTTTGTTGATGGGGATTTCTCATTATGCTCCGGAGGCATGAAAGAAACCCTCAATTTGGACTAGCAACTTTTATTGAAGCACACACTCTGACATTTTTTTGGTTTTGTCCGTTTGTTTCCTTCGCCATAAGGACGGAGGCGTTAAGCGAAGCGTTTTTAAGGTTACATGGGGATTGGTTTTCGAGCACGAGAGGGGAGACATGCAAAGAGCGAAGAAGCCAAAGGCGCACGAGCGCATTCTCGGGATCGTGGGGGTGGGGGGGGGGAGTCGGGGCAGGGGGCGAGTATGTGGGGATCAATTCACAAAGAGGGAGCGTGTGAATTCGACGTAGTCGTAGGCAGAGGGGAGCTCTCGGCCTTTGCTATCCATGTAGGGCTTCATGTGCGAGATGCAGTAGTCCGCCTGTTCCCGGGACAGATTCTGGAAAGGCAGGAGAGACAAAAGGCACCGTGAGGGTTGGGGAAACGAGGTCAGGAAGCCCAAAAGGAGGGAGAAATCTTTTGAAATTTTGAATTTCAAATTCAAATTAAAAAAAAAAAACCAAATGCCTGCCTGCCTGGGTAGAGAACGTCAAACCTCTTCAGCAGGAGGAACGAACGTAAGCAAGCACCGAAGAAACGATACCGTCCTGGACGGTGACAATATCGGAAACGGTTTCATCCACTTAGTGACATGCTTATTCAGGTTTTTTCTCTCATCGTTTCTGGGCCTCTCCGCTAGAGAAGCTACAAAATTATCTGCATTTACGTGGGGCTTCTAGCAAATAAAAATTTCGCCGAAGGGGCCAGAAAGCACGTTATTTCCTGGAGCACCGCTGTCATGTTACAAAGTAGGTCACACCGGTGCTGATAGTTCGGCTCGTGACTCCCGTCTAATGACAATTTGGTAGTCCTCGGCTTATGACCCCCCAATTGAGCCCAACGTTTATCTTGTGAAGTGAGACATTTGTGAAACGAGTTTTGCCCCATTTTACAGCCTGCCTTGCCACCGCTGTTAGGTGAATCACTGATAAGCTGATAAGGGGAATCTGTCTTCCCCATTGACTCGGCTGGTCGGAAGGTCGCAAAAGGGGATCACGTGACCCTGGGACACAGCAACGGCCGTAAGTATGAACCAGTTGCCAAGCATCTGAATTTTGATCAGGGGGATGCTTCGAAGGTCTTAAATTGAAAAACGATCGTAAGTCATTTATTTCAGTGTCGTAACTTTGAAAGGTCACTAAGTGAATTGTTGTAAGTCAAGGACTACCTCTAAAAGGTAAAGGTTCCCCTCGCACATACGTGCTAGTCGTTCCCGACTCTAGGGGGCGGTGCTCATCTCCGTTTCAAAGCCGAAGAGCCAGCGCTGTCCGAAGATGTCTCCGTGGTCATGTGGCCGGCATGACTAAACGCCGAAGGCGCACGGAGCGCTGTTACCTTCCCACCAAAGTTGGTCCCTATTTTTTCTACTTGCATTTTTTACGTGCTTTCGAACGGCTCGGTTGGCAGAAGCTGGGGCAAGTAACGGGAGCTCACTCCGTTACGCGGCGCTAGGGATTCGAACCGCTGAACTGCCGACCTTTCTGATCGACAAGCTCAGCGTCTTCGCCACTGAGCCACCGCGTCTCCTACTAGGACTATATGCTCACTATCAAATACAGTTGAGTCGGTTTTTTAAAAGGCCATTAGCAGCTACCTTTGATATTTGTCTACAGGCCTTGGTCACGTAGGGCTTGCCCTCCGAGCTGAGGGCGCGGAAAGCGCTCTCTATCTCCTCGCTGGACTTCACGTTCTCCGTCTCTCTGCTGATCATGAAGGCCATGTACTCCTGCAGAGAGACGTGTCCATCCCTGCCGGAAGGAGGGGGGGGGAAAGGTTGGAGGTTATCAGAGAGGGAATTCTGGGAGTTGAAGTCCGCCCACCTTAAAGTTGCCATGTTAAGAAACGTTACCGTAAAGCTTTGGAGTGAAAAACATACGGGATGTCCTGAAAGCTCTTACCGATTTGGATCAACCGTGTCGAGAATAGCCTCAAATTCTGGATCGGGTTCCCCTTCCTCCACCATGGGCAGATCATAACCCAGGGAGCGCAGGCAGGATTTAAATTCTTGGTGGTTCAGACGGCCAGATTTATCCTTGTCAAAGTGCCTAGGATTAAGGAATTTATTTTACTTTTATTGGCTAAACCTTTTCAAGACAGGTTATGAAAGAATCTCCAAATTTCTAGGTTCTATCATATCTGAGGACCTAAAATGGACACCTAACATCAAAAACGTCATCAAAAAAGCACAACAAAGAATGTTCTTTCTGCGCCAACTCAGGAAGCTCAAACTGCCCAAGGAGCTGCTGATTCAGTTCTACAGAGGAATTATTGAGTCTGTCATCTGCACTTCCATCACTGTCTGGTTTGGTTCTGCAACCCAACAAGACAGACCCAGACTTCAGAGGATAATCAGAACTGCAGAAAAGACAATTGCTACCAACCTGCCTTCCATTGAGGACCTGTACACTCCACGAGTCAAAAAGAGGGCTGTGAAAATATTCACTGTGTCAAACGATTCACTAAGGCTTCATAACTATTACTATTAGTCTTCTCATCGTTCCTATCACACATCTCCTCCCACTTATGACTGTATGACTGTAACTTGTTGCTTGTATCCTTACAATTTATATTGATTGTTTCCTAATATGTTTTGATTGCTTATTTGTACCCTATGACTATCATTAAGTGTTGTACCTTCTACATTCTTGACGAATGTATCTTGTCTTTTTATGTACACTGAGAGCATATGCACCAAAGACAAATTCCTCGTGTGTCCAATCACACTTGGCCAATAAAAGAATTCTTTAATGTTGCTTTAATACTCAGAAAGATTTTCTGGGATTTGGACACATATATAACCAGACTGCAGTCAGCTATGACGCTAAGAGCCATTCCCTTTCCCCAACTTAAACCTGGCTCAAGTTTAAAAACAGGACCGGGGGGGGGGAGGGGGGGGTTGGCACGCAGGAGAAAGTTTGCAGGCCAGGGTGGCCACCCTAAAACCACTGCAAACTTACTTAAACATCATGCTGAATTCCTTCAGAGCTTCTTCGGTGACACCGGTGGTGTTTCTGAAAACACAAGAGAAATGTGTTCACTCAGTGAAAGGTTGACACTAAAAACAGCACCGAAGGAGTGCCCATCTCATCTATCGGAAAAGGCCGATGCAGGAAATCTCGCTCCCCAAGTGGAGAGTTTCTGCCTCTTCGACTTAAATCAGTTGCCCCAATATGGTGGTTTGAGAACCGTTTTTCCGTGGGCTGGAGCAGGGGTGAAATCCAGCAGGTTCTGGAGAACCGGTAGCGGAAATTTTGAGTAGTTCGGAGAACCGGCAGATACCACCTCTGGCTGGCCCCCGAGTGGGGAGGGAATGGGGATTTTGCAGTATCCTTCCCCTGCCACGCCCACCAAGCCACGCCCACAGAACCAGTAGTAAAAAAAAATGGATTTCACCACTGGGCTGGAGGAAAATAAACCTGAGAGAAGTCCCCCCCCCCTCACCTTCTTAAGAGGAAATATGCTTGTCAAGTTTAAGGCTTGTTTGGTCAACCACCTGAGTGTCTCTGGAGATTCTGAGTCATCCAGGCCATGGTTGTCCCAAAGGTGGGTTTTTTTTCCCCCAAGAGGCAACTGGACTTCCCGGTTTTTTCTTTGAAGGCGTTTTGCTTCTCATCCAAGAAGCTTCTTCAGCTCTGGAACGTCTTCGAAGAAAAACCAGAAAGTCCAGTTGCCTCTTGAAAAAAAAAAAAAAAAGAGGCCACCTTTGGGTCAACCACCTGGGGTGACAACATTTAAAGAACTGGCAGAAACTGCCCAGCTGCCAAAGGGAGGCTCCAGCGGAGTAATAAATGTTGTGGCCCGCCAGCTGCCAGCGGAGCTGGCGGCAGACTCGGACGATGAGGAGATTGGGGAGGAACTTGGGCCAGTTCTGGAGCCTGGGAAAGGCTCTGATGGATGCTCAGCGTCGGACGCAGAGACAGAGCCAGGGCCGTCGTCTGGCATTTCCCAGCCACCGGAGAGGCAGCTGCCTTTCGAGGCTGAGATAAGTGGGGAAGAACAACAGCTGGGGCCTGTTCCAGATGCACGTATGCGCAGAGCAGTTAGGAGAGGAGAACAATGGAGGACAATGAGTTGGCTTGGGAAGCAAAACAAACGTGGACGCTGAATGGCCCCTCCCTGGCTGGGGAATAAATAGGAGGAAAAGGGAGTGGTTTGGTTGTCGCAGACAACCGCATTTCTGGAAAGTTTGCTCCTTGTGTGTTTTGTGCGACAAAAGCTGCCTTGCCAGAACTGAGGTTTGTCTAGGTCTCTGTTTGAACTGACTTAATTTGCAGCGTCCCTGATGGGAGCTCACAACCTTGCATTTATCATAACGAGCTGATAAGAACTATTGTTTCAGTTAAACTCCTTGCAGGACTCTTGCCTGGACTTTCTGTTGGTGAAGGCAGTGAATTCCCAATGTGTAAATAAAGAGGGGGTTTTCTTAGTCCGTTTCTGGCTTCTGCAAAGGCCGGGTCAGAACAATAAAGCCGACCCACCTCCCACACCCAACCTTTCTCTGCAAAGCTAACCCGCCCCCGCCCCCCATTCCAGGGTGGCCTCCCCCACCTGGCCTGTATCTGCTGCTCCAGATTGTGCTGCATTCTCATGCCGAGCTGATCCAGTTGGTCCCATTGCTGGGCCAGCCCCACCGTGCTGTGCTCGGTGTACTTGTTATCCAAAATCAGAGCTTCCTCCATAGCCGCTCCGAGGTCTTCGATTTTCTTCAGCTGGCTTCTCATGGCTCGGATCTCCTGGTGTTTGCGCTGAAAGGGGAAAGAGGGAGAACCGTGCACGAGACTGCACAAACCCCCAAAGACACCCCCTCCCCCCCCCAAATAGTGCAAAGGCCTGGAAGGAACTATCCTATCCTCTCCGATGGTGGCAAGCCACTCGGTTTAACCCCCGACTATGAACTGCCAAACATTCATCTGAACTGAACTGAAAAGAAGCTTCCTATAGAGCAGGGGTCTCCAACCTTGGCCACTTTAAGACTTGTGGACTTCAACTCCCAGAGGTTCTCAGCCAGCAAAGCTGGCTGAGGAACTCTGGGAGGTGAAGTCCACAAGTCTTAAAGTTGCCAAGGTTGGAGACCCCTGGACTAGAGAGACATTTGAA